>WNGS01042707.1:23651265-23661994 GCA_020271785.1 Procambarus virginalis
AATATACCATGAATGTTACACAGTAGTATAAGATTAATATACAGTGAATGTTGTACAGTAATACCGGGTTAATATACTATGAATTTTGTACAGTAATACCGGTTTAATATACCATGAATTTTGCACTAACAGAGTAACACTTTATGAAAATTCTGTTATTGGTATAGCATTATACAAGATCAAAATACCGTCAATTGAGAATCATTATACCAGATTTATTGATAACGAAGTCAAATAGTAGGAGGCAGCGGCAACACCGCCCTCAGGTATCATCCCTCACCACCAAACTCTCGTATGATATTACTAATATATTGTGTTCTAATATATAATATTGTAAAAACATTTTTTTTAAGCTTCCCCATCTTATTAAAATTTCCCTGTTATAATGTGAGCCATTCCTTCGTAAGAGTCAAAGGCCTTCAGGAAACAAAGATCGTGAACCGACGCCCACCCAGACGGGGTGGGACCGACGCCCACCCAGACGGGGTGGGACCGACGCCCACCCAGACGGGGTGGGGGCTGTTCGCAAGATGCAGTTGCATGATGGCTCTCTGCTCGACTATGTAACCAGATACAAATATCTTGATCTTGAGGTTCCACTGTACCACAATGTTGTAGCCAGACTGGGTCGTCAATGTAGAGAGAGGCTCCGTGCTCTTAAGGCCGTGGCAGGCTACCCATCCAAGCTATGGCGCAAATGTGAGAATTGTCAAAATGATGTATCTCTCATATATTAGGTCTCTGATTATGCTGCACCCATGCTTGCTCTCGTGCCTGAGAGAATGCTTGGAGGGCTGGAAAAGATGCAAAACGAAGCCATGAGGATAATCCTCGGATGCCCCCGTACAACTAAATTACTAAACATGAGGAAGGATCTGAATATTTCATGTGTAAGTGATCGTATCACTGAAATTAATGCTTTAATTGGTATCAAGATGCTTAGGCTAACCCACCCTAACCCCTGCACTGAAGCCCTCCTCTAAGCCTTCTTTCTTGAAGGTCAGCATCCCTCCAAATGGATTACGAAAACTGCCACTGTGCTCAGAATGTATAATATTCATCATCTCTACCATGACAGACAACAACGACACTTTCCTGCCCCATGGGAGATCACTCCTTTCCAAATTACTGTACTCCCTTTCACACCCAAGAAGCTGCTTAGAGAACATGCCTTGCTTCGACAAGAAGCAAAGTACAATGCCTTAAGTCAAATTGATGCTTTCGTCAGAGAGCGGTCCCTTTCCCAGATTATTTACAGTAATGGCTCCTTGCACTAGTCCCATGGTGCATTTTTTTGGGGGGAGGGGGGGGGGTAGGGATATTCCTGTGCAGGCCCTAAGCCTCTGGCTGGCTGACTAAGTGTTGCCTATGACTCGTATGGTCGCTTCAGTAAGATTTTGTCCCGTGCGTTTAACAACTTCTTCTGCTCTGTTGAATCTAAGTTGAAATCTTAATGGGTTTGTAACTGTGCACTGTGTTAGATAATGTTCCAGTGGTCTGTCGGGCATTTCTCCACAGTGCTGACATTGCCCATGGAGCAGCTGGAAGTGCAGTCGTTGTGACAGCGAGAGATGGCTTCCTCTCCTATGATTGATAAAGATTTAGCCACCCTAAAGGTGGCACGGGCATGAATAGACGGTAAGTGGAGGCTCTTTCGAACCATTACCGGTACCAATAGCTGATACTAGACATTTGTGGATGGATGTGCTTTTTATGGTGGATTTCAGCCTCGGAGGGCTGGCTGAACCAGTTATGGAGCTGGTGGGTTAGTGTACACCTCTAGGTCTTCCTTTTTTTCTTTGGTTGAGACTTGCTGCGAGTTGACATGGCCGTGCTGTCGTTGTAGTTTGGTGAGGTGAGGAGGTCTTGTACCGAGTAGGTGTCGTATTTGTGCTGCAGCGATGGAGCTCCTACAAAGATTTCCTCGTATGAGGAGTCCGTAACATCCGTAGTTGGTGGCTTTGTCTTTGGTCTCGCAGCATGAGGTAGAATCACGTGTCGTGGATTAGTGGTAGAAGTTATTTCAGGAGCGTTGGTGGTGCTGTTAGTATTTGTAGACAGCACGTCTGCTAGTGCAATAAAGTGTCTGCTGAGATGGTGATGGAAGGAGTGTTGGGAGCTGGAGAGGGAAATACCTGTTTGTGCCACCCGGGTTTTGGGTGGTTCTGGAGTTTGTTTTGAGATCGACCTCGTGGTCATCCTGGTGGTAGTCCCCGGAGTGGTTGTGTAGGCAGTGAGACTTGCGTCCGGGGCGATGATGGGGTCCAAGCCGTTGGCTAGGTACAGCATGCGAGTTCCTTGACGAATCGTTGATTGTCTGGTCGGGCAAGCCTCTCCGCTAGTCGAATAAGATCAGGGATAATGCCTGCACGTGATACAAGGGACTGTGAGGGTGATGGTTGGTCCTTAGATCCCCAGTGTGGAGGCCTAGTGGCCTCTTGGGAGGAGCCACTGTTTGGTAGGACTGGGAAGTCTTCTGGCAGGTTGGTGGGAGCTGAGGTGCTAGGTCTGGCTCCACACTCTCCTATAAATGTGGAGTGCGTATATGTATAACTGGGCCTCCACTCTTCAAACATAATTGGTTGCCACAATCCTTGCATTCAAACGCGAATGATGAATCCAAAGTTGACAAGCTAATTGTAAGTGACTCCTTATCATCCTTGACTGCCCTCAGCTCCCCAAGACATAGCTGTGACATCCTTGTGTCTGAGGCTGGAGACAGATATAATGAAATAATCAATAATGGAGTCAGAATATATCTCCTGTGGAATTCCTTCCCATGTTGGTTTCGAATGCATGATAGAACTGATGAGTTAGCCAAAATTTTTGCTCGAAAAGAAGGATTGATTACCATCTTGGACCGCCTTTGAGCAGCCTGAGGGCAGTAATATTTCGGGAACATCAACAAAATCTCGTAGACTTGAGGCAAAGTGAAATTCTCACCAGTTCCTCCATCTATCATCGTTCTATTATGCAGGAAGTACCGCTCGTCTATGGTTAATAGACGCAATAATAATAATAGCAGACTTGTAGATGTTACTACTGCTAGGCTTAGGCTCGGCTACAAGTACCTTTGGAAGTTTGCAACATCTGCTGATGTAAATGTGACTAATTGTAAACTCTGTCAGCAGAATTATTCGCATACTTTGCGTCATTATATAATGGAATGTGAAAAAAATCGCGGAATTCAGAGATAACACCATCAATGGAGTCCAAAAAATGTGTAAGTATTTCATTTATAATGATGTACTGCCGGGAATCTTAGCGAAGTATCCAAAATGTGCTTACTGTAGGTGCAGCCTGTACATGACTGTAAAGCTGCCGCCCAGTTGGGTGGGTGTGGAGCAAGACTAGTAACTGTGTGACTCACCATAGATGTAAAGTGCTTTGTATAGTGACTGTTGTGAGCCTCTTGTTGAATGAATCACTTGTGATATAAAAAGATTACTGATATGTATATGTATTTGTGTACATGGATATACAGTACAGTAAATATATGTACATGTTTATGTAAATATTAACAATTGTGTAACTAGCTTCACAAGACTGTCACTTGCTTAGCTAAACTATGTGGTTCAGTTCCAGAACCCATTATGTGCCTCTGTAACCCTTTCCACCACCGCCCACGGGATAGGTATGGGGTGCATAATAAAGAAATGAATAATAATAAATCATTTACGCCCATGACTGGCGGGACGCCACGATCATAATATTAAAGTCCCCTCGGGTCACACTGACCTCCCCTCGGGTCACACTGACCGCCCTCGTCACACTGACCTCCCCTCGGGTCACACTGACCTCCCCTCGGATCACACTGACCTCCCCTTGTCGGAAATCCGACACACAAGTTAACTATAGTAACCCCTAAAGAATTTAGAGAATGGGATACCGTGACGTCATCACACAACACGTAAATATATTAACTCTCATTTCTTTTAAAACTTTAGTCTAGTGTTAAACTTAATAAAATAGTATTCACTAGGACTTAATTTAAATACACAAGAAATATAGCTTGACACCCTATTCCTTAAGACACAAATAGAACCAGCAAAATTATTGGAACCCAGCTGGAGAGAGGCTGGGAGTCACGTACACACAGCAACTTGTAAACAAACACACGAGTAGGAAGCACTCCCTGACAACTTTTACAACACAGAACAGTTCTTCCAAGGAACTTCAGCACAGGACCCTCTACGATCCAACCAACCGAAGATCTCATTAACAAAGGGAAGAACAATTTTCGGTATTTCTATTGCATTTAATACTGGCCATTATTATTGTAGGAATATCGTTAAGACACGGAGCTAAAACCCCAGACAAAGTGCGTTTACTCTTTACTACACACATAAATATTCCATGTCACACCTGTGCCTTATATGTTAATGAGCAATTCTTACAGCCTTAACTTTTTACAGGTAATATGTGATTTGGAGTAACTGAAAAGGCTGAGCTGGCCCCACAAACAGTGAAGTTTATTGCTACCTTGGCTGTACAGAGAAGCCACTGTGCTAGGCGCCATTATATGCTCCCTGAAGCACATGTGTCACACCCTAAACAGATGTTGGACAATATAACACAGCCAAATTAGGCTATATCAACACCTCAGCTAAGGCTTTACAGATTATTTAAAACTAAATAGAGTATTATTATTCATAATATTAGCAGTTAAGGCCACAATATGTGGTATAATTTATATAACAAATATGGTAAACAATTGCCTCTTATCCCATATCCACTTCAAGGTGGTATAAGTTGCCACTGTCCCTCCAACTGTGTGTAGATAAGATTCTGGCAGGCTGAATCAAAATATAGAGTCCACTATGCATCATCATAATAATAATATTGTAATTAACTAAAAATAGAATAAAAATTAATAAATGCCTTCTAGGATTTTCCCACACCCCTCGGGTCACACTGACCTCCCCTCGGGTCACACTGACCTCCCCTCGGGTCACACTGACCTCCCCTCGGGTCATACTGACCTCCCCTCGGGTCATACTGACCTCCCCTCGGGTCATACTGACCTCCCCTCGGGTCACACTGACCTCCCCTCGGGTCATACTGACCTCCCCTTGGGTCACACTGACCTCCCCTCGGGTCACACTGACCTCCCCTCGGGTCACACTGACCTCCCCTCTGGTCACACTGACCTCCCCTTGGGTCACACTGACCTCCCCTCGGGTCACACTGACATCCCCTCGGGTCACACTGACCTCCCCTTGGGTCACACTGACCTCCCCTCGGGTCACACTGACCTCCCCTCGGGTCACACTGACCTCCCCTTGGGTCACACTGACCTCCCCTCGGGTCACACTGACCACCCCTCGGGTCACACTGACCTCCCATCGGGTCACACTGACCTCCCCTCCGGTCACACTGACCTCCCCTCTGGTCACACTGACCTCACCTTGGGTCACACTGACCTCCCCTCGGGTCACACTGACCACCCCTCGTGTCACACTGACCTCCCCTCGGGTCACACTGACCTCCCTCGGGTCACACTGACCTCCCCTCGGGTCACATTGACCTCCCCTCTGGTCACACTGACCTCACCTTGGGTCACACTGACCTCCCCTCGTGTCACACTGACCTCCCCTCGGGTCACACTGACCTCCCCTCGGGTCATACTGACCTCCCCTCGGGTCACATTGACCTCCCCTCTGGTCACACTGACCTCACCTTGGGTCACACTGACCTCCCCTCGGGTCACACTGACCTCCCCTCGGGTCACACTGACCTCCCCTCGGGTCATCACACATGGCCTCTGAAGCCATGTGTACCGAGGGACGTTACACATGGTGGGCATATATGTACATTCGTGATGTCATTTAGATACATTGACCTAGATATGGTTGCAGGGTTGAGCTCGCTCTCCCAGAGTAGCCAGTCACTAGTGAGTTAATAGAGTGAGTTACAGTTATGATGGGTTCTTCTCGTCGTACTTCTTACTGAAGTTGTTTAATGGGATTGCTTCATCACTCTCCTCCTGTGAGCAATTGCACTTGCATCCATTACTCGTGTGCGTGCTCTCCCATAAGTGTCTTCAGGATCGAGCTTTAGCTATTGGACCATCTGTGTGAGTGTGCATATGTGTGTACTCACTCAGTTGTACTTGCGGGGGTTGAGGTTCGGCTCTTTGGTCCCGCCTCTCAACCGTCAGTCTACTGATGTACAGATTCCTGAGCTTCTTGAGCTCCATCATATCTACACTTGAAACTGTATATGGAGTCAGCCTCCACCACATCACTTCCTAGTGCATTCCATTTACTAACTGCTCTGACAATAAAAAAGTTCTTTCTAATGTCTATGTGGGTTATTTGGGTACTCAGCTTCCACCTGTGTCTCCTTGTGCGTGTACCACCCGTGTTAAATAATCCATCCTTGTCTATCCTGTCAATTCCCCTGAGGATTTTGTATGTGGTGACCATATGTCTCCCCGAGCTCTTCTGTCTTCCAGCGACGTGAGGTACAGTTCACGCAGCCTTTCCTCATAACTCATGCCTCTTAGTTCTGGGACTAGCCTAGTGGCATACCTCTGAACTTTTCCAGCTTCGTCTTGTGCTTGATAAGGTACGGGCTTCATGCTGGGGCCGCGTACGCCAAGATTGGTCTTACATATGTAGTATACAAGGTTCTGAAGGACTTTTTTTTTTTTACACAGGTTTCTGAAGGCTGTTCTGATGGAAGCCAGCCTTGCATACGCCGCTGATGTGTTTCTTTTGATGTGGGTTTGGTGTGATATCAACTCCTAGATCTTTCTCTCTGTCCGTTTCATGAAGGACTTCATCTCCCATTCGGTATCCTGTGTCTGGCCTCCTGTTTCTTCTGCCTAGTTTCATTACCTTACATTTACTCGGGTTGAACTTTAGTAGGCATTTGTTGGACCATTCCTTCAGTCTGTCTAAGTCATCCTGTAGCCTCATACTATTGTCTAGCCTCTACTATGTGTGTGTGTATGTGCGTGTGTGTTTTCCTTACTGAGAGCTGGAGGACAAGAGCAGAACTCACCTATGGTGGACTGGACGCCACTGAAGGACAGATTCGAGTCACAACTATCCTGACGGTTCGCCATCCTACACTGCTCTCCACAAACCAGCCCGGGCCTCCCTCGTCCAGGCGACGGTACGTACTCCAGTTGGTGACGGGGGAGTGGCTGTGGTTGTGCGGGCCGCCACTTGGGTTACCTGCAGCCTGGGAACGGTGCAGGCGGGCCGGCAGGGTTCCCTGGGGCTGCCTCACCACGGTGACAGCTACACCTCACTCTGATCAAGTGAGACACATAAAGCAGAGTGAGAGTATTCGGTGAGACACGGGAGAGGGAGACCTTAGGCCACAGTTGATAAACACCCACGACCTACGCACGATGAAAGGGGAAGGGGGTGGTGGGGGGACGACCGCAGACACAGCAGGTACGACCACCACTGGCTCGACAAGCCCGCAGACACAGCAGGTACGACCACCACTGACTCGACAAGCCCGCAGACACAGTAGGTACGACCACCACTGGCTCGACAAGCCCGCAGACACAGTAGGTACGACCACCACTGACTTGACAAGCCCGCAGACACAGTAGGTACGACCACCACTGACTCGACAAGCCCGCAAACACAGTAGGTACGACCACCACTGGCTCGACAAGCCCGCAGACACAGTAGGTACGACCACCACTGGCTCGACAAGCCCGCAGACACAGTAGATACGACCACCACTGACTCGACAAGCCCGTAGACACAGTAGGTACGACCACCACTGACTCGACAAGCCCGCAGACACAGTAGGTACGACCACCACTGACTTGACAAGCCCGCAGACACAGTAGGTACGACCACCACTGACTCGACAAGCGATGCACGGACGGGAACCACCTCCACTTCGCCACTTACAACCGATACTAGTTCAATTTCACGCAAGACAGCGATGCAATATTGCAAGAGCCGGGGTAAGACAGGAGGGTGAGATATCCCCCAGCTTAGTTTACGGGAGGAGGAGGGTTGAAGACGGGAGTGAAGATGACCACTCACAGACCCACACTGGTACAATCTCCGGACGTTCCTTCCGCTGCCCCACCTATCATGACAGATGATAACACGGCGCCACAGTTGCCAGGCCATCTCAAGTCATCTGATTTAGGATGTTTGGGAGAGCGGTCAACTCCACTCTGAGCCCTCTGCCTTACCGCACTCGCCAATAGTAAACTTGGGCGTGGGTGTACAGTGAGCACTCAAAACCCTTATCATTCATACTACTGCCACTACTCCACGAGAGTATGATGACATCATCGCCACTCGTGTGTGTGTGTGTGTGTGTGTGTGTGTGTGTGTGTGTGTGTGTGTGTGTGTGTGTGTGTGTGTGTACTCACCTAGATGTACTTACAGGGTCGAACATTACACCTTAAGTAGTTAAATACAAGCCCATGATTGCATCAGTCCTATTTCACGTGTGTGTATAAGCTTTACATTGAAGGTTGTAAACAAACTTTGTTTCCAAGACGTGTGGCTCACGCGCGGGTGTTGTGGTTGTGCTCACTTACCTGTGCTTGCTGGGGTGGAGCTCTAACTGTTGGCTCTCGCCTCTCTTCACTGACTGGTCAACTTGTTCTTTGATTGTTTGGGTCAAGTCTACTACTGCAGCTGTGTGTTCTTACCTAACAGTGCTTTCCTAACAGTACATGCCTAACAGTACTTACCTAACAGTGCTTTCCTAAGAGTACTTGCCTAACAGTACAATTACTTGCCTAACACAATTAACTTCAGAGTAGTTAACGGATGGAATGCATTAGGCAGTGATGTGGTGGAGGCTGACTCCGTACACAGTTTCAAATGTAGATATGATAGAGCCCAGTAGGCTTAGGAATCTGTACATCAGTTGATTGACAGTTGAGATGTCAACTGTCAATCAACTGACATTGATTGACAGTTAGCATCTCAGTTGACATTTGACAGAGATAAAGCTCAACCCCCATAGGCACAACTAGGTGAGTACAAAAACTAGGCGAGTACAATTTGCAGCATAAAGCTTCAATTCCTGGTCCCCCGCCTTCAGCGATCGTCTAATACAATGAAGTCAACCCCCCCTTCAAATGTCAATTTTTGTTCATTCATTCCTTCATTCATCAAGGCTAGAGAGCAGTGGCTACTATTTATCATACTAGATCGTTCCATTTGCTTACTACCCTTGTAGTGAAGAAGTGTTCCCTCACATCCCCCGTGGCCCAGCTGCATATCTGGCCTACACCAAGAGTGGGTCCAACAGGCTGTTGCTTGAAGCTGCCCGCAGACCTATATATATATATATATCCGCTACAGCCCGCTTGGTGCCGCACTTCCCTGCCTAATTGTTTCTTGAACGCTTCCACACTTTTGTTCCGGCAATAATTCTGATGTTCGTTGGGATGGTATTGAACAGTTGTGGACCCGTGATGTTCATACAGGTGTTCTCTGATTGTGCCTGTGGCACCTCTACTCTTCCTTGGGTCTATTCCTACCTTATGGTTCGCTCCAGAACATTAGTATATTGTTGAACAATTTGGAGCCTGACTCCTTCAGTATCGTCCATGCATATATTAAGTGATACCGCCCTAGTCTCCTTTTTTAGTGAGTACACTTTGAGAGTTATGAGACAACATGTAATCTAGGTGCTTTATCGCGTGTCTATGGGGGCTGTATATGGTTTCTGTGCCCCCCCCTCTATGTCAGGAGTCTCTCCCTCTCTATGTCAGGGGTCTCTCCAACCTCTATGTCAGGGGTCTCTCCCTCTCTATGTCAGGGGTCTCTCCCTCTCTATGTCAGGAGTCTCTCCCTCTCTATGTCAGGGGTCTCTCCAACCTCTATGTCAGGGGTCTCTCCCTCTCTATGTCAGGGGTCTCTCCCTCTCTATGTCAGGGGTCTCTCCCTCTCTATGTCAGGAGTCTCTCCCCCTCTATGTCAGGGGGTCTCTCCCCCTCTATGTCAGGGGTCTCTCCCTCTCTATGTCAGGGGTCTCTCCCCCTCTATGTCAGGAGTCTCTCCCCCTCTATGTCAGGGGTCTCTCCCCCTCTATGTCAGGGGTCTCTCCCCCTCTATGTCAGGGGTCTCTCCCTCTCTATGTCAGGAGTCTCTCCCTCTCTATGTCAGGGGTCTCTCCCCCTCTATGTCAGGGGTCTCTCCCTCTCTATGTCAGGGGTCTCTCCCCCCTCTATGTCAGGGGTCTCTCCCCCTCTATGTCAGGGGTCTCTCCCTCTCTATGTCAGGGGTATCTCCCCCTCTGTCAGGGGTCTCTCCCCCTCTATGTCAGGGGTCTCTCTCCCTCTATGTCAGGGTCTCTCCCCCCTCTATGTCAGGGTCTCTCCCCCTCTATGTCAGGAGTCTCTCCCCCTCTATGTCAGGAGTCTCTCCCCCCTCTATGTCAGGGGTCTCCTCCCCCTCTATGTCAGGGGTCTCTCCCTCTCTATGTCAGGAGTCTCTCCCTCTCTATGTCAGGGTCTTTCCCCTCTATATGTCAGGGTCTCTCCCCCTCTATGTCAGGGGTCTCTCCCCTCTCTATGTCAGGAGTCTCTCCCCTCTATGTCAGGGTTCTCTCCAACCTCTATGTCAGGGGTCTCTCCCCCTCTATGTCAGGGTCTCTCCCTCTCTATGTCAGGAGTCCTCTCCTCTCGATGTCAGGGGTCTCTCCAACCTCTTGTCAGTGGTCTCTCCCTCTCTATGTCGGGGTCTCTCCCTCTCTATGTCAGGAGTCTCTCCCTCTCTATGTC
>WNGS01042707.1:23675250-23689161 GCA_020271785.1 Procambarus virginalis
TGAGGGTGTAAGACTGTGAGGAATATACGAATATGAGTAAATAACAATGTGATAGTGTGTTTGAGAATGTAAGAATGCTAGGGTATGTGTGAGGGTGTGAGAATGTTAAGGTTGTAGTTATGAGACGGAATAAATCTTTAAAGTTGTATATACTTGAGGAGTATAAGTGTGTGCACCGAGGTAAGTGAAGCATGAAAGCGTCAGAGTCAATATAAAACCTAAACACACTCCGTCACCAAAGGCTATTTACCATTATTTCAAGAAACTTTAAATTAGTTAAGTCTAAACCTAACTCAAGTGGAATTTAATTGTAATGTAACATATTTGCTAGTGTTACAGAAATGTAACATATTTTCAAGTGCATCAAAAACGTAATATATTTTCAAGGGCATCACCATTATAACATATTTTCAAGTGCATCAACAATGTGTCATGATATTCTTTTGTCTAGATAAATATAACATTTTCAATTTTTAGCAGAAACTTCCCTTATGGACTATGGAGCGAACATGCCTCTGAAGACTCCAAGTTTTAGACAACCTTTTTATTATCAAATCAAGTCACCCACTCTGAAAGACTAAATAGGGTTACACAGCATTTTTATTTTTATGGATTATTACATATCGTCTGAAATTATATGGCAGATATTAAGTCTTTTACCAGATGCTTTTAAGACACGTGTACGACAAAAGTGTCTCGTTTAGCGTGGCTTTAGGAATGCTTCAGAAGACTGAAAGATTTGTTATTTTTGTTCATGCTCTTGTTGTCTTTGTTGATGTTTGCTGTAACTGGTGTTAGTATTGTCGGTCCTGAAGCTGTTGTTATTACTGTTGGTGCAGTTGTTGAGCCTGTAGTTGTTAGGGTTGATGATATTGTTGAAGATACGTGTCTTGATGTTGCTAATATTGATGATATCGTTGTAGAGGCATGTCTTGATGTTGCTAATATTGATGATATTGTTGTAGAGGCATGTCTTGATGTTGCTAATATTGATGAAATAGTTGTAGATGAATGACTTGATGTTGCTAATATTGACGATATAGTAGTAGATGCATAACTTGATGTTGCTAATATTAATGTTGTTGCTGCTGTTCTTACTGCCTCTCTTCTTACTGCGGTTACTCTTGCAGCAGCAGCATCAACAGCGTCAAATTATTCCGAATGGGTTTCCTTTTTTGCCACTTTATACTGTTTTTCCCGTTGGTGGTACTGTTGGTATTCCCTTCGCTACTGTTGCGATTGATGTTGTTGCTGTTGCTATTGTGATTGATGCCGCTGTTGTTGTTGTTTATGATCATGCATCAGCTGCTGTTACTGTTGATGTTGATGCTGTTGTTCTTGGTAATACTCTCACTGTTGTTGTTATGATACTATTGATGCTACTGGTGCTCTTGATATTGATGCTTCTGGTGCTGATGAAGTTGATGCTGTTACGGGTGTTGTTAATGATGCTATTTATGCTGATACTTTTGTAGTTGATGATGCTCTCACTACTGTTGTTGATGATTATGGTGCCACTGCTGTTATTACTGATGCAATTGATGTTAATAAAATTTTTGAAGATGATGCTGTCATTGTTGATAATACTGAATTTATTGGAATATAAAAACCCACACTTACGTATCTATGTACTTTAATTAAAGATTTTCACCAAGTCTTTCACACTCTCTCGAGTGCTTTGTCAAGGTCTGAGTGTGTGGTGAGGACGTGTTTTACACCTAAACGGCTAATAACGTTGTATTAGCTGCTGTTGTTCTCCTCGAGATTATCTCGTCTACCACCATCACCCCTCAATTCATCGTTTTTATTACTACTTTCTCTCTGGCCCCTATTCTCACACTATTTACGTGCCACATTATTTGTTTTTTATTCTGTCGGCGCTTATGCCAATAGTCCCCAAAAATAATTTCGTCACCTTGTCACGAATATTACATTCGCCCCCAGTAACTTCGTCAATGATAGTCTTTGACAGTTATTATAACTTTTACTACAAATCACTACTAAGAATATTATCAATATCATCTCACATTACAACAACAGTATTGACGCTAAATTTACCACCACCATATGCACGGCCACCACTATCATCACCCGCGATTAATATCACCGTCTGTACCAACACCACTATCACCGCGTCTTCCGTTATCCATCCAACTCAGCCACCACCACACTATTGTCACCACTATCACCACCTTTACCCCTGTCACTAGTAGTTCCCCCATCATAACCAACACCACCAATTCCATCACCGAAGCCGTCGAAACCTCCACTACGGTCACCACTAACACCACAAGTTTTACTACCAGTTCTAATATCACCACTGAAACCACCAACCAGACCATCACTACCAGTTCCAGCATCAAACAATCACCACTACAATCTCCATTACCACCGACTCTACTACCACTTCCATTACCCCAAACATCTCCAACATCCTATCCTCCGCCCTCACCACCATCTTTACCATCGTTAACCAGCATCAGCAACTCTCATCAATAGCTTTACTATCACCAACAACTTTATCCACTAAATGATCACACCAATAACGAAAACTAGTGTTTACATAAGTTAGTGATGTTGGTGGCGTTATCAAAGTAACATGTTTAATGAAAAAGTTCCTTTATACCTTAGAAATAATGCTGTGCAATAGCCCTCAGGAGAGTAAATGAAAACTGGAATGTCATGTCCGCAGAGTTATCCACTTCTATTGCCCAAATTGTATTAACTATGATAAATATTGTTCTGGGAAAACTGGGTACTTCTCCCGACAGCGCTAATATGGCAACAATTATCCATCTATATTGCTTGTATTATCAGTAATTAAGCTCTTCTAGTATTTCGTGCATGCGTTACATATTACCCAAATCCTAATCATCATACTACCCAGTGACGGGACTTGTCACGTGAGTGCCACAGTGAGGGAGGGAGGTGCTCTTGAGCAAGGCGTCGCCCTGGCTCTGTGCAGTCGCTGAGGTCAATATTGTGGGTTGCAGGGTGTGGTGCACGGTGGTATTTGGAGCAATTGTGTGGTGTGCAAAATTGTTTTGCGATGAGTGTTTAGGATGTTTTATGCGTGTTACAGTGTGTATGGAGGTCTTGCACTGTATTGTATTGTGTTGCGCTCATTGTAATGTTTTACGATTGAGTATTATATGTTGTGGTGTTGTTTCGTGATGTGTTGAATTGTAATGTTACGATGTGTTGTAATGTATTCTGGTGTACCTGACAAACTGAAGTGTGTTGTTTGGTTTGCACTGTACAGTGTTATTTTGTTTTGTTGTGTATTGTGTTTTTAAATGAATTATATCATGCTTTGGTTGTTCCTTTGTTTTGTGCTGTGATGAGGCTATTTACCATGACCTGTGTTGTGGTCCATTGTGGTGTTTCTGGCCCTGAAGTGGGTTGTGGCCCATTGTGGCGTTTCTGGCCCTGAAGTGGGTTGTGGCCCGTTGTGGTGTTTCTGGCCCTGAAGTGGTTTGTGGCCCATTGTGGCGTTTCTGGCCTGAAGTGGGTTATGGCCCATTGTGGTGTTTCTGGCCCTGAAGTGGGTTGTGGCCCATTGTGGCGTTTCTGGCCCTGAAGTGTGCTGAGGTCTGCAGGTAAGTATTTAACAATTTATGGTGTATCGTGGCGCTTTCTGGTAGAGGAATCTGCTATATTGTTTAGCTACATTATGTCGCTGTGTGTAGTCTGGTTTCAATGTTGTTGTGTAGTGCTATTTCTATTTGTATTCTGTAATTGCGTGCTCTATATAATGTAATTATCAGGAGAAAGCACCGAACCATTATGACTGCGTGTCAGTGCGTGTTGTTTGCTTGCGTATGTTGTAGAGGGTTGTAGTGTTTAGTGAATGGTGATTTGGTAATGGTACTTAGTGGGTCGTTGGAACGTTTAGGGGAAGAGTGTTAGTGGTGTTAGTGTGGTGTGTTAGTTATGGAAAGTTGTTTGGCACTATAGTAGCACTTGTTGTTGTATATGGCAACGCGTGGTGTGGTGAGGTGAAACGTGTTGTGATGTGGTGTGGCGTGGTGTGTGAAATGATATCGCGTGATCGTGTGATGTGGTCTGGTGTGATGTGGTATGGTGTGGTGTGGTGTGTTCTGGTGTGGTGTGGCGTGGTGTGATGTGGTGTGTTGTAGCGTGGTATGTGAAATGATATCGCATGGTGATGTGTGGTGTGGTCTGTTGTGGTGTGATGTATTGTGGTGTAGTGTGGTGTGTCAAATGNCACGAAGTCCCTTCTCTCCAGATGTGCTAAGTTTTTTCTCAAGCTCTTGTCCAATGCGTATAGATGAAAGGGAAGAATGGAAGTAACTGCAGACGGCCTATGGCCCATATTTCTTGATGCTTCTATATTGGAGCGGAGTCTTGAAGTGGTAGAATATAGTTCTCCATTAATTGGCTGTTGATTGCTGGTGTTGACTTCTTGATGTGTAGTGCCTCGCAGATGTCACTTTTTGGTCATATTTACTTTTTCGGTCATATAAATAACATATGTTTACAAGAAAGACTGCTACCAAAATATACTACTATTTATATATATATATATATATATATATATATATATATATATATAATATATATATATATATATATATATATATATATATATATTATATGTATATATATATATATATATAATATATATATATATATATGTATATATATATATATATATATATATATATATATATATATATATATATATATATATATATATATATATATATTATATATATATATATATATATATATATATATATATATATATGTATATATTTGGTAGCAGTCTTTCCTGTAGACATATATTATTAAATATGACCGAAAAAGTAAGATTAATAATTCTAACACGAATTTTCTCAATATTTCTTATTTTTCTTTTCACTGTTGATGGTAATTGAAAAATCAATTCTACAAAATAAATTTTTATTTCTAGTCTGACGTGACACTTGAACGCGTTTTGTAATGACTTATTACATTTTCAACAAGAGAAATGTTGAACAAAAATACATGCATAATAGACAAAACCCAAGATGCAAGAAGATTACAAATTCTTGAAGCAATCCACATAAGAATAGAACAACCTACCATGAACACCCAAATAACGGAACTATTTACCCTACCCACAATGAGAGTAAGGACAAGACCAGAACATAACGATGCCAACACAGAAGACAATGTTCAACATAACAGGCCAATTACACTGGATTAATCTTTGTATGTAGATACCAGCTGCCTCGTATGGGCCAATAGGCCTTCTGCGGTTACCACTATTCTTATGTTCATATGTGTGACCCCACTTATATCCCCTTTGTATCCCTTTTGTTTTCACATTTATTGTCTTATCACCTGACCCAGTGCGGGTATAAAATCAACCAGCATTGTAAAATTCTTCACTTGAGAATGAACCATGGAGGTTCGAAACGTTGCGCATATTGTATAAATAAGTGTAATACATTCTATAGTAATTTACCTCTTTTCTTCACCCGGAAATTACGAAAATGAGTTTTGGAGAACTCCTATTTCAGCTAAGCCCTGATGCTAAGAAAATAGTTAGAGGGATAGAAGCCCTAAATCAGAAGATAGTAAATACAGAATATGCGGTCATATTTAATGAGACATGTTTAAAAGAAAACCTGCTGCCAGTATACACCAATATATATATATATATATATATATATATATATATATATATATATATATATATATATATATATATATATATATATATATATATATATATATATATATATATATATATATATATATATATATATGTATATATATATATGTATATATATATATATATATATATATATATATATATATATATATATATATATATATATATATATATATATATATATATATATATATATATATATATATATATATATATATATATTATTAAATATGACCGAAAAAGTAAAATTAATAATTCTAACACGAATTTTCTCGATTTTCCTTATGTTTCTTTTTACTGTTGATGGTAAATGAAAAATCAATTCTCCAAAATTCATTTTTATTTCTAGTCTGACGCGACACTTGAGCGCGTTTCATAAAACTTATTACATTTTCAAAGACTTTAGTTTACACATACACAACTATAACTGAACAGCATTGGCTCTTTTATACCTGCATTTGGGTGAGGTGATGTAATACACTAGTTTTGGATGAGGTGAAAACAAACTTTCAACAAAACACAGAACACGGAACAATGGGTATAAGCTAAAGGGAAGAATAGATCTGTAACTGCAGACGGCCTATTGGCCCATATTTCTTGATGCTTCTATATTGGAGCGGAGTCTTGAAGTGGGTAGAATATAGTTGTGCATTAATTGGCTGTTGATTGCTGGTGTTGACTTCTTGATGTGTAGTGCCTCGCAGATGTCAAGCCGCCTGCTGTCGCTGTATCTATCAATGATTTCTGTGTTGTTTGCTAAGATTTCTCTGGTGATGGTTTGGTTGTGGGAAGAGATTATATGTTCCTTAATGGAGCCCTGTTGCTTATGCATCGTTAAACGCTGGAAGCGTTAAACGCCTGCTCGACCATCTCAACTGTACAAAAGACGATGGTAGCCGAGGCTATTTGCGCATCATACAGACGGTGCTCTGATGGTAATCTTGGGCATTGTATTTGATCAAGTCACCTCATTTTTTGGGCCACGTGAGCAACACAAATGCGAACAAGCCTGAATGGTCCCCGTGGTTCATTTTCAAGAGATAAGATAATACAAGGCGTGTTAGATTTATACCAGTAGAAGGTCAGGTGAAGACAAGTAGATCTATACAAATGGGACAAGAATAAAGGAAAAAGTAAGGCGTAAAAGAAAAAAGGTGAATTAAGGGACGAAGCACATACAAAGATTATTCAGGTGTAGTAGGTCTAATATGTTGAGAAGTGTTTTTTATGTTTGAATCTTCATGTTCCGGTCTTGTTCTTACTCTCAAGGTGTGTAGAGTGAATAGTTCCGTAATTTGGGTATTTATGGTAGGTTGTTCTATTTTTATATGGATTGCTTCAAGAATTTGTTATCGTCATACATCCTGGGTATTGTCTATTATGAAAGTGTTTTACTCAACATTTCTCTTGTTAGGGTGATGTCATGGGCTTGTCTCATGTGATTTCTTGGGGCACCTGATTGAAGATCAGGTCAAAAGCCTCGGCAGCTTGGTCGGCGTCATACCTATGTACTTAGATTGAAAGCTACATCCTTCGTGGAGGCAGGTGTACATATAAACCACGTTTGACTGCTGCAAAGAGTTCTCCGCCGGCTTCAGGCTGTTTTTAATATGGAGATCGGTAGTCTTCTTTGTTTTATTGAATATAATTAGGTCTACGTTTTGGTTTGGAGTTATGCTTTTTACTCCTTTTCAGATTGTTTCTTTCAATATTCGTTCTTCAGTTTTATGTTCACCATGCATGGTGGATTTATAATATAATTTAATTGGAGGTGTTGTAGTTTCTGTTCTTGGTTCAGGATTGTTCATCAACCCAGATGTCGTCTTATTTGGTTTGTATACACATACTATATAGATGTCACGTATAGGTTTGTATAGGTTTGTATACACATACTATATAGATGTCACATCTGTGATGGAAAAAAAGCCTTTTGAAAAACTGTGTTTTCCATTTGTTGTTCATGTCAGGGAAATCTTCAAAACCTCTTTACCGATTGCTTTGAAATTTTGACACAAGGTTGCATTCCAATAGACGCGTGTTTTTATATCCCTATTATATATATGCTTCACCTGTGACAAGAATTTTTTTTAAACAACTCCATCTCTTGGATGTGACAGCAATACATGCTGTAATCTCCAAAAGTTCTTCACTGACTGCTTTGAAATTTTGACATAACGTTCCATTCAAGTACGCGCATGTTTTCATACACCTACTATATAGGTGCGACACCTGTGACAGGTAAGAACATGTTTTTTTTAAACAACGCAATTAGTTTCATGTAGTAACAACACACACGCTATTCTAATTATTTTACAATTCCATTTAAATGTTTCCGATTGCATTCATAAATTGATTTATTTTCATTTTGATTTATTTATTTTGAGTGACATTGCGTTGGAATTGAACTGCGTTGTTTACCTACCGTTCATTTCTTAAGTAAGTATAGATGCAACACCTGTGACAGGTAAAAACATATATTTTAAGAAACAGCGCCATCTGTTGCACATAAGAGCAACACACGCTATACTAAATATATTACGATTTCATTTCAATGCAATCGTTTCCGACTGCATTCTTTTAGGCATTCTGCTTTGTGTCTGGAGAGTTTTTCATGAGTAGGTTGGCCGTTTTTTTGGTCTTATAGTAAATGGTCAATTGTATCTTCTGTTTTTTGTCTGTAGGGATAACGTCCCTATTAACAATATCTTTCAGGACCCTTTCCTCCGTTTTATGAGCTGTGGAAAAGAAGTTCCTGTAAAATAGTCTAATATGGGGGTACAGGTGTTGTGTTATTTGACTCTTCAGAGGTTGCATGGCGTTTCACCTTCCTTTTTATGATTCATGAACGACAGTAGAAAGAAACATAAGAAATATTGAGAAAATTCGTGTTAGAATTATTAATCTTACTTTTTCGGTCATATTTAACAACATATGTTTACAAGAAAGACTGCTACCATATATATATATATATATATATATATATATATTATATATTTTTTTTAAATGGAAGGGAGTACCACCTCTGGCTGGAAGAAGGGGGACCCATAGCCTCGGAGGAAATCACACATAACGCATTGGAGGGAATGTAGGTCCCCTCCAATACAGTTTCTGTGTGCTTTTCTCCTACCACCCCCTTCCTTTTTTTTCTTATGCTTTATTGTGTATTTAAAGGTTACAAAACATACAAGACAAATGCCTAAAGGTTATGGATCTCTTGAAGCTCCTCCGCTTCCGGACAGGAACCGAGGACGCAGCAAGCATTTCCCCTCTGGATCGCCACACTGAGGCGCTGAAACAAAAAACTGCAAGCCCTTGGGTCTCTGGTGACGTCAATGAGCTTGGAACCCAATTCCTTGAGAAATCCCAAGGCACTCTTGCCCCAGGGGCCATGCGTCTCAGACGCTATGGGAACAAAGAGGTATTGACCTGCCAGTCACCTGTATTTGAGAGATTTTGCTGTTTCCCTGTGGTTGGCTGCCCCACCTGCTTGATCAGCTCCGAAGTGTACATAGGTGTCAGCCAGGGTGGATACACATGTGTAGTCCCACACCAACTGTCTACCCTCCTTCCATGAGTATATGGTGATGCCATCAGGGCGAAGTGCGGGGAAATCCGGGTTTTGGACCCCTAGGATGCGAGGTTCTCTCTCCGCTGGGCACTTAGCTGAGACGAGGCTTCTCTTTATTTAGGTTATTTACTATATATATATATATATATATATATATATATATATATATATATATATATATATATATATATATATATATATATATATATATATATATATAGTATGCATAACGCATGTATGAGAATAGATACGTGTTTATTCGGGAATATACATCTGAGTAAGCCTGGCACTGCCACAAGGAATCTGCAAGAGAGTACTAGTGAAATGTATCGCGAGGTCACCGTAGATATTTATTCTTCAGGCTTTGTTTTGTAAATTGAATACAATTAAAACAGTACAGTGGATGACATTAATTTGTGCTTATTAGCTAATATATTGAGGTTTGGTAAATTTTTAGAGGACCTCGGGCCTTCACAGCAGCTGATACGGTGCTTTCAAATTGTGTTTACCTAGTTGAGTCTCCTTGGAGCGAGATCTAATGTTACTTAATTCATCTTCTAGCTAATATACTCTGTGGATTTCTCTCGAATCTCCACTACCTCATGACTTCTCTCGGAGCTCTTAATGGTCTGTTGATTCGTCGACTATCTCTTGTTCTAACGCATGTCACTTATTTACTATTCTCCCTACGTAGGTGTATTTCCTTACAAATATCTGCGACTTTTCTTTTATGGCTCATGTGAACCCGTTCTTCCTTCTTTCCAACCCACGTGTGCCTATTCCTCCTTCTTTTCCTTATCAGAAAAGGCCTGTTTCTAGTTTTTCTTTTATATTTCACTGAGTATTTTCTACGTTGGGATTATATACCGGCCTTATGGGCCGATATATATCGGCCTCATTTCTTATCATGTTGTTATCTTCAGATTAGTAAGGTTGTAAATAAGATCTACAACATTTCTGGTATTTGATGCAATTGGAACTACTCTTGTCCTACCGTCCATGACTTTGAAAGATACCGTTTCTCATTGAAGTCTATAACAGTACTTCAGATAATTTTATTTTCTTGTCTTGCATATGCAAATTATCATGCAATTCCTCTGTTTATTTCATTGTGTCGTATTTATGTTGTAGAGAATTGTGACTCCAATCTGTCTCACGAATTTTCATTTCATATTTCAAATGTTTAATTTTCTTCGTGTTTCATGTTTCATACTTCTGAAACGGGAAAATCTGATCTTGTTAGGTCGGGGAGATTTATTCTACAGAATTGTTTCTTAGGTTCGCATTAAACCGTTCAAGGGCTGTATATTTTAGCACAAAAGCTAGCACCATATAACATCTAGATTATTTAATCTGGATGTGAGCACCAAATTATAAATGTAATTTTCAGTTTATGTTTGAACACCATGCTGCAGCTGTATTCTCCAATTTAGATGTATCATATGTTGTAATTTGCTTTTGCACTTATTGGCATCAGAACTCTCCAATAACAGTAGTCGTCTCTCTCAGTACAGCAAAGATCTCTATCATCACGACATGCGACCCTTTAAATCACAGGAGTCTCGCTACAATTCAGGACCCTTATTAATGAACTGGGCTCTCTCACTACAGAAACAATTCTCACAATAGCAAAAGTTTCTCACACTTTAGAACAGAACTCTTATGCTACAGCCATGGCATTCGCAATAAAATACAGACTCTCACTGCAGCGCATGTCTTCAAATACAGCACTGGACGTTTACTATAGCACAAAATCCTCTGGTATCACTAACGAACGTCACTATAATATTGGACTCACATTACAACACATGACTCACACTTCAGGACAGACCTCTCAATACAGAGTCAGACTCGATGCAGCATATGGCTCTCTCACTACAGCACCAGACTCGTTCAGTAATATAATTACTGAAGTAATTTAATTACTAAAAGTAATTTAATTACTGAAAGTAATTAATTACTGAAAATATTTTCATTACTGAAAGTAATTTAATTACTGAAAATATTTTCATTACTGAAAGTAATTTAATTACTCTTCTCTATGCGGAGAACAGAACTTTCTCACTACAGCACAGGGCTCTAAATACAGCATAGGAATCTCACAACAGCACAGGATTCTCTCACTTGAGCACATGACTCTCACTTCAACACAAAACTCTATCATTACAACACAGGATTCTCATTACAGTTTGTGACTCCGAACACGGAACGGGATTCCCTCTCCAGCACAGCACACCTTTACTGCCTCACAGGACTTTCACTACAGTTTAGGATACTACATAGCATGATTCACTACAACACCGGAGTTTCACTATAGCGCACGACTCTTAAACTACAGCAGAAGACTCAGTATATCATTAGATTCTCATTACAGCACAAAACTTTTACAATATCTAAGGACTCTTTCGTTGCAACAAATTACTCTCTCTACAACCCGTGACTCCCACTGCAGCACAGGTATCTCGCTGAATCACAGGATTCTCTCTACAGTAAGGAACTCTTGCTACATAACCGGACACTTAATGCCGCTCAGGTCTATTGCTGAAATAATAGAATAACTATTCCTAAGGACTCTAACTGCAGCACAGGACTCTCTCACTACGACACAGAACTCTCACAACAACTCAGGAATCTTTTTAAAACCACAAACACTCCCCTTCTAACAAAGCACTCATACTGCTACATAGGACTCACATTGTTACACAGGACTCACTACACCGCATGAAACTCTCACTATTTTTCACTCACTCACATAAGGATTCTTGCTAAACCAGAGGACACCCTTACTGGAGCTCATGAGTCTCACTACCACCCAAAACTCTCTCACTTCAGCACAGAACCCTTATTAAAACCCAGTAATCCCTCTCTAGAACACGGCAAGGTTCATGTGTATTACAGTAAGGAATTCTCTCTCACTACAGTACAGGACTTTCACATTAAAACATGGGACTTTCACTACTGCGCAGTCCTCTAACTACAGCAATAAAATCTCAAGTTACAGCAATAGACTGTATCACTGCAACAGGTCGAGATAAATGAGCAGCAATGATTGAGGTTGGTGAGAGGTTGTGTGTGGAGAGGTAAAGCAGGGAGGAAGAAAGACTACAGTGAAGTCGGGTGAGTAGGTTGAATATAGTGAAGCAGAGCTGAAGCGTCGATAATGGTGAAGCAGACCACGGAGGTTGACCATTGTGAGACAGGCCAGGGAAGTGGACCATTGTGAGACAGGCCAATAAGGTCACCTATTGTGGGGTAGGCCAATGAGGTCAACTATGGGTGTGCCGGCCAGTGAGGTCAACTATTGTGAGGCAGGCCAGCGAGGTTGACTATTGTGAGGCAGGCCAGGAGGTGGAGCGTGAATCGACAGTCAGAGTGGCCTTGAACACCGTTTATATTAAAGTAAATGTATTGTTTGGAGTGAATATGAATGCAGCCAGCCAGGCAGCCATCCATCCAGCCAGCCACCATCCATCCATCCATCCAGCCAGCCAGCCAGCCAGCCAGCCAGCCATTCATCCAGCCAGCCAGCCATCCATCCATCCATCCAGCCAGCCAGCCAGCCAACCAGCCAGCCAGTCAGCCAGCCAGCGCCAGCCAGCCAGTCAGCCAGCCAGCCAGCCAGCCAGCCAGCCAGCCACCAGCCAGCCAGCCACCAGCCAGCCAGTCCCAGCCAGCCAGCCAGCCATCCATCCATCCATCCATCCAGCCAGCCAGCCATCCATCCATCCATCCAGCCAGCCGGCCAGCCAGCCAGCCAGCCAGCCAGCAGCTAGCCAGCCAGCCAGCAGCCAGCCAGCCAGCCGCCAGCTAGCCAGCCAGCCAGCCAGCCACCAGCCAGCCAGCCAGCCAGCCACCAGTCATCCAGCCAGCCAGCCATCCAGCCAGCCAGCCACTAGCCAGCCAGCCAGCCAGCCACTAGCCAGCCGGCCATCCAGCCAGCCAGCCAGCCAGCCATCCAACCATCCAGTCAGCCAGCCAGGCAGGAATTAAGCCAGCCGCCAGCCAGCCAGCGCCAGTCAGCCAGCCAGCTAGCCAGGCAGGCAGGAATTCAGCCAGCCAGTCAACCAGACAGCCACCCAGCCAGCCACCCAGCCAGTCAACCAGGCAGCCACCCAGCCCCACCCAGCCAGTTAAACAGCCAGCCAGGTAGCCACCCAGCCTGTGAACCAAACACCCGGCCAGCCGGCCAGCTGGCCAGCGAGCCAGCTAGACTGCAAAGTATGCAATCAACCACCTGCCACCCAACCACCAACTGGCCAACCCGACATCTAGCCAGTTAGGCATCCTACCAATCATCCAGACGGACACCCAGCACGCCGACCAGATAGGCACCCTACCAACTATTTAGCCTGTCACCCTACTAATCAATCCAGTTAGAATCCTTATCGACACTGAGCTAGGCACCCTATCAGTCATGCAGCTAGCTCCCTATCATCATTTCTGCTAGGCACCCTATCAGTCATGCTGCTAGGCACCCTATCAGTCATGCTGCTAGGCACCCTATCAGTCATGCTGCTAGGCACCCTACCAACCATCCAGTTAGGTTCCCCTTCACCATCCAGCTCGTCACCCTACTAACTATCATGCTAGGCACCCTAATAAGGATCCAACTGGGCACCCTGACAAGCATCCAACTGGTCATCCTGGAATCTAGCTTAAT
>WNGS01042707.1:23727452-23746021 GCA_020271785.1 Procambarus virginalis
GTTTCCTTTTACTGAGGATCCGTCTCCTCGCTGATTGGTGCCTCGTGAGGAACACTGCAAATGTCACCACATTTCAAGATTATCAGATCATCCATCATTGCCTTGAATGATTTTCGTCCATCAACTTTGATAACTATCAGGATCTTCGTTCAAGATTTCTAATCTTTCTCTTTGTGTTAAGAATGTAGCCCCAGGCATCAATCTTATATATTAGTGGGTTTAGCTTGGATGACATTTTGTCTTCCTCTGTGAGACAGATCTTCCTTTTTATGGATGGGAATGAAAAAAAAAACATGGCTTGTGTAGGAATTTACTGCGATGAAGGATGGTGATCAATAGACAATACGCTGTCTCCCTGTGTTTACAGGGCGTGCAAAAGTAACACGTTAGCACTGAACTAGTAAATAATAAGACACACAACTAGCACACAGTCAAACGTACTAGTATGAACACATGCAACTGCTCGTGTAAAGGCGCAAACAGAAATGCAAACACATTAGCAGGCAAAACGTATTCAAGCAGACATTCAGATAAATGCAAGCAAACATTGAAGTATATAGAAAAACTTATAAGTATTCTTCACCCCCAAACACCTCCAAACATTCACGCTTAAACAAAATGCAAAAGCACACTCCCAAATACATACAAACTCTCACACGCAAACCATGCAAAGACTCTCCTAAACACATGCAACACTCCCTCCCAGACACCTACAAACACTCACGCTCAAAAAAATGCAAAAACACCCCTCCCAAACACATGCAAACTCTCACTCCCAAATACATGCAAACAATCTCTCCCAAACACTTGCAAGCACTCAGAAAAACACACAATTACCCAGGTAAACACACGAGCGTTGAGCAAACAAGTAAACGACCTGTAGTTGTGTTCCCGAGAATCTATATGGGAATAGGAATTTATGGAACGGCTTTCCTGTCGCTGTTATATCGACCAGCACCAGCTGGCCCAGCTGGTGTGGCTATACCAGAGTGTCTCACTATCACCAGCTGGCCCAGCTGGTGTGGCTATACCAGAGAGCTTCACTATTACCAGCTGGCCCAGCTGGTGTGGCTATACCAGAGTGCCTCACTATCACCAGCTGGCCCAGCTGGTGTGGCTATACCAGAGTGCCTCACTATCACCAACTGGCCCAGCTGGTGTGGCTATACCAGAGTGTCTCACTATCACCAGCTGGCCCAGCTGGTGTGGCTATACCAGAGAGCTTCACTATCACCAGCTGGCCCAGCTGGTGTGGCTATACCAGAGTGCCTCACTATCACCAGCTGGCCCAGCTGGTGTGGCTATACCAGAGTGCTTCACTATCACCAGCTGGCCCAGCTGGTGTGGCTATACCAGAGTGCCTCACTATCACCAGCTGGCCCAGCTGGTGTGGCTATACCAGAGTGCTTCACTATCACCAGCTGGCCCAGCTGGTGTGGCTATACCAGAGAGCTACTCATGCTACTCTAATAGGAGGGGGGGCTACTGCTGGAGTGCCAACTCCTGGACGTACCCTTTTAGTGTCACTCTCTCTCTAAGAGGCGTCCGGGCACTCAGCAACACATCCCACCCGGCGATACTAATGTTGCACTCATCTCGAGTACGCTCGTAACTCAACAGAACTGAGGACAGAAGGATTTTCTTGTACCTGCAATTCAAAATGTTGTCTGAGGGCCTTATCTGAGGGTAAGGAAATACTGTCAGTACAGCCCGCTGTCAGTACGGCCCGCTGTCAGTACGGCCCAATGTCAGTACGGCCCAATGTCAGTACGGCCCACTGTCAGTACGGCCCACTGTCAGTACAGCCCGCTGTCAGTACGGCCCAATGTCAGTACGGCCCACTGTCAGTACGGCCCACTGTCAGTACAGCCCACTGTCAGTACCGTCCACTGTCAGTACGGCCCAATGTCAGTACGGCCCACTGTCAGTACAGCCCACTGTCAGTACAGCCCACTGTCAGTACCGTCCACTCTCAGTACGCCCTACTGTCAGTACGGCCTACTGTCAGTACGCCCCACTGTATGTACGGCTAATTGTCAGTACGGCCCACTGTCAGTACGGCCCACTGTCAGTACGGCCCACTGTCAGTACGGCCCACTGTCAGTACGGCCCACTGTCAGTACGGCCCAGTGTCATTACGGCCCACTGTCAGTACGGCCCATTGTCAGTACGGCAAACTGTCAGTACGGCCCACTGTCAGTACGGCCCACTGTCAGTACGGCCCACTGTCAGTACGGCAAACTGTCAGTACGGCCCACTGTCAGTACGGCCCACTGTCAGTACGGCCCACTGTCAGTACGGCCCACTGTCAGTACGGCCCACTGTCAGTACGGCCCACTGTCAGTACGGCCCATTGTCAGTACGGCAAACTGTCAGTACAGCCCACTGTCAGTACCGTCCACTGTCAGTACGGCAAACTGTCAGTATGGCACACTGTCAGTACGGCTCGCTGTCTAGAATGCACACTGCTTGCCGACACAAGCTAATTGACCACAGCCTCCCATACAATGTCGTCTTCCACTCAATTTCTGTCAGTTCCCCATTAATTTAAAATGTGTTGAAATCATTGGCTAGACTATGTAGTTTCTACACAGCCTAGCCAATCATTCTTACCACACTATGTAGTGTAGTGAGGGTTCTCTGTGATTCGTACCTCAAGTCTCAAGGCATAAGTGAAAGTTATAACACGATTTAACTTGAGTTTACTGAGATTAATATTAAGTACATTTCTCAATCGAACATCAATCTACAAATCATCATTAATCGTGGCCACTGACGCACACTACATGAAGCGCTTCTTCATGTAGTGTGATGACAGTCGTCGTCACATGGTGTCTTATTGCAAGTGCTATATAGGCATACTGGTCTAGCGCTTTCACCTCATCATTACCTTGTCTTACCTTACATTTTTTCCTTTTATTTTTCCACGCAGATTTTTGTTCATCATGCCTCAACTGTCAATTGATGATGTATGATGAAGTGGATGAATGTATAACGGACTTATAAGCTTGGTTCTCACAACCGCCAGGGGGCTTCAACCACTGGCTTCCAACTGCTGCTTCCTTGCAGAATTTACCTCACTGAAATTAGGCTCCGCATCTGGCACCTGAGACTAACTCACTAGTCCCACTGCTTAATGTCACAGCTCACTTAAAAGACACAAAGCCGCCCTTACCTTTGGGTTTACTCTTGGACCAAATCGCTGTAGTGAGCGTAGTCTCTGGTATCTGCCTCACAGCTGTTGACTCATTCATGGCACCTGGCAAGTAATTCGGGCCTAAATGCCTGTCGTACACATCGTCTTATCTTGCCACCCCGAGAAGTCGCTACGATAGATCACCACGGCTTCCTCTGCTGACTCCTCTAAAGTTGTCTCATTTTCCTTGGTTGAAGATCGTGAACATGTCAGAGGACGACAAGATCTGCGTCGTCCTCTGGCATGTTCACGATCTTGAAGCAGTCGTCGTCTCTCACACAGACGACTCAGACCACCAACAATGTGTCTGTTCCCCCAGTCGTAGCAAACCTTGTCTTGTCTCGTTGCTTATCTGGCAAAGCTTCCTACGAACCGTTTTCTTGACACCAGCTCCTGGGCTCCGGCACACTGTTGGCTGTCCTCAGAATTCTTGGGTGGAACCTACTGACAGGGCAGCAGCAAGTAGACTTTTTTTTGCAGGGATATTCCTGGGCGGGCCTTAATCCTCTGGCTGGCCCACTAAGTGTTGCTTTCTTCTGTTTTACTTGGGCGGAGTATGAGTATTTATGACTCGTATGGTCGTTTCAGTAAGATTTTGTCCCATGTGTTCAACAACTTCTTCTGCTCTGTTGAATCTTAGTTGAAATCTTAATGGTTTTGTAACTCTGCACTGTGTTAGATAATGTTCCAGCGGTCTGTCGGGCATTTCTCCACAGTGCTGACATTTCCTCTCATCTTCCGGAACCTGTAAGCCTATTTCCCATGTACATGGGTATCCAAGCCTGATGCGATGTAAGTGTACTTATGTTGTTCTACTGCTCCCTTTCATCAAACTAAGTGGTTCGTAGTTGGTTGAATTCTTGTACCTACCCGCAGATCCTGATGTTGCAACTGCTGTGTTGTGGTCAATGTACATCTTCTGCATTGCTCTGTTTCTAATTACTTTCTTAATCTGTGATAGACTCTGTGGTATGTAAATGTCTACATTTCTTCTCGTAGTTGCAAGTTTTGCAGCTTCGTCTGCAATGTCATTTCCTATTATTCCCATAAGCAGGTAGATGAAACAGGACCAACAGGGGGCGGAACACAAGACAACATATACTATTTCTCTGGACTCTCAGGCATGAGTGAAGAGTCTTGGCAAATCTCCGACACCGTCTTGCAAGACGTCACGATCCTGCTCGGCGCTGATTGTCTCACACAGGTAGCTTCTTTCCTGGTTGTCATGTTATCCTGGTGTCTTGAGTGTCTGGAAGATTCTTCGTTGCCTTCTACCAGGCGGGTAAATGTCATAGTTCCCTCTCAGTCCTTCTCACCATATAATCGCTTCTAAACCCACACAAACTCGTATGTACCCTACCTATATTTTTTCAAATCAAAACATGCCGGTATAAACAAATAAAGAGCAAAAACAAGTGCAAATGCGTGAGAATAACACTCAGGCAGGAGGAGCCCAATACTATCCTCCACCAGGAGCCCAATACTATCCTCCACCAGGAGCCCAATACTATCCTCCACCAGGAGCCCAATACTATCCTCCACCAGGAGCCCAATACTATCCTCCACCAGGAGCCCAATACTATCCTCCACCAGGAGCCCAATACTATCCTCCACCAGGAGCCCAATACTATCCTCCACCAGGAGCCCAATACTATCCTCCACCAGGAGCCCAATACTATCCTCCACCAGGAGCCCAATACTATCCTCCACCAGGAGCCATAACATATCCCTTCCCCATGTTTTGAGAGTTGTTTTTGCGTCGGTCAGCCTCGAAACAGCACCATTCATATTATCATTTCCTCTGACACTGCGAATATCTCCCGTCCCCATCTCAACATCCTCGGCATCTACCAGCCGACTAAATGGGTTGTCTCATACCCCCTAAGGGACCAACACTGGTGTCTGGGTTAGCGTTAACTTTCTCGCTTCAATCGGCTCGCACCTCAGTCCAAGTCAGTCCCCTGGCCGTCTGCGAGGAGTCCTGCTAAAGTTGTCACCACCTTGGCCACACTCTCGCACGATGTTCAGTGCCATCCTGCCATGTTTCATAGTGCTAATATTATCAATACGGTTTAATGCTTTCACTGCTGTTTAATACTTCCACTGATGTTAATAACTTCAATAGTTGTTTAATACTTTCACTGTTGTATAATACTTTCACTACTGTTTAATACTTTCAGTGCTGTTTAATTCTTCAGTTATTGTTGAATACTTTCACTGCTGCTTAGCACTTTTAGATCTGTTTAATATTTTCACTGCTTTTAAATACTTTCACTGCTGCTGTCTAATATTTCAACTGTTGTTTAACACCTTCACAACTGTTTAATACTTTCACGTCTTTTTAATATTTTCATTGTTTTTTAATACTGTCACTTCTGTTTAATAGAGTTAATACTCATTAATACTACAAATGCTATCAGTACTGTAAATACTTTTAATTACTTCTACTATTTAATACTTTAACAACTGTTTAATAATTTTGCCACTGTTTAATAATTTTGCTACTGTTTAATATTGTTAATGCTGTTCATAATGTTTTCTTCACGATAAAAGTATAAAGAATTCATAATTTGCAATTTACTTTTTCTCCACGTTAAGTGAAATGCAAGTAGTGGTACCATTCGATATTTTGTAAGTGGCTGTTCTATTTTGTGACGTCTGACCGTAGCTTAGTGCAGTGGCTTGTGACAGTGACTTAGTGCAGTGGCTTGTGACAGTGACTTAGTGCAGTGGCTTGTGACAGTGACTTAGTGCAGTGGCTTGTGACAGTGACCTAGTGAAGTGGCTTGTGACAGTGACTTAGTGCAGTGGCTTGTGACAGTGACTTAGTGCAGTGGCTTGTAAAAGTGACTTAGTGCAGTGGCTTGTAAAAGTGACTTAGTGCAGTGGCTTGTGACAGTGACTTATTTAAACCAAAGTCATGAATTTATTTAATACACAGAGAAAACTCACACTAACGTGATGTATCAATGAGGAAAATCAGCAGTAGTTGCGATGAGGTTTCGAACCCATGCGATGTGGTATTCTCTATGCGTTGGTTGCCTAGGGCGTGTGCCTGGGAATAGGTTCGAATCCTCATCGCGTCTCCTATGGAATTCCTTAATATATTTAATAGTCACCTAATATGGGTTTTGTGGCAACAAAATTATTGTGTATTTTAAATTTGTGTTTTACATCTCTAATCATACACAGACATGCAGATTCACACACTCATACTCGGTCATACACATAAATAGTTAAATTACAACAGGCTTTAAACTTAGCAATGGACTTTTTCACATTTTTTTGTCTAAAAAACTAAAAAAAAATTATTTTAATTGATAAATATCACACAAGAATCCGCCAATGTGTGAGTCAAAACTCCAATTAACCGCAAACATTAATTTGTAAAATAATTCTGAAATAGTACCAGAATCCCAATTTAAATCAAGCCGATAGAACTACTGTATTTCATTAACATAAACCCAGAGAAAAATTTTAATCCCTTTTTTCCAGCATGAAAGTTATATTGTGAAGTTCCGAGAATGAAATGCATTGTGTTTCGGTAACAATGTCTGTACTAGAGGCGCTTCTGGGAACCACTATCGTTTATTAATTAACTGACAGGTACATATCACCTAATTACTGCATTGTTGAACTGATATATTACCCTTGTCAGACCTTAACACTGGTTGAGAAGGTTTATAGATAATTAACAAGTTTCAGTTAACAAAAATGTTATGGAGACGTTCGTCAGACATTGGAACAGTGAAAGTAACTGAATTTTTGTTCGAAGATGTTTAACGAGTAACAGTTGTTATTTGAGAACGTTTATAGCTCTTAAAAAGTATATATAAAAGTATAGTAAAAAGCACAGGCCCCCGCTGCCTGTGCTTTTTGAGAAGGTTGTTGAATATTTGTATCACAGGTCGCATTTGTGAGTGAAAAGATAATATATGTTCTCTTGACTATTACAATTTGTTCTCCTTCAGCTCATTTGAGGTTATATTCATAAAATAATATCTCCCTATTTGTAAAGTATAATTTTGCCTATACAACTGATTAATTGGTTAATATTGGTAAATAAATAATTTAACAGGTTCCATAACCTCTTATAATGTTACCTCACACTCCACATAATGTTTAAATTGGTTCAAGGTTCCTTGAAATTCAAACCCTTGACAGACGACTAAGGGATCGAATTTTGTAAATACCTGAAATATTCGACATTTCAGCGACCAAAATTTGACATTTAGAGCGACCTCTTAAGAAGCAGGGACATGTACACCTAGAAGCATATAACATTTATCGGTATATATATACATTGAGAGTTTACATTAGTCCTGGACTATTTTCAGGAATAAAGTATACTTTCTTGACTGGCAGTAGTTAGCTTTTGTAGCGGGCTTAATAGCCCACCAGCAGATGATTGACCTTATGCCCAAGAACGCATTGAGACCACTGCAGGGACACTCAGGCTCATGTAACTCCTTACAGGAGACAACATTTCACTCTTTCCACCAAGTATTCTTCCTCTAAAATGTTAGAGCAAGACAAACTGGAACAAATTATCTGCTAATAGAATAGACGAGTTCTCTAGATTGTTTCAAACGTAGGTGTGACATAACCACGCATCTTCATAAAAAAGTGATTCCATTCAGCCACCAAACCCACTGTTTATGAATAAAAAACGCTTTTCACACGACTCCCCAACCCGTCCTCGACTCAAGTCCATTACATCCAGCGGTCGACCCCACAGACCCATTCACCAATGTTAACATGCCGTTCACTCAAAACGGAAATTTTCTCAAATATAAATTAATATTATATTATATTAACATATTGTGCATATATAGGCATAGGTTAGCTTAGGTTAGGTTTGGTATTTAGGTTCTATTGGCGATTATTTGTATTCAACCCGATCTCACACCAGGCTGTTTAAAGCAGCGGCCGTCCTCCCCAGACGCATTCATAAATTTTAACATACTGTGCATTAAAAATTGATTAGTTCTCATATATAAATTGATATTCTTATACATAAAAAATATATGTATAGTTTGGTGCAGGTTAGGTTAGGTTAGGTGTATAGGTTCTGTTGCTAATTATTTGTATTTATAAGTTCGTGGGTGAAGCATTTATAGAATTGTGGTTCGAACAGAGGACGTGAGCGAAGCATTTGATCCGGAAGTGTTCGGACGTCATCAGTTGTGAGTCGTGTGTTAACCGCTTTTCATTCATAAATAGGGAGTTTGGCGGCTGTATTAAAGAGCTTGGATCTTTGTATGCGAGAGCGGGTTGAAATACAACAACCCGTTCTCGCATACAAAGATCCAAGCTCTTTAATCCAACCTCCAAACCCCCTGTTTATGAATGAAGAGCGGTTTACACACGACTGATGACGTCCGAACACTTCAGGAACAAGTACTTCGCTTCCGTCCTCTGTTCGAACCACAATTCTAAAAATGATTCACCCACGAACCAATAAATACAAATAATTACCAACAGAACCTAAACACCTAACCTAACCTACGCCTAACTATACATACAATTTTTATATACAAAAATACTAATTTATATATGAGAACAAACCCATTTTTAATACACAGTATGTTAAAATTGATGAATGCGTCTAGGGAGGACGGCCGTTGCTTTAAACAGCCTGGTGTGAGAATGGGTTGTGTATTTGTAGTACGTGGGTGAAGCATTTATAGCGTTGTGGTTTGAACAAAATTCGTCAGTGAAGCACTTGTTCCGGAAGTTTTCGAACAAAATCAGTTGTGAGTCATGTGTCAGCCCATCCTCCAAACAAAGACCCAAAAGTGATTCCATGCACCTTCCAAACCCCCTGTTTATGAATGAAAAAAGGTTTGCACACAACTCACATCTGATTTCGTTCGAAAACTTCCGGAACAAGTGCTTCACTGACGAATTTTGTTCGAACCATACAGCCCGTCCTCCAAACAAAGATCCAAAAGTGATTCCATGCACCCGCCAAACCCCCTGTTTATGAATGAAAAGCGGTTTACACACGACTCACAACTGCTGACGTTCGAACATATCCGGAACAAGTGCTTCACTGACGAATTTTGTTCGAACCACAACGCTATAAATGCTTCACCCACGTACTACAAATACAAATAATCGCCAGCAGAACCTAAACACCTGACCTAACCTAACCTATGCCTATATATACACAATATGCTAATATATTATAATATTAATTTATACTTGAGAAAATTCCCGTTTTGAATGAACAGCATGTTAAAATTTATGAATGCGTCTGTGGGGTTGACCGCTGAATGTAATGGACTTGAGTCGAGGACGGGTTGAACCATAACGCTGTAAATGCTTCACCCACGTACTACAAATACAAATAATCGCCAACAGAACTTAAACACCTAACCTAACCTAACCTATGCCTATATATGCACAATATGCAAATATTTTATAATATTAATTTAGAGTTGAGAAAATTTCCGTTTAAAATGAACAGCATGCTAAAATTTATGAATGCGTCTGTGGGGTCGACTGCTGGATGTAATGGACTTGAATCGAGGACGAGTTGCATGTGTAAACTGTTTTTCATTCATAAACAGGGGGTTTGGTGGGTGCATGGAATCACTTTTGGATCTTTGTTTGGAGGACGGGCTGCGACTCCCAATTGATGGTGTTCGAACATTTCTCGAAAAGTGTATCCTTACAACTTCCGTTCGAATCGCAATGCTTCGCTCACGTTCAACAAATAATAGTCTCCAATAGAACTTAAACACCTAACCTAGGCCTAAATTTTATCAACATGCAAATATTTTATAATATTATTTTACATTTGATGAAATTTCTATTTTGAATGAACACAGTATGTTAAAATTGATGAATGCGTCTGTAGGGTCGGCCGCTGGACGGAATAAACTTAATCTGAGGAGGGTGTGTTGAGATACATGTATGAATGAGTTAGGGCGGATGTAAATAAGAGCTGCCTCGCATGGCCCAATAGGTCGTCTGCAGTTTCCTTTATTCTAATTATCATATGCAGATAGTGAGTCAGAATCATATGGCTGAAACTTAGACACATCCCACACCTCTGAAAATAAAGGAACCTTTGACGTTTCGGTTCGTCGTGGACCATTATCACACGGCTTGATGATGGTGATCCAGGACGGACCGAAACGTCATCACTTTCTATATTTTGAGGTGTGTGGGTTAGGTATCATGTGCTGTGTCACGATCCACCAGGGTTTACACAGCTCACGACATTTAGAAGTTTCTCTTGAGACATCATCGTGTGATCACTATGGGTCTTCTGGTTTCCAAAATTTCCCGGTTCATTGAAGCACGAATAGAAAACGCTAGTGAGAATGAGGATATTTTGGATAATTGAATCAGCAAAAGGCAGCCATATTCAATGGCCAAATGCCTGTTAATACATCCAATTAACTCTCTGATTAAGAATAAGAAATACTCTACATATGACTTACAACTGATCTCGTTCTTTGAAATTAGTTGAGAGGGTGTGAGTGAAGTGCTTCTCATTCACTTCCAACGTAGGAATGGAACCCCTCTAAATGTTTCACCCACGTACTGCAAATATAAATAACTGTCAACGTAACCAAGCCACTAAATACACTTGGGCTGGCAGACTGGCCATCGACCTGGAAGATTTAACCACTAAAAACTGACTGTTGACCTGAGACATTCTAAAAATTGTTAACTGGCAAATGGTTACTGTCTTTGAGATATTTCATCAACTTAGTACAGAGCAACTGTCATTAATCTGGGAGACATTCAAAATGCTATGGACTCCTTTCCTTGCTCTCTCCCACGATGCTCTTCTTCCATCAAATTAAGATATAAAAATCGTGAAGACACAGAATAGAAAAACCAGATATTATGAATGGGTCGAGTTCCTTACAAGAAAAGGGTGCAGAGCTGCTTTCAAGAAAAAGCTGCAAAAATTTATCAAAACATGGTCGCCTTTTAAGAAAATGCGAATACTCGTAAAAGAAAATGACTTGCAGGCTCATAAAGGAAACTTGGAGACCCATATTCTTGTCCCTTGGATGATAACGTTTATAAAGAAAGCCCTGAAAACCTGCAACAGAAAACGGGTGGAGCAATAAACAAAATCTTGTTTCTTCTCTGTTCGTGAGGCAAGGCGTCACTGTACACTTTACTGTTGGAGCTGCGAGGGGTTGCTGTGTTTTGGTGGGGCTCCTCAGTACTGAACTAGTGGTGGGCGAGGCGCCTGCTAAGTTACGATGGGGTCGTATCGGCCTCCGTTGACATGGACGACGTCGGCAGGTCTGGAATTTACCGTGACGGTGGACCATCCCTTGGTTTGGACTACACTGGTTGACGTCCTTGGTGTGCCGTCGTCCAGCCCGATGGGCATTCAGCTGCTTCTTGGCAAGCGTGCCGTGGTTAAGTTTCGCCACCAGGCTGCCTTTCAGGCGTTCCTCGGTCGGTATGAGGGCGTGCTTTCCCTTTTCATGGGGAGTGGGGGGGGGCCGGGACTGGGACCCTGGTGAATCTCACGTGGCGGTGCGTGGCACACCGTATGAGTTCCAGGATGGCGTTTTGACCAAGTGTTCGAGAGTTTTATGAAAGTTTTGGGCGGTTTGGTGGATGTGCCAGTCTGCAGTTCCACCTGAAGTGCCGGTCCCCGCGGCCTGTGCGGAGCCGGTGGCGGCCGCTGTGACTTCCGGGGCTGTTGCTGTGCCGGCGAGAGGGGTAATGGGGGCGTCACCTGAGCTGTGTGCGGTGGAGTCTGTTCAGGTGGAAGTCCATGCCGTCTCTGACCCTGAAGAGGTGGTCCCGGCTCGCTTGGAGGCGTCCTCGTTTGTGGCTGCTGTGGATCCTGTTGTGGCGGGGTCCCGGTGGAAGTCCTCGCTGTGCCTGCCTCTGTGGGGGTAGCCCTGGCTCCCTGGGTTGCATCCGCGTCTGATGTGGTGCACGTTCCTGGGGTGATTCCTGTTCCTGTGGTACCTGTGGCGACGGAGGGCTTCCGACTTGTCTCGTGCGTCGGCTGCAGCGGCTCAAACAATAATCCTCTCCTCAGAGGATTAGTACCTCATCTCTGGTAATTTCGAATCTTCAAAATCTGTCTAGTTTATTGCCACCTTTCTTAGTTCAAGACTTCTCGTTCTGTTGCGAAGTTCTAATGAATTTCTTGATGGGTTCTTCGTGCATCTCCTTGTCATTCTCTGTGTAACTGTCCTCACATGTTCTCAATTTCACCACCTGCTCACTCGCTGTTGTTTTCCTCCAGATGTGGTTGTAAAGCAGTTTTGGTTCGGTCTTGGCGTTTGTTGCTATGATATTTTTATACTGTCCCTGCTTCTCTTCTCATACTGAGGAACTCATTCCTGGCCCTCTGGTATCTAACTCTGATCTCTAGTATTCTGTCATTTCTATAGTTCTTTCACATCTTTGTATTTGCCTTGCTACCTGCGCGCACGATTTAACCCATGACTTCCTCTTTTGCTTTTCAATTTTTTCCTATTTGGTTCAGGATAAACTAGCTTAGTAGTGGTGTGATGTGGTTCTGTTGTGGGGAAGGGAAGGTAACTTTCATGGGAAAGCGCCAAGCCATTACGACTATTTTGCACTGAAAAGGGATCAGGATAAGGATTTGGGATGGGACGCGGGAAAGGAATGGTACCCGCAACCACTTGTACGGCCGGGGATTGAACGCCGACCTGCATGACGCGAGACCATCGCTCTACCGACCAGCCAAAGTGGTTCTGTTGTGGATGGCGCTAAATAAATAGTGGAGGAAGCTGGCTTAATTGTGGAGGCAGCTGCCTTATTAGTGAAGGAAGCTGGCGTATTAGTGAATGTTTCTGGCTTATTAGTGAAGGTAGCTGGCTTATTAGTGAAGGTAGCTGGCTTAATAGTGGAAGTAGCTGGCTTAGTAGTTGAAGTAGCTGACTTATTAGTGGAGGTAGCTGGTTTAGTAGTGGAGGTAGCTGGTTTAGTAGTGGAGGTAGCTGCATGGCTTATTAGTGGATGTAGCTGGCTTAGTAGTGGAGGTAGCTGGCTTGTTAGTGTAGGTATCTGGCTTATTAATGGACGTAGTGTCAAGCACTCTCTAAGTGCTTGACGTAGTGTCAAGCTGGGCTTTGTATTGCAGTGCGCTGGCATAGAAGTGGATGGAGCTGGTTTAGAAGTGGAGAGAGCAAAATGTATTGTGCATGACGTTGGCTTAGTATTTGAGGGAGCTAAGTAGTGGAGGGAACTAGCTTAGTAGTGGAAAGAGATGGCTTAGTAGTTGAGAGAACTGGCTTAGTAGCTGACAGTGCTGGCTTATAGTTCAGAGAGCTGGCTTGGTAGTTGACAGAGCTGGTTTGGTAGTTGAGATAGCTGGCTTAGTAGTTGAGTGAACTGGCTTAGTAGTTGACAGAGCTGTTTCGTAGTTGAGAGACCTGGTATATTAGTTGAGAGAGTTGGTTTATTAGTTGAGAAAGATGGTTAGTACTTAAGAGTGCTGGCTTGAAAGTTGAGAGAGCTGGCTTAGTAGTTGAGAGACTTGGCTTAGGGAAGAGGAACCGACTCAGTAACCAAGGCTTATAGTGACGAGTAAACACACTTATGCCCAGTACATAAAAAAANCCTCACCTTTGCTTTTGTGACGCGCTTAGTGTTGCATCTAGTCCAGATCCTTGCACCTCTCTCATGGTAAATGTGTAGCTTTGTCTTAACAATTATGGTTTCCTTTTTTACTCAGATTTCCCCATTCAGTATTTTGGAAGAGAAGTGAGAGGGGATTTAAATCAAGTTGTCATTTGTAACACCAGTTTTGTAATTTGTCAACACATTTTTCAAGCTTCTTTTCATCACTGTTCTTCTTGATCATTAACAGTTGTTTTTATCATCCTTAAACGTCGACTTGATGTAGTTTATTTCTGAATCTGGATGTTAACGCTTTTATTGTCTATCTTCCAACTGCATGAATTTCTCCTACTCATTTTAGTTCCTTTTCAGTTACTGCAGTTTGTATTTCTGGTTTATATAAGTCATTTGAGTGGGAATGTTGGGGTGGTTTTGACAATCTAGAAATCTTGAGCCCATGCATCAGTCTATTTAATGCCTGAAACTGTTATTCATTCTTAGAGTTCTAACAAGTTTGTCCTATAGAACTAATTTTAGGGCTCTAACACACGTGTCAAAGAGAACTTACCCGTCATTCTTTCTAAAAGTTATTAGAAGCGTCCCTTATAGAATTTATTTCTCGAGCTGTAACAAGCTTGTCATACAGAGTTCCCCTTTCGTGAATTAGCAGTGATGCTCTGTGATCTAAGCTTCCCATTATTTTCCTTCTGATTGTCAGCTTCATCACCTTGTTGGGTATATGTATTCTAGTCACGTGTCGAATATCAGAGTGAGAGATCTGTTAGGATCTCATCAGTTTTCTGATTACCGATCTCAGTAGATCGCTGCAAGATCTTTTGCGGTCCATCAGCTTATATTTCATCCAGAATATGGATTTCCTAAATTTTTACTGTATAAACACTTACGTGCTACTTATGAGATTATTCCTTTCAGTAGTGAAACTCTAATTCCCTCTAAATTGATGAGTGAGTTTCACTCCTCTTGTATTTACTCTCACCAGCTAGTCAGTGAGAGTAATTCATATTCAAATGCAAAACTTTATTTATAAATGATTGAACATTTATAATGATTTAGTTTACAAACAATTTCCGTACATAATTTATTTAAAGAACGAGCCGCAATAATAGTATAACAATCAAGCTACGCAGTGTGGCTGGGCAGCCTTAGACTGTTCCAGATGTCGTCCTCAAATTATGTCCTAATTGTAATACTCATTTTTTTACTTTCCTCTTTATTTTTGCAGTATTTTTCCACGTGACTTAATTAATCATTTGGCTTTTGCTTCTCTACATTACCTATTGAACAGTGTTTTATTATGATTTGGAACCGTTCTTCGGCTGGGATGAAACAAAACTTTCTTCGGCTTCTAAGCTCATCTGTCATCCTTCTTCATGTCCTTTACTGTATCGCAGTTTTTTTTTATTTTGCTGGAATATTCCTGCGCGTAATATTTGCCTTACACCGAATTCTCGTCAGGAAATCTTTATCCCTCTAGCAAATGCCATTCTAAAATTCTAGTTTCTCTTCTCTGTCTACTTTCACCTACAACTTTCGTTTCCACTCCGAACTTATATACATCACACAGAGATATTAAGATGCTTGAGGGATATGACAGGTACATCCTCTGTGTTCACCTCACACTCTGAGATCAAAGTGTGTTGTGGCGGATATTAAATTATTTTGTTATATTTACTTTGCCCTCTTAGTATTTTTACCTCAGTGAATATCCACTGTTTCCCACTTCATTTTGGAGTGATTGCATTTTCCATTATAAACATTTTCCCCTCATTACCTTTGCTGCTATTACGGTTCTTTAATTAAGTTGAAGGTTGCTCTGATTTTTCATATCTTACTCTTTTTGTAGATCTCTTGTTAATCGCTGTGGAATTATATATATGTCACTGCTTGTTTCATACACTTTGTTAACACTAGCCCCATGGTAATAAAAGTCAGTCAAACCATTTAACGTTAGAACTATTTCTCAAATGTCCACATCCCTGTAAAGTAGAGGCTCCCATACTAGTTCTGGTGCTCACTCTTGTGCACATATGTCCCAAGGTTGTTCTCTTGACAAGCGTAGCCTTAGAATATATTCATACTATAATATCTTGGAACATTTATTTTATATATATATATATATATATATATATATATATATATATATATATATATATATATATATATATACGAATTTGAGAATCCTCTGCTTCAAACCACTGAGTCGCTTCACATATCCAGCATCCATCTCCTCCTGTATTCTAGCTTTTTGAGGACAATTATATTTTATAGCACTTTGAGGATATTTATGCAGCATAAATGTCCTTACTGTCTGGGTTTCCTCTTACTGAGGATCCGTCTCCTCGCTGATTGGTGCCTCGTGAGGAACACTGCAAATGTCACCACATTTCAAAATTATCAGATCATCCATCATTGCCTTGAATGATTTTTCGTCCATCAACTTTGATTAACTATCAGGATCTTCGTTCAAGATTTCTAATCTTTCTCTTTGTGTTAAGAAATGTAGCCCCAGGCATCAGTCTTATATATTAGTGGGTTTAGCTTGGATGACATTTTGTCTTCCTCTGTGAGACAGATCTTCCTTTTTATGGATGGGAGTGAAAAAAAACCATGGCTTGTGTAGGAATTTACTCCGATGACAGATGGTGATCAATGGACAATATGCTGTCTCCCTGTGTTTACAGGGCGTGCAGAAGTAACACGTTAGCACTGAACTAGTAAATAATAAGACACACAACTAGCACACAGTCAAACGTACAAGTATGAACACATGCAACTGGTCGTTTAAAAGGATAAACAGAAATGCAAACACATGAGCAGGCAAAACGCCTACAAAACCTACCTGTCAAGCAGACATTCGGATAAAATGCAAGCAAACACTGAAGTATATAGAAAAGCTAATAAGTATTCTTCACCCCCAAACACCTGCAAACATTCACGCTTAAACAAAATGCAAAAGCACACTCCCAAATACATACAAACTCTCACACGCAAACCATGCAAAGACTCTCCCCTAAACACATGCAAACACTCCCTCCCAGACACCTACAAACACTCACGCTCCAACAAATGCAAAAACACCCCTCTCAAACACATGCAAACTCTCACTCCCAAATACATGCAAACAATCTCTCCCAAACACTTGCAAGCACTCAGAAAAACACACAATTACCCAGGTAAACACACGAGCGTTGAGCAAACAAGTAAACGACCTGTAGTTGTATTCCCGAGAATCTATATGGGAATAGGAATTTATGGAACGGCTTTCCTGTCGCTGTTATATCGACCAGCACCAGCTGGCCCAGCTGGTGTGGCTATACCAGAGTGTCTCACTATCACCAGCTGGCCCAGCTGGTGTGGCTATACCAGAGTGCCTCACTATCACCAGCTGGCTCAGCTGGTGTGGCTATACCAGAGTGTCTCACTATCACCAGCTGGCCCAGCTGGTGTGGCTATACCAGAGTGCCTCACTATCACCAGCTGGCCCAGCTGGTGTGGCTATACCAGAGTGCTTCACTATCACCAGCTGGCCCAGCTGGTGTGGCTATACCAGAGTGCTTCACTATCACCAGCTGGCCCAGCTGGTGTGGCTATACCAGAGTGCCTCACTATCACCAGCTGGCCCAGCTGGTGTGGCTATACCAGAGTGCCTCACTATCACCAGCTGGCCCAGCTGGTGTGGTTATACCAGAGTGCTTCACTATCACCAGTTGGCCCAGCTGGTGTGGCTATACCAGAGTGCCTCACTATCACCAGCTGGCCCAGCTGGTGTGGCTATACCAGAGTGCTTCACTGTCACCAGTTGGCCCAGCTGGTGTGGCTATACCAGAGTGCCTCACTATCACCAGCTGGCCCAGCTGGTGTGGCTATACCAGAGTGCTTCACTATCACCAGCTGGCCCAGCTGGTGTGGCTATACCAGAGTGCCACACTATCACCAGTTGGCCCAGCTGGTGTGGCTATACCAGAGTGTCTCACTATCACCAGCTGGCCCAGCTGGTGTGGCTATACCAGAGTGCCACACTATCACCAGTTGGCCCAGCTGGTGTGGCTATACCAGAGTGTCTCACTATCACCAGTTGGCCCAGCTGGTGTGGCTATACCAGAGAGCTACTCATGCTACTCTAATAGGGGGGGGGGCTACTGCTGGAGTGCCAACTCCTGGACGTACCCTTTTAGTGTCACTCTCTCTCTAAGAGGCGTCCGGGCACTCAGCAACACATCCCACCCGGCGATACTAATGTTGCACTCATCTCGAGTACGCTCGTAACTCAACAGAACTGAGGACAGAAGGATTTTCTTGTACCTGCAATTCAAAATGTTGTCTGAGGGCCTTATCTGAGGGTAAGGAAATACTGTCAGTACAGTCCGCTGTCAGTACGGCCCAATGTCAGTACAGCCCGCTGTCAGTACGGCCCAATGTCAGTACAGCCCGCTGTCAGTACGGCCCAATGTCAGTACGCCCGCTGTCAGTACGGCCCAATGTCAGTACGGCCCGCTGTCAGTACGCCCATGTCAGTACAGCCCACTGTCAGTACCGTCCACTCTCAGTACGCCCTACTGTCAGTACCCCTGTCAGTACGGCCCACTGTCAGTACGGCCCTGTCTGTACGCGCCCACTGTCAGTACGGCCCACTGTCATTACGGCCCACTGTCTGTACGGCCCACTGTCAGTACGGCCCACTGTCAGTACGGCCCATTGTCAGTACAGCCCACTGTCAGTACGGCCCACTGTCAGTACGGCCCACTGTCAGTACGGCCCACTGTCA
>WNGS01042707.1:23812080-23841500 GCA_020271785.1 Procambarus virginalis
TAAGTCTTGGGTTAATTAGATTGTTCAACTTGTGACCAAATAATAAATAAGGTCCTGGTAGTACAGGTGGGTCTACTCTCCGCTCTCAATCGAGAATTTCGGGTTCAAATCCCAAGCAGGACAGAAATGGTTGGGCGCATTTCCTATCGCCTAATGTACCTGTTCACCTAGCAACAAATAGGAACCCAGCAGTTAGTCGGCTCGTTGTGGGATTACATCCTGGTGGGGAAACCTCAATATAAGCCTAGCATGTATATTTATACACTCTGGCTGCCTGTCCCTCAACAATGAATCATTAAATATGTAAAGTTAATAAGTAACTTTCTTAGCAGTCATGCATAAGAGCTTTTTTTCATTCAGTATTCACGGTGTCATCTAGAATAAGTGGGAAAGCATTGGAGAAAATGAAGACTATCATCAGCAAATAGTATTGGCTTAGTGTTACTTCTGCCTGAAACGCTTTGCGTAATAGTGGCTTTAGGCATTGTATGTACTAGCTCTATCTATAAATCCATCAACTTTTGTATCTCACCTTGTATGTATGTACTTTACCTGAATAAATATTTGTATTTGTATTATTTTTTGTATTAAGTGGCACTGGGGGGGAAGATCAAATAAATATTTTTAAGCCCTACAAGATGTCTAACTATTGATTTTTCATACTGAAATGTTAATTTAACAACTATGTAATGAATTTCAACTGCACTCGAGCCGAGTAAACTCAGAAGTGTACACATTATCATAGAAGATGACATGACGAGGCTGGAATTGAAGGCAAGGCCCAACAAGCGGGCCCGGCATAGTCCATTTGTACCCACAAGCTGCCCTCTCACGCTGCGTCACCCATACTCACAGCCGTCGAGCCCTTCTTCACGGCCTCCTGGGCGTATTCCACTTGAAATAAGTGTCCATCGGGGCTGAAGACTGTGATAGCGCGATCATAGCTCGTGCCGGACATGATGACTGGCGGCCACAACACAGACGGTGGCGGTCTCTCTCGCCCCCAGCACCAACCACTTCATCCCCGCCAAATTCAAACTCCTATTCCTGCCACTAATGGCCTCCGAATGCATGATAGAGCTGATAAGTTAGCCAAAGAATCTGCCTTTAAAGGAGCCGTTGAGTGTAACCTTGGATTATCAACGAGCAATCTGAGAGCAGCAGTACACCGAGAACTTCAACAAGATCTTGTAGATCTGAGGCAAAGTGAAATCGACACCAGTAATTCCATCTAGCATCATACTATCATGCAAGAGGAGCCACACATCTATGGTTCATCCGATAAAATCAGCAGACTTCTAGATGTTACTACTGCTCGGCTTAGACTCAGTTAAAAGTATCTCTGGGAATTCTCATTATCTGCCGATGTAGACCTGGCCAAATGTAAACTGTGTCAAACAAAATTATTGCACACCCTCCGTCACTAAGTGATGGAGTGCGAAAAGATACGTGAATTTAGAGACAATTCTATTACAAATGTTCCAGCGATGTGTAAATATTTCATTCAAAACGATCTGCTACCAGAAATTTTAGCCAAATATCCCCAGTTTGCTAACTGTAGGTAGTAACTGAGTGATTGTAACCTATCCACCGCTGCCCACTGGATGGGGGGCGGTGTGCAGGACAAACATATAAATTGTGACACTAGCTCTCCACATGTCAGGTGCTTAATTTAGAACCTGTACTTGTGGTCGCTCTCTAACTCATTGTTGTGACGACTTATATTTAATTTTGTAACTAGCTCATCAAGATTGTAACTTGCTTAGCTAAATGAATTGTGGGGTTCAGTCCCTGAGCCCATTATGTGCCTCTGTAACCCTTTTCACTACCGCCCACAAGATGGGTATGGGGTGCATAATAAATGAACTAAACTAAACTAACTTTCCTGATTCCATGTATGACTGGCCGTCCTGTGAAGTGGGAGATGTTGGATGAGCTTGTAGTAGATTTTTGATCTATACTGTGTGGTCCTTCATACAGAATAGGGAAGCAGCACATTGCTCTGAATACCTAAGCTTGTTAATAAAAAACAGAAGACATTGTTTGAGAAGTGTCGTGTAGAAACTGGTAAGAGAAATTATAATTTAATTAAAACTATTCTACAAGCAGCTTTACTCTTATCTAGCCAAGCATAATATACTTAGCTCTTGCCAATATGGTTTCAGACCCAAAAAAAGCACTAACGATGCACTTATTAGCATGATTAACTTAATTCATGCAGCTCTTGATAAAAATGAGTTCCCTGTTGGGTTATTTGAGGACCTGCGTAAGGCTTTTGACACTGTCAACCACCAAAACCTTCTTCTTAAATTACATCATTATGTAGTCAGAGGACACTCCCTGCAATACCTCAAATCTTACCTTACTGACAGGCTCCAGTATGTTTCTTTGAACAATTCAATTTCTCCCACCCTACCCATCAACATTGGTGTTCCTCAGGGCAGCATACTTGACTCTCTCCTCATTTTCATCTTCACTAATGACCTTCCAAATGCCTCCCAACACCTCAAACCAATTCTATTTGCTGATGACACTACCTTCATTTACTCCAGTCCTGACCCCCTTGCTCTAAATGCCACAGTAAATACTGAGCTAAATAAAGTCCATCTTTGGCTAACTGCCAACAAACTCACCCGTAACATTGACAAAACTTTCTATATTCTGTTTGGCAATAAATCCTCTAATCAAATAAATCTCAAAATAAACAATACCCAAATTTGTAACAAATTAGATGGAAAATTCCTTGGCGTTCTCATTGATCACAAGCGGAATTTCCAGGGACACATTTTAAATATATAAAAAAAGTTTCAAAAACTGTTGGCATTCTTTCTAAGATCAGATATTATGTACCCCGCCCTGCCCTGGTTACTCTCTATTACTCCCTCATCTATCCATACCTCAACTATGGTATTTGTGCTTGGGGTTCTACTACCCAAAATCATTTACGTCCTCTAATTACTCAACACAAAGCTGCTATTAGGACAATATCCAACTCTGGCCCCAGACATCACTCGGTACCCCTACTCAAATCTCTGAATATGTTAGATATTAAGTCACTGCACATTCTCTCATGTGTATTATACATATATAAAACGCTGAACTGTAATGCCAATCCTGACCTCAAAAGCTTCATTGAAGGTTGTAACAGAACCCATGAGCACCACACCAGAAATAAATACAGTTTTGATATTCCAAGAGTACGACTTAATCAAACTAGAAATGCTCTACAAATCAAAGGACCCAGAATGTGGAATGACCTTCCCAGCCATGTTAAAGACTGTACCTCTCTCAACCAGTTTAAGATTAAAACTAAACACTACCTAATAAATTCCCTGTAACCTACCTTACGTACCCCTCTACTGTCAACCCATGTCTGTTATTTTTTTTAATCACCGCTGTTTGTCGACCTATTGTATTTGTGCTGCTTTTTCAGTCATGTTCCCCTCTTCTTTTATCTTTATTTGTATTTGTTCCCAACACATTTTATTCTTTATGCTCAATTAGTATTAAGTTTTAGATATTAATGTTTTTCTTGCCCGAAACGCATTGCGTAATAGTGGCTTTAGGCATTGTATGTACTAGGCTCTATCTATAAATCGATCCATTTATGTAAAATCACTTTATGTATGTACCTTACCTGAATAAACATATTTATTTATTTATTTATTTTAATGTTTCCACGATTCAGTGCTTGGGTCCTGTGAAAATCCTGAAGTTGTTGTTTAGTCAGAGTTGATTTGTTTTTGTATTGAGGCTGGTATTTTCTCCCCTGACTCCATGTATGACTGACCGTCCTGTGAGATGGGAATATTATATGAACTTATATGGAGTTTTTTTTATCTACGCTGTGTAATCTTTCATGTAGAATAGGGTAGCAACACATTACTGTGTATACTTAAGCTTGTTAATAATAACACAAAACGTAGTTTAGTTTTGAGAGATCTTGGTAGTTCTCAGTAAATTATAATAATTATTCAATCAATTATGATCTGTAATTATTTTAAATAGTGCCAAATTATAATATATATAATAGACTATGCTCTATACAAGTTGAAGAAAATGAATCGTACATTATGTATTATAGAAAACGTACAGGGTAGGGTACACTACCGCCCACAAGAAAGGTTTAGGGGGACCGGCACTACCATTCACAGGATGGGTTCCACAATCCTCCATGAGTGGGAATGAGGAACCATTACCCCCACATGATGGGCATTGGCTCCAATACTACCCACTGTGTGGGTATTGGGTAATATACGTGCAAAATTATTAATTTATAATTACAAAATTAGGCAGTTTATATATTATATTATATTTATATATAATATTTATAAAATTTATAATTACAAGAATCAGGCAGTCTTCGTGGTGTAGTGGTAAGACACTCGCCTGGCGTTCCGCGAGCGCTATGTCATGGGTTCGTATCCTGGCCGGGAAGGATTTACTGGGCGCAAATCCTTAACTGTAGCCTCTGTTTAACTCAACAGTTAGGAAATGTATATGTTTATCTCTCAGAATGTTTGGTAATATGATTATTGTTTGTGATGTGTGTATATTAACATATATATGTGTGTATATTTGTATTAACACGATGTACTGAACGGGGTGAGAATAGCTTGAGCTACCTCATCCCTTTGTGTGTATTTTACATCAATAAACTTATTTCAATTTCAATTTCAATTTCAATTTCAATTTCAACTCAACAGTAAAATGTGTACTTGGATGAAAAAACGATTATTCGCGGCGGGGATCGTATTCCAGGAACTTGCCCGAAACGCTACGCGTACTAGTGGCTGTACAAGAATGTAACAACTCTTGTATATATCTCAAAAAAAAAAAAATAAAAAAAAAATCAATCAATTTATTATTCAGTTCGTGCATCCAGGAGATGGTCAGTAATTCGACTTTATTGAACACAGAACACAGAGGATGGCACAGAGACCTTGTGGGACTGAGCATAGAGTGCTCCAAATTTATTTTAATTTTATTTATTTATATATATACAAGACGGTACATTGGGTTTATGAGAAAACATATAGTATTGATGTTTTTACATTCTTGTGAAACTACTAACACGCATAGCGTTTCGGGCAGGTCCTTAATCTAACATAATTTTAAATATGTAATTTATAAAAAAAATTAACAGGTACATTGTAAGAAAATTTTAGAAAAATTAGCAGGTATATTAAAGTAAAATTTGAGGGTTATCAACAGGTATATTGTAGTATAATTTGAGAACTATTTCAAGGTATAATGCAGTAAAATATGCTTTCTTTCAATATAACAACCATGATATAAGATGATAGCAATGATTACACTGGTTAAAGATGTAACGATTTAATCTCAATTAGTATTAAGTTATTGTTTTAGTGTTTTTCCTGCCCGAAACGCTTTGCGTAATAGTGGCTTTAGGCATTGTATGTACTAGCTATATCTATAAATCCATCAACTTTTGTATTTCACCTTGTATGTATGTACTTTACCTGAATAAATATTTGTATTTGTATTTGGTGAAGTTGTAAAATTTAACCAAATCATTTGGTCGTAAGGAGGGAGCAATGTAAGATGGATGTTGCATCTCTGCAAGTGTTTATCTTATTGATAGTTGCATCTCTGTAAGTGTATTCTTTACTGGATATATACATATTAAATATAGGACAAGATACCCTTTGGGTGAACTTTGAAGTGGGTATAGGTGAAGAATAGCCTGGGTGAGAGGAAACGTCGAAGTTGGAGAGACAGAGCCAGGGCTAAACCCAGCTGCGCGGCGTAAAATGAGGCTTCCTGATCACCTGGCTGGCTTAGGCTAGGTGGGCAGGGTCCCGAGGGAGGGGCGGCGATGTGAGGTCTTCTTTCCTCTTGATGTGTGGAGTCTTCTTTTCTTCTTTGAAGCTGAAGTCTTCTTTCTTCTCTGAAGCTGGGGTCTTCTGTCCATGTCGGTCTCTTCTGAAGCTTGCAGGGGTTCCACCACCTCAAAACGAGCAAAATTAGGTCCCCATCCCCCTAAAGAGGGGGAAGAAGGCAGCTGCCTTCAGTTGGTCACAGTTCTGCAGTTGGCTTGTTTAGGGTCATTTCTTCCTTCTGTTTGGTGCTTCTTTCACTGGTGTTGGTATGTTGACTTCACCTTCAGCAGGGCGCCATACCCGGCTGCATATTGTGAGCCTTAAGCTTTTCTTTTCTACGTGGGTAACAGTCTCGGTGCCGTCTGCTTCTTTGTGTGTGATCGTCCGGTCAACCACATTGATGACGTCCAGTGGCGCGGCTGGGTTCCAGATGTTGTGGATTAAGAATCTCCTGGTGGTAGACAGGCCGTCTGAGGCCACTTCTCTGAACGAGACTTGGTCGTAGGCTGAGTAGAGAAGTCCATCTGAGGTTTCTATGATTTGGTCCCGCACTGGTACTTGAAATTCCGCCACTCTGGGGTCTTGATTTGTTGTTTGCAACGTGAGGGACATATAAGGGTTGTATAATTTCCCTTTTGTTCCACAGAAATTGAAGGATAGCGGGCTTGCTGCTCCGTCTGAGTTTTCAGCTGCCTTTGCTGTCGTCAGGGCTGGGCGTTTTGTGAGATCGGTGCTGGTTGGCTTGCAGGTGAGATGGCAGTTGATGTGTCAGCAGGTGTTGAGATCGGTTGAGAAGCCGTCGAGGTGCTGGCGTTTGCCGGAGTCGGGTTGACAGGAGTGGCTGGTGTAGTGTTGGCCTCTGTTGTAGTAGAGCAGGCGGTGAACATGGCCTCTGGTATCACAAACGTTGGAAGGTTGTTCTCCTTGTACAGTTCATTAAGTATTCTGTACCGTTGTCTGAGATCTCCACCTGAGAGTTCCGTTGCGAAGTGTATCAGAGCTGCAACAGTGCTATCAGGGGTGGCTGGTGGCGGCGTGAGTGAGGACGGCTGGCTGGCTTGGTGCAGAGGTGTCGTCTGAGGTTCTCAACCCGTCCTCGCAAATTCGTATAGTCAATATTGACTTATTAAATACGTGCATAGGTGATATACTAAACATAATAGTTTACCTTGAAAAGCTTCATAGAAAACACCGACCTTACCTAACCTTGTTAGTATGTTAAGATAAGCATCTTATTGCTTCGTAATTACAATTATTACTTAACCTATACCTATAATAGGTTGTGAGTGGCTGGCGCGGGAGTTGCTGGTCCAGTAGCTTGGTTGCGCGCCGTTCGCGGCGCCACTTGTCGGGAGTGCAGGAAAAGCTTCTTGTTGTATGTTGAAAACTTTCGGTCTGGGCGTCGAATTTCCTTGCCTGGCGTCAACCATCTTCTGGATTTCGGCTTTCCTGGTGGGGCAGTAGTGGGAGACGGCCGTGTGATCGCCGTTACGGAGTATACAACGTTGAGTAGTGGCGTTGCAGGTCCTGTATTGGTGGTCGCCAGCACAGATGCTGCATTTCTGCAGCGGGTTGGGGCACTTCTGAGAGTAGTGGGTGTACTGGTAACACCGAAAACACTGGCGTAGGCGGAAATAACGCTGCCTAGCGATCTGGTGAGGTGTGCAGGCCACTCGAAAGCATCCGAGGCCGTTGTTGGCCGCAAGAGTAGCCTCTGCCGGAGTCTTGAGGGTGACCTTGAGGGTGGGCTTCCCATTCTCACCCTGCTGGATGAGGTGGGCCGAGATGGCTGTGAGGGATCGATTCAGAACGTTGATTTATTTATTTATTTATTTATTTATTCATATACAAGAAAGTACATTGGGAATGTGAGAATATATAATATGGTAATTACAATCTTGTAAAGCCACTAGTACGCGCAGCGTTTCGGGCAGGTCCTTAATCTAAGAAAATTTTTAGTAGGTAAATACTAGCAAAAATTATAAAAAAGAAATGATAACAGTTACATGGCAAGAAAAGAAAAAAGAAAAAAAAAAGATGAGAGAAAATTGTAGGTACAGTATAATAAAGCACTTAGGTAGCTAAGATTGATTGCAAAGAAAGCTTGAATGGTAGTTGACAAAATTGGTAGGCACAATACAGCAAATGGCTAGCACATAAAGGAAGACAGCAATGAACACAATGATAAGGTTGTTTGGGTTAAATACATAAGAATTAGGAGATTGGGTAACACTAGATACAGAGCAAAAAATAAAGCTCAGTGTAGGAAACTAAGAAGATGAAATTAAGTACTTTTTGGTTTTGTTTTTAAATAAGGCAAAAGTTTTACAGTTTTTCAATTCACTAGGGAGTGAGTTCCATAGACTAGGTCCCTTAATTTGCATAGAGTGTTTACACAGATTAAGTTTGACCCTGGGGATATCAAAGAGATATTTATTTCTGGTGTGGTGATAATGGGTCCTATTACATCTGTCCAGAGAGAGTTTCAGAGCATGGTTTGCATTTAAGAACAGGGTTTTGTAGATGTAGTTGACACAAGAGAATGTGTGGAGGGAGTTAATATTTAGCAAGTTTAGGGATTTAAACAAGGGAGCTGAGTGTTGTCTGAAAGCAGAGTTAGTTATTATTCTGATAGCAGATTTTTGCTGGGTGATGATGGGCTTAAGGTGGTTTGCAGTGGTAGACCCCCATGCACAGATACCATAATTAAGATAGGGGTAGATTAGAGCATAATAGAGAGAGAGGAGAGCAGAGTTAGGAACATAATATCTGATTTTGGAGAGTATACCAACTGTCTTAGAGACTTTCTTAGTTATGTGTTGAATGTGGGTGCTGAAGTTGAGTCTCTTGTCTAGGAATAGGCCAAGAAACTTGCCATCATTTTTTTACTGATGTTAATGTTGTCTATCTGTAGCTGAATTGCATTTGATGATTTGCTTCCAAATAAGATGTAGTAAGTCTTTTCGATGTTTAATGTTAGTTTGTTAGTTGACATCCATAAGTGGACTTTTTTAATTCATTATTCACAACATTATTTAGTGTATGTGGGTTGAGGTCTGAATAGATAAGAGTAGTATCGTCAGCAAACAATATAGGTTTGAGAATATTAGAGACATTAGGCAGATCGTTTATATATATAAGAAATAGAAGAGGTCCTAAGATACTGCCCTGTGGCACTCCAACGGTAATTGGTAGAGTGGAAGAAGTTGTTTCATTGATAGTTACATATTGGTGTCTGTCACTAAGATAGGATCGGATGTAGTCAAGGGCAAGGCCTCGGATTCCATAATGCTGGAGTTTAAGTAAGAGGTAGTTGTGATTAACAGTATCAAAGGCTTTTCTTAGGTCAATGAAGAGTCCAATCGGAAACTCATTTTTGTCAAGTGCTGAGTAGATTACGTCAAGGAGACTAATGATTGCATCGTTGGTGCTCTTTTGGGACCTGAAGCCAAACTGGCAGGGGCTGAGTATGTCGAATTTTACGAGGTAGGAATAGAGCTGTTTGTAAATAATTTTTTCAAATATTTTTGATAGAATGGGTAGATTTGATATTGGTCTATAATTGTTTATGTCCGCCGGATTGCCTCCTTTATGGACTGGCGTTACTCTTGCTTTTTTGAGGATATCAGGGAAGGTGTGACACTCTATAGATTTGTTGAACAGTAGGCTATGGGTGGGGCAAGGGCATGGGAGGCTCTCTTGTATACAATGGATGGAATTTCACTGGTGTTCCCTGCCTTTGTTTTTAGAGAGTGTATGATGGACACAACATCTTCCGGGCTGATTGGTGAAAGGAGAAGAGAGTTTGGATAGCTGCCTGAGAGATATGTGTTAATATGTGTCTGAGTCTGTGGGATTTACTGGCAAGATTAGCACCAACCGATGAAAAGAAACTATTAAATTCATTGCCATGTTTGCCATTTGCCATATTAAATTCATTTGATGCTCTTTACGATCTCAGTGATGGGTTGTTCAGCGATGATATTACTCACTCTGTGAATGAATATTGTCCTCACTGCCTGGAATTGGTGAGGAGGTAGGAGTGATAGGCCCTGGTCCTCTAGAGCCGTGATCGTTGCCGTGGTGAACAGAGCTTCTAGTGCTACTGCACTGCTGAAGAGTATTTGGGGTCCATTTTCTTCCATGACGACATCGATGGTGCTACCCCTGAGGTCGACGTCAGTAGGTCCATGATCTCGGCCTTGGATCTAGTGTCGGTTCCTCTGAACCGCACCTTGACTCTGAACAGTATGATGCCGTTCCAGGCACCACGCTAATGATCAGGAGGGAAGCGCTCACGTTGCTGCTCAATTTTTACCCACCCGGCAGTGCTAGGTGCAAGCTTCCTCTCCTGTTTGATATGTGTTTACTGGCTTATATTGTTGATATTAGTTATTACTAGCATATATTGCTGATATTACTAGCTTCAATAGTTTATATTATTATACCTTGATATTATTAGTATATATTTTGATATTAGCTTATAATGGTAGTATTACTAGCTTAAAAAAGGTAATATTGCTATCTTAAAAAGGTAATATTACTAGTTTATATTTATAACTATTGGTGGTACTTGGCTACTCCCGGGTCTCTCTCCTCCCCTCCCCTCTCTCTCTTCCCATGTCTCTTTTCTCTCATCTCTCGTTCCCTCTCCCAACCCTCTTCTTATTTATTTTATTTATTTAATCTCTTCATCTATCCTCCCCTCTCTCCCCCTAACTCTTCTCTCTCCACCTTTCATCCCCAACATGCCCCCTTTCCCGCCCCCCTCTCTCCTTTCTCTTTGTTTCACTCTGCCTCTCTCTCTTTATCTCAGAAAACGTAATATTGAATTCACGTTCATTGTCATCAAGTAAACAAATATTGTAAATCAAATGCAATATCATTTATTGATAACTGGGAACACTTTTATGGAAGAAATGACATGTATGCTCGGGATGGGGTGCATTTATCTAGGGCTGTGGTTGTTACTGTTGCCAACTCGTTGGAACCTGTGGTTGGAGGAGTTCGTTTGGGTTTAAACTGTTAGTAGATAGTGGTAAAGGAATTGATATGGAGAAAGGAGGTAATAAAAGTATATGTTGGTGAGGGAAAAAAGTGGCAAAATGAACAGGGAAGGTTATCTTGAGGTTATCTTGAGATATGATTTCAGGGCTTTTTAGTGTCCCCGCGGCCCGGTCCTCGACCAGGCCTCCACCCCCAGGAAGCAGCCCGTGACAGCTGACTAACACCCAGGTACCTATTTTACTGCTAGGTAACAGTAGGGTGAAAGAAACTCTGCCTAATGTTTCTCGCCGGCGCCTGGGATTGAACCCAGGACCACAGGATCACAAGTCCAGCGTGCTATCCGCTCGGCCGACCGGGAAAGAGAAGGGCCTCAAAATAACAATACACTTAAGGTATATTACACGAACAGTACGAGTCTAAGAAACAAAATAAACGATTTAAATGCTTTTGTTTGCACAGAAACAATAGATATTACTGAACTTACCGAAACGTGAATGAATGTAGAAAATAGAGAACTATTAGCTGAATATCAAATAAACGGATTTAAACTATTTCACGCAGATAGATATATTAGACGAGATGGGGGGGGGGGAGATAGTAGCCATACATGTTAGGGAAAATTTGAAATGTAGTTTCAAAGAGGGAATCAAAATTTAGCCACACACAGAAACTATTTGGCTAGAATTAAAAGAAAAGGCTAAAAATCTTATAACAGGAGTTATATACGGGCCACCAAACTTAGACAGAATGGAAGCATTCTTGTATTGTTAATATTAAGTTGATATTGTTAAGTTTTACTAGCTTTTATCGTTGATATTACTAGCTTGTATTTTTAATATTGCTAACTAATATGGTTAACACTACTTGCTTATATTGCTACTATTACGAGCCTATATTGTTGGTATTACTAGCTTATAATGTTGATATTAGTAGCTTGTTGATATTACTAGCTTAATATTACTTATTAATAGATTATATTATTGACATTACTAACTAATATTGTTAATATAACATGTTCTATAACTATATGTTATGTAACTTGTTATAAAAATATTCTATAACTATATTTTCTATAACTTTATGTAACATGTTATGTAACTTGACATAAACATGTTCTATAACTTTACATTGTATAACTTGATATAACTATTTTGCTTCTTAAAACCGACAAGTACAGTACTGGGAACTGTAATTTTGACCCAAATAGCCAAATTAAAATTCCAGGAATTAATCCTGAATATTTTACTAAGCCTCCCCCCGAGCCCCTAGGCTTGGGGGGGGGGAATTATTTTTGGTGAAGCCTTGTGTATAGAGATAGGTTGGTGCAGGGGGGGAGGAGGAGGCCCCCCCCCCCCCCCCCCCCACCTTCACCACCTGCACCTTCACCACCTGCATCTTCACCACCTGCATCTTCACCACCTGCACCTACAATGCATGTAGGGAAAAGGGTGTAGGGTGCCTCCTATTGGTCCATTCAGGGTACCATTTCCTGAGTCAAGACTCAGGATCTAGACTTAGGGGCGTCCCCATCTCATGGTCCAAACTTAGGGGTCCCCTCTCAGGGCACTTAGCCAAATTTTAATCAGCTCACACCACTCAGGGGCCTCATTCATGGATCACATTCATGTATCACACTCAGGGATCACACTGAGGAGTTCCTCACACTCAGGGACAATAATGACGGTCTGAGTGCCACACACAGGGTCTGCACTCAGGGATGTTACGTGTGGCTTCCAGTTGCACGCCTCCCCTACTTAGTATATTTTTATTATGCTATAAGGAGGCAGGGGCCAGGATTTATATTTTATTACGTTTTAAGTTTCTGCAGGGAAAGAAGAAGCCTAGTCAGTTATCCAACTTGATAGGCGCCAAGCGCCGCTGTCTAGAGGTTCGCGCCAAGATTCGAAAGGGACGACGACACCGGGTCCACTGGATGTAAGAGAGCAAGTTGACTGGACACTTGCTAGTAGGATTGACCAATGAGGTGGTGACCTGAGATCACGTAATACACCGGGGTCACTTGAGTGCAGACCAGCCATCCGGGGCGGCACTGCATGCTAGACTGTCGTACAGAGAGGACGTGTCATGGTCAGTTCCTAGAAATTAGAGTATTTCGTGAGGTACAGAGAGCCTGGGTGTAAAAAGACGGAGTACCTTAGGAGGAGTCCATTTACTAAACAAACAATCTTCCCCTTACGGGTTATTCATGCCCGTGCCACCCCTTGGGTGGCGTAATCTTCATCAATCAATCAATCAAGGAGGAACCAATCTAAACTTTCTGGGGGAGTTTTCGACAACGAAATCTGCAGGAAATGGCAACTCAGAAAACGTCGGTGATCTGGGATCACCAGTGTCTATCCAAGCGGCTGGGCTGAGGAGCTGTGTGGTTTTTACCTCGCAGCCTTTTTATCCTCTCGAAAGCCGTGCCAACCTATTGGTCAACGGTAATCATCAACAAGGATTACAGGTAAGTGACCTGAATTCCAAGGTGAAGTCCTGCCACCGAGATTCTAAGTGACCAGTGAGGCCAGTGAGGGAATGCAGTGAGTCTGGGACCGCAGTTATTCCAAACATCTCAAGCAGCAAGTGAACTTCTAGTGTGAGGAGCAGGTGCAGAGTGCCACGGGCCGCCATACCGCTGCATCTGGGATACCAACGTGCATGTCTATCACCTGGTAAGGTATCACTGACGTTCTGAGGCGGTTGCCTGCTGCGCAAGTAACCACTGAGACTCCAAACGTGAGTAGGCGAGTGAGAGGGTCACCGGTCCACAGTTGTCGGTGGACGAGGGAGAATTGTTTACGTTACGACTGAAGAACAGTGCGGAAGTATTTTTCGAGCCAAGGAGAAACCACATACCTACCGTAGTTAGTCCCCCTCAATTACCTGGTCAGCTGGGAGGAGCAGTGTTTGGACACGGCCTTCGGTATGAGGGCGAAGATCCTAGAGGAGTGACTTCTAAGAGCTTGCAAGAGAAGGGTCAAGGAGGAATGGATGAGACACCCACACTCAAGGCCCACACTCAGGGTCCTCACACTCAGGGTCCCCATACTCAGGGACCACACTCAAGGTCCTCACACTCAGGGTCCTCACACTCAGGGACCACACTCAGGGTCCCCACACTCTGGAGCCCCACACTCAGGAAAAGTCCTAGAGGAGGAAAATAAAGTATTAAAGGATAGCTTTTGAAGTCAACTCAAATCCAGATGTTAGTAAATACAGTCAGTGCGTTACGGAAGGAAATTCACCAGGGAAAAGAGCTTTCGTCAGAAAAGATGGAGGAGGTTACACAGGATATAGGAAAGTGCAAGGAAGAGATGCCTGTAACCAATACACAAGTGGCCAGAGAGAACGTAATATTAGAAGCAGTTAAGGAAGTGGCCGAGCAACAACAAGAATCTGAAAGATCTCGACCTACATCTTCCAGCAAAGAGCCAGCACAAAATGTACTGCAGATAAACCAACACAATCCAACAAAGCCTTGGAACCTGCCGATAGTACGCACGGGGGTACCTGGTTGATACCTGGTTGATGGGGTTCTGGGAGTTCTTCTACTCCCAAGCCCGGCCCGAGGCCAGGCTTGACATGTATGTAACATGTATGGGGTGTATGTAAATATGGGCTCTCAGGAAGTACTAATGGAATATGTAAATATAAATCCCCGAGAAACTGCAGAAATATTCTTAATATTTCTAATATGTGGTACATGTCACTCTGAAAATTGCAAATATTTTCACCCAAAACTGCAAAAAAATCACTATAGAGAAAGGAGTGTTTTAACAGAGATTACCCAGCATTTCATATCAAGGTAGTGGTAGCACCCCTACCAGAACCATAGTTGTTAACACCAAGTAAAATACCCAGCACTTCCACATATACGATAACATCTTTCTTATTTGTCGCCACACAAGGCATCAAAACACGCAAAAACAAAGTCCAATTCTAACTGGTCTCCTAAATGATGCAAGTGCAATGTTTGGACTTGATAGTGAGATATGGAAACCAGAAATCAATCTTTTTAGACGTGATAGAAAACGCAGGCTACAAGGTGGGGTCAGCCTGTACATCAAAGACACACTTATCTGCTCTGAGCTGTTGAACATTACAAATTATATAGTGAAAGTGCTGATACTCAAAATATAAATTTTAAATATGGTGATTGTCCTTGTATATAAATCACCAGATGCAAATCCTCAGCAGTTTAAAGACCAACTTACAAAAATAGAATACTGCTTACAAAACCTCGCAAACCCCACCCCAAACATCATTTTGCTTAGTAACTTCAACTTGCGGCACCTAGAATGGAACAAATATGGCAAATACAGTTATACCAGTTATACCATAGAGAATCCCAGAAAGTAGTCTGAAGCAGGAAGGAAGACTGTATGTGTGAACAGTCACACATACCTCGGTGACCTCGCCCAGATGTGTGGCAGATTTGCCTTAAACCAGCAAATAGTAGAACCAACTAGGAAAGAAAACACTTTAGATAATATTTTTACAATGATAAACTGATTGGGGACATAATGATTACAAATACATGTTACTCAGATCCCAGCCTAATTAAAGTTCAGACATGCATGAGCAATAGACCTGTGCAGTCGTCTCTAATCCAAAAGGAGGAGAATTCTGCCAATTCATTTTCAGTAACATTAACGGGGAACAAATAAATTAAGCAGAAATATGCTGGGAGAGACAGTTAGATAATGTAAACTTAAGCCAGTGCCTTGAGAAAATAGGCACAGAAGTACTAGAAATATGTGCTGGTCATATACCACTAAGGAGAAAGAGAAAAAGATGCAAACTAGAATAAATAACGGCGTTCCCTCTAGAGGCGACGAAAACAAATGCCGAACATTTCATACGGCCTCACGAAATTCCCAAGAGAAATAGAAGGAAGGCTATGTAGAAAAATGGAAACTATTACGCTTAAGTTGTAATAATCATATACAATCCAGCAGAGGCAAAGAGAGCAAAAGACCATAAGCGAAAAAAATAGAGAGGAATCCAAAATACTTTTTCTCCTATGCAAAATCTAGAACAAAAATTACATCTAGCATTGAGCCCTTGTGCAAGGGTGATGAAACCTTCACAGATGACAGCAAAAACAAAAAGAAATGAGTGAAATACAGAGGTTTCAGTACGATTCTGTTCTCAGTGAGCCCCTGAACACATTGAAGATCAATAATCTAAACGAATTCCTTATGAATATGACACCAACATCAAACCATTATCAGATGTTACCCTAACCCGACTCTACTTTAAAATAGCAATAGCCAGCAAGCCCTTGCACTCTGCACCAGGCCTAGACTCGTGGAATTCTATATTCATCAAGAATTGCAACAAATATTATTGCACACAACACAAGCCCTAAACACGTATTGCAGACGGAGCCCAGATGTTGGTGTTATCCATAACATACCTAAAACAGGGAAGATCGCGCCACTTCACAGAGGAGGTAGTAAGCTGATGCAAAACTTTAGACCACTAAATCTAACATGCATATAATAAAATCTTCAAAAGAGTGCTAAGGAGTAAGATCACAAAATTCATGAATCAGTGTGTACATAACTCTGGACAACAAGGGTCAGAACAGGCGCGCCTGCCTCTCACAACTGCTGGACCACTATAACATGGCCTTAGACACCATGAAAGACAAACGAAACCTGATGTAATATACACAGATTTGCAAAAGCTTTCGACAAATGTGAACATGGTGTTATCCCTCCCAAACCTCCCTCCCAAACAGATGAACCTCCCAAACAGATATGAACATCCCAAACAAGATATGAACCTCCCAAACAAGATATGCCACGCCAATTATGATACATTTTAAGACACTAGTGCTCTCTAGCGTGGAATATTGCTACACATTAAGAGTCACATTCAAAGCTAGAGAAATTGGTGACCTGGAGAGCCAGCAATTTACCGCTAAAATCCACTCAATAAAATATCTTAACTATTGGACCCGCCTGAAATGTTAACCTGAGTTCCTGTTTTAGCTCTTCATAGAGCGCAGGCTGGAGATATTTAATTTACACATGTACAATATTTGAAGGACTGGTTCGAACTCTGCACACAGAAATAACACTACACGAGAACAGAAGGCATGGCAGGATGTGCAAAATTGCCCCACTGTAGAGCAGCGGTGCAATAGTCACGCTGAGAAAGAACTCGATCATCATCGAAGAATCTTACACATACGGGGCATAACTGGCCGACTTCTCGCAGTGTTCGGAACAGAACTCGACAATCGCCTTCTAAGTTACCTGGGTAACCAGACTGTGACTCGTATGTCAGGCTGCGAGNTTTAAAATTTATTCCGTATCACACCTGCAAAGGCCATGAGTACATGGTCATCAAGGAGACAAATCTTTCTTACAGTCCGCTCTTCTTGTAACTTCGGGGACGGACTTCTTTTCAACACACAGTACCACAACATCATTGCCTTCACGCCCACCTACAAAAAGAAAATTAAATACAAAATACTATGAAGTGTTGAGTTGACATTAAATCCAAACAATTCCTTATGATGGACCTAAATGACCACAAGTTTAGTATGTACTATAGACATGCTTAAAATTTGAATATTACATGCATACCTTACTTGCTTACCAAAAGCAATAACTGATACTTAAGCATGTGGTTATTGTCACACATTGATCCCAAGTAATATCATATGTTAAAGCAAGTTATTATGGACCAGTTTATACAAATGATGTAAATATGGTTATGATACGTCTATGTGGATATAATGGAGCTAACCTAGACCTATGAAAAGAATTTTGCTATCATCACTTAATCTTTTTGTCAATTATGGTAAATATAGTTATTATCTACCTTGTGTAAACTACAGTGAAACAACAAACACATGAACCATCTAACCAAATACTGTACTAGAGTAAGAATATCAAATAAAATCAATAAGCATAAATACCTCATATCTTCATTGTGATATTAATAAATTAATACAGTACAGTAATGAAAAGGTATGATCCTGCCATTTAAAGAAGTACGAGCAGACCAGAGATCACCATGGCTACTGAAGGATGCTGTAAGGATCTTGAGTTACCCATTAACTATAATGCTCAACATTACACTAGAGATGGAAGAGCTACCAAAAAAAATGGAAAAGGCAAATGTACTTCCAATACTGTATTCATGAAAGGGAAGACTTATGAAGCACTAAGCTACAGATAGTGTCATTAATATGCATTCCATTCAAGATTATAGAAGAGAGGAGAGAGTAATGATAGTCTGTAAAGGAGTAAAAAGCACAACCCCTGACCATAACATGGCTATCATATACTGTACTATAATATAATTAAAGCAAAGGTGATCGTAGACCTTGTGGAGTCAATTTTCTAAGGGGCACAACATGGCTTCTGAGAGGGGAAAAATCATGCTCATGAACTTGATTTAATTCTATGAAAGGGTCACCAAAATAAGGATGTGTAGACTACAATTTTTAGAGGGGTGTATAATAACTGTGGAGCCGTCGGTCGGCCGAGCGGACAGCACGCTGGACTTGTGATCCTGTGGTCCTGGGTTCGATCCCAGGCACGGCGAGAAACAATGGGCAGAGTTTCTTTCACCCTATGCCCTGTTACCTAGCAGTAAAATAGGTACTGGGTGTTAGTCAGCTGTCATGAGCTGCTTCCTGGGGGTGGAGGCCTGTTCGAGGACCGGGCCGCGGGGACACTAAAAAGCCCCGAAATCTTCTCAAGATAATCTCAAGAAAGGACTGAATAATGAGCTATGGGCATCAAGGCTAGGTGGAAAGTGGTGAGGGTATAAAGTCTCTAGTGTTGCTTTCTTCTCAAGTTTGTTTTTTACCCTAAATTGTTTGAATAATAGTAACTTAGAATAATTTTGATAAAATTATTAATGGTGTAAAGGGGTAAACCCTTAATACTAATACGCGAGGTACTGTACTGCATATTAGGCTAACATAAGTGGGAATGTTTAAGAAATAAAATAAATATAATAAATATAATAAATGATATACAATTTAAAGGTGATACTTAATGATAACAGGCATAGACTATGGAACCTGTAGTTCTAGCAACAGTAGTTTTAACATTAATAACAAAGAAAATACAAAGGTGTAATTTAGTTAAAGCTACTAAAACAAATAATAATTAGACAGGAATGAGGGACAAATTTAAATAAATTTAAGATAGCAGTAACAAAGATGTATATCTTATTATGAGGGAAAATGTGAGTGAAATTAAACAATATTAAGTAAATATTTCTTAAGTCTCTCTTAAACTGGTTGGGGGACAGTTTTAATTACATTTGAGAGATCATTCCACAATTTGGGACCACTGCTTTTCATAGCATTTCTGCTTTGGTCGAATCTCACTCTAGGAATATCAGATTGGTTCTCGTGTGGTGCCCAAGAGTTCTATTACAGCCCTCTAGGAAGTACTTAAGGTGAGGATTACCACTGCAGTTTAGAGTTTTATATAGAATATGGTTGAGAGGATGTGCTGTGACTTGATATTTAACATGTTCAAAGATTTCAGTAAGGGAGCCGAGTGGTGTCTGGGACTGGACTGTTCTTATTGCTGATTTGTGTTGCGTAATTAGAGGGTGGAGATAATTAAGGGTGGTAGATCCCCCAGGCACAGTTACCATAGGTGAGATTTGGACAAATGAGTGAATAATACAAAGTTACTATGACAGGTCAAGGTATGTATACTTCTATCTCATTATGGAGACTGCCTATTGTTTTAGAAACTTTTAGTCACATTGTAAATGGTAAAGGAAATATATTTTGTAGGCCATGTGAACACCACGAACTTCCCATCTATCTGCTCATAATTTGGGTAGTGTTAAGTCTTAGGTTAATTAGTTTGTTCAACTTGTGACCAAATAATAAATAAGGTCTGGTAGTACAGACGGGTCTACTCTCCGCTCTCAATCGAGAATTTTGGGATCAAATCCCAAGCAGGACAGAAATGGTTGGGTGCATTTCTATCACCTAATGCATCTGTTCACCTAGCAACAAATAGGGACCAGCAGTTAGTCGGCTCGTTGTGGGATTACATCCTGGTGGGGAAACCTCAAATATAAGCCTAGCATGTATATTATACACTCTGGCTGCCTGTCCCTCAACAATGAATCATAAATATGTAAGGTAATAAGTGTAATTTTCTTAGCAGTCATGCATAAGAGCTTTTTTTCATTCAGTATTCACGGTGTCATCTAGAATAAGTGGGTAAGCATTGGAGAAAATGATGACTATCATCAGCAAATAGTATTGGCTTAGTGTTACTTCTGCCCGAAACGCTTTGCGTAATAGTGGCTTTAGGCATTGTATGTACTAGCTCTATCTATAAATCCATCAACTTTTGTATCTCACCTTGTATGTATGTACTTTACCTGAATAAATATTTGTATTTGTATATTTTTTGTATTAAGTGGCACTGGGGGGAAGATCAAATAAATATTTGTAAGTCTACAAGATGTTTAACTATTGATTTTTCATACTAAAATGTTAATTTAACAACTATGTAATGAATTTCAACTGCACTCGAGCCGAGTAAACTCAGAAGTGTGCACATTATCATAGAAGATGACATGACGAGGCTGGAATTGAAGGCAAGGCCCAACAAGCGGGCCCGGCATAGTCCATTTGTACCACAAGCTGCCCTCTCACGCCGCGTCACCCATACTCACAGCCGTCGAGCCCTTCTTCACGGCCTCCTGGGCGTATTCCACTTGAAATAAGTGTCCATCGGGCTGAAGACTGTGATAGCGCGATCATAGCTCGTGCCGGACATGATGACTGGCGGCCACAACACAGACGGTGGCGGCCTCTCTCGCCCCCAACACCAACCACTTCATCCCCGCCAAATTCAAACTCCTATTCCTGCCACTAATGGCCTCAGAATGCATGATAGAGCTGATAAGTTAGCCAAGGATCTGCCTTTAAAGGAGCCGTTGAGTGTAACCTTGGATTGTCAACGAGCAATCTGAGAGCAAAAGTACACCGAGAACTTCAACAAGATTTGCCCGAAACGCATTGCGTAATAGTGGCTTTAGGCATTGTATGTACTAGCTCTATCTATAAATCCACTTATGTAAAATCACTTTATGTATGTACCTTTCCTGAATAAACATATTTATTTATTATTTATATTTAGATCTTGTAGATCTGAGGCAAAGTGAAATCGACACCAGTAATTCCATCTATCATCATACTATCATGCAAGAGGAGCCACACATCTATGGATCATATAATAAAATCAGCAGACTTCTAGATGTTACTACTGCTCGGCTTAGACTCTGTTACAAGTATCTCTGGGAATTCTCATTATCTGCCGATGTAGACCTGACCAAATGTAAACTGTGTCAACAAATTATTCGCACACCCTCCGTCACTATGTGATGGAGTGCGAAAAGATACGTGAATTTAGAGACAATTCTATAACCAATGTTCCAGCGATGCGTAAATATTTCATTCAAAATGATCTGCTACCAGAAATTTTAGCCAAATATCCCCAGTTTGCTAACTGTAGGTAGTAACTAAGTGATTGTAACCTATCCACCGCTGCCCGCTGGATGGGGGGCGGTGTGCAGGACAAATATAAATTTTGACACTAGCTCTCCACATATGTCAGTTGCTTAATTTAGAACCTGTACTTGAGGTCGATCTCGAACCCATTCTTGATGTGACGACTTATATTGAATTTTGTAACTAGCTCATCAAGATTGTAACTTGCTTAGCTAAATGAATTGTGGGGTTCAGTCCCTGAGCCCATTATGTGCCTCTGTAACCCTTTCCACTACCCACCACCAGATGGGTATGGGGGCATAATAAATGAACTAACCTAACTAACTTTAAATTTAACAGAATGTTTGTACTGTAACGCTGCAACTATGTATGTACTGTTCCTAAATAAATCAAATCAAATCAAATCAAATCAAATGTTTATTTAGGTAAAGTACATACATACAAGAGATTTTACAAAGAGTGATGGATTTATAGATAGGGCTAGTACATACAATGCCTAAAGCCACTATTACGCAAAGCGTTTCGGGCATGAAACTTAAATGACTAAGGCTTAATACTAATTGAGCATAAGGAATAAAATGAGTTGAGAACAAAAATAAAAAAGAGTTAAAAGGGGAGAACATGACTGAAAAAGCAGCACAAATACAATTCGGGTCGACCAACAGCGTTATTAAAAAAAAAAAACAGACATGGGTTGACAATAGGGGTAAGATAGGTTACAGGGAATTTATTAGGTATAGCTTCGTTTTTAATAAAAAATAAATAAATAAATATGTTTATTCAGGAAAGGTACATACATAAGTGATTTTACATAAGTGGATCGATTATAGATAGAGCTAGTACATACAATGCCTAAAGCCACTATTACGCAATGCGTTTCGGGCAGAAAAACATAATATCTAAAACTTAATACTAATTGAGCAAAAAGAATAAAATGTCGAGAACAGATACAAATAAAGATAAAAAAAGGGGGAATATGACTGAAAAGCAGCACAATACAATAGGTAGACAAACAGCGTTGAATAAAAAAAAAAATTTTTTATCTTAAACTGGTTGCGAGAGGTACAGTCTTTAACATGGTTGGGAAGGTCATTCCACATTCTGGGTCCCTTGATTGTAAAGCATTTCTAGTTTGATTAAGTCGTACTCTAGGAATATCAAAACTGTATTTGTTTCTGGTGTGGTGCTCATGGGTTCTGTTACAACCTTCTATGAAGCTTTTGAGGTCAGGATTGGCATTACAGTTCAGCGTTTTATATATGTATAAATACACATGAGAGAATGTGCAGTGACTTAATATCTAACATATTCAGAGATTTGAGTAGGGGTACCGAGTGATGTCTGGGGCCAGAGTTGGATATTGTCCTAATAGCAGCTTTGTGTTGAGTAATTAGAGGACGTAAATGATTTTGGGTAGTAGAACCCCAAGCACAAATACCATAGTTGAGATATGGATAGATGAGGGAGTAATAGAGTCACCAGGGCAGGGCGGGGTATATAATATCTGATCTTAGAAAGAATGCCAACAGTTTTTGAAACTTTTTTTGATATATTTAGAATGTGTCCCTGGAAATTCAGCTTGTGGTCAATGAGAATGCCAAGGAATTTGCCATCTAATTTGTTACAAATTTGGGTATTGTTTATTGTGAGATTTATTTGATTAGAGGATTTATTGCCAAACAGAATATAAAAGTTTTGTCAATGTTAAGGGTGAGTTTGTTGGCAGTTAGCCAAAGATGGACTTTATTTAGCTCGGTATTTACTGTGGCATTTAGAACAAGGGGGTCAGGACTGGAGTAAATGAAGGTTGTGTCGTCAGCAAATAGAATTAGTTTGAGGTGTTGGGAGGCATTTGGAGGTCATTAATGTAGATGAGAAAGAGGAGAGGGCCAAGTATGCTGCCTGAGGAACACCAATGTTGATGGGTAGGGTGGAGAATTGAATTATTCACAGAAACATACTGGAGCCTCTCAGTAAGGTAAGATTTGAGGTATTGCAGGGAGTGTCCTCTCACTCCATAATGATATAATTTAAGAAGATTATTAAGAATTTATTTAAGAAAATTATTATTATTATTATTATTATTATATTATTATTTATTATTTTATTATATTAGTTAGGGAGGATGGATATCGTTGGCAAGGGATGTGCCAATGGACGAGAAGAAACTATTGAATTTAATAGCAATGTGAGAGGCTGCAAGCACACCATCGTCATTGGATAGGGTATTGGTTTTTTATTCAAAATCTTTTTGATTCTAATATTTGGGAAATAGTGGTCAATGTTTTTTTAATGTTGCCCTTAATTTGGTCAAATTTATTTTTATAGCATTTTATTTTGCATTCCTAATTGTTACGACTCTGGGTTCTTTAGATGAAACCAGAGGTCAAAATTGAGCTTATTAACGACAATATGGCAGGGCACGCATAGAGAGATGTAGCTGTTTGTAATCATCCCTGCCAAAAGTACGATTATTTGTGTGGCTCACAAAGCATTTAGACTCTTAAACTTGTTGTGGATTAAGTAACATTGTTATAAGTTTAACTACCCGTAGAATGAGGAAAGTAGCAAATGAGCATAAGGGGAAGATGTTTTAATGTGTATAGCTGTATGATCAATTGGGCTCTTCCCGGCACCACACGCATGCTGCAGGGAGACGCTCTTCTCTGCTGACTGCCGTGCTGTTGGTACGTGCTCTCCTCCTTCCTCTTAATTCTTTATTTCTGTGACTTAGTTGGTTAAGTACTCCATTACTCAGTTTGTATATGTCGGCATACCTATCGTTTATGTGTAGTAGTATACCTGGGGTGTAGTAAGTGTATTTACAAGTTTTTACCTGACCTGCTAGGCTAACGGGGTCCCAGTGTACCACGTGGCCCCTACCCTAAGCTGACTCCAGTGTGTTATAGTAGAGCTTTACCTAGCTTGTTTCCAGTGTAAACCTTGTATCCTGCCTATGTGGACCAGGCTTTTAACGTAAGATTGTGTGGTAAAGTTAATATTAAATTGTTATTGGTGTGATGTGTATGGGGGGTGTTAAGGGGTTAATAATAAAGTAATTTGAACAGAGTATCCCTTATTCCTGTGTGGGAGTACAATATCATTTCCTAGACTAACCGGGTTTAGTAGCAAGCATTTATTATTGTGGAAATTTTACTTTGGGGCCGGGCCTTTTGTTCTCCCATATCTTGATACCTCTAGTCTACTTACCCTTACCCCTTAATAGTACCTTCCCCATAGCAAGTCCCACTTTATTTTATAACACTATTATTTTAGACAGCATTGATGAGTATCTCCTTGAAACTTCTTTGGAGATGACCCTAACTTATACTCCTTCTCGTTGTCATGTTTTTTATTAATAGATTTAAGTATACTCGTAGTAAGCCATGGTATGAGCATGGCTCATACCATGAGTCATGCTTAAAGTATGAGCAAGCAGGAATTCATACTGTTGACGAAACAAGCTGCATGAGGTTATCAAGCTCGCAGAGGTCAATAGTAAAATCCCCTGAAATTATTAGTTGTTTTTTCTTAAGTCTGTGTGCTAGTAAAGGATTTCTAAGGTTAGAGTTGAATTCAGACACATCAGGGTTTGGAATTCTGTAAACTGCTCCCACAGTCAGGTCAGCCTCGGCACCCTTGACTTTGTAACGGGCAAAGATATACTCGCCAAAGGAGTCTTTAGTTCTGATTACCTTTAGGCATGTCAGTTTTGGTGGTAGTAAAAAACAGCACTACTACCTCTCTGAATTGGTCGACAGTTGTGAATCGCCAAGTAGTTTGGTATGTTAAAGAGTTGTGTTGTATCCTCTTTAAACCACGTTTCAGTAAGTATAATATAATAAGGAGAATGTGTTGTCAACTGTTTGAATTGGACACTAACATCATCAAAGTGTTTGCTCACAGATCTTACATTGAAGTTAATTACAGAAACATTGTGATTATGTGTTAATACATTGTTTACATTATGTGCTGTATAATACCTGCAATTTTGATAATTAATGCGATGATTGTTATAGATACTTGATAAGAGGTTTAGTTCGGGTCTATACTAGGTTGCATAAGAGAGCTGTTTGACTGTTAAAAAAGGCAAAGGTACAATTTATGATGTCATGTAAAGAGTAAACAAATAAAAAACTAAGTTCCTTAGAATAATGGAAATTTGGAGCAATTACGAAAAAGTTTCAGATGTACAAAACAACTATAGCATGTACCAATCTTGATGAGTTAGTTACAAAATTCAATGCATTTACACGAATGTAAAAATACCAGTCTTATGCAATCTCACCAACCCAATGTACCTTCTTGAAAATACAAATTATTATAAATTATAATTATTATTAAAATTATCATTATTCATGTTCTCTCCTGATTCCATGTATGACTGGCCGTCCTGTGAAGTGGGAGATGTTGGAGGAGCTTGTAGTAGATTTTTTTTATCTCTACTGTGTGGTCCGTCATACAGAATAGGGAAGCAGCACATTGTTGTGAATACCTAAGCTTGTTAAAAAAAAAGAAGACATTGTTTGAGAGGAGTCGTGTAGAAACTGGTAAGAGAAATTATAATTTAATGCTTCCACGATTCAGTGTTTGCGTCTTGTGAAAATCCTGAAGTTGTTAATTGTTTAGTCAGAGTTGATTTGTTTTTGTATTGAGGCTGGTATTTTCTCCCCTGATTCCATGTATGACTGACCGTTTTGTGAGATGGGAATATTATATGAACTTATATGGAGTTTTTTATCTACACTGTGTAATCTTTCATGTAGAATAGGGTAGCAGCACATTACTGTGTATACTTAAGCTTGTTAATAATAACACAAAACGTAGTTTAGTTTTGAGAGATCTTGGTAGTTCTCAGTAAATTATAATAATTATTCAATCAATTATGATCTGTGATTATTTCAATTGGGGCCAAATTATAATATATACAATAGATTATGCTCTATACAAGTTGAAGAAAATGAATCGTACATTATGTATTATAGAAAACGTACAAGGTAGGGTATACTACCGCCCACAAGAAAGGTTTGGGGGGGGGACCACTACCATTCACAGGATGGGTTGTGTAAAGGAGGAAATGTATATGTTTATCTCTCAGAATGTTCGGTGATACGTTTATTGCTTGCGATGTGTATCTATGTATGTATTAACACGATGTACTGAACGGGTTGAGAATAGCTTGAGCTACCTCATCCCTTTGTGTGTATTTTACCTCAATAAACTTATTTCAATTTCAGGATGGGTTCCACAATCCCCCATGAGTGGGAATGGGGACCATTACCCCCACTTGATGGGTATTGGGTCCAATACTATCCACTGTGTGGGTATTGGGTAATATATGTGCAAAATTATTAATTTATAATTACAAAATCAATCAATTTATTATTCAGTTCGTGCATCCAGGAGATGGTCAGTAATTCGACTTTATTGAACACAGAACACAGAGGATGGCACGGAGACCTTGTGGGACTGAGCATAGAGTGCTCCAAATTTATTTTAATTTTTATATATATATATATATATATATATATATATATATATATATATATATATATATACAAGACGGTTTTAGTTTAGTTCATTTATTATGCACCCCATACCCATCTTGTGGGCGGTAGTGGAAAGGGTTACAGAGGCACATAATGGGCTCAGGGACTGAACCCCACAATTCATTTAGCTAAACAAGTTACAATCTTGATGAGCTAGTTGCAAAATTCAATATAAGTCGTCACATCAACAATGGGTTCGAGATCGACCTCAAGTACAGTTTCTAAATTAAGCAACTGACATGTGGAGAGCTAGTGTCAAAATTTATATGTTTGTCCTGCACACCGCCCCCCATCCAGTGGGCAGCGGTGGATAGCTGGTTACAATCACTCAGTTACTACCTACAGTTAGCAAACTGGGGATATTTGGCTAAAATTTCTGGTAGCAGATCATTTTGTATGAAATATTTACACATCGCTGGAACATTGGTTATAGAATTGTCTCTAAATTCACGTATCTTTTCGCACTCCATCACATAGTGACGGAGGGTGTGCGAATAATTTTGTTGACACAGTTTACATTTGGTCAGGTCTACATCAGCAGACAATGAGAATATTGGGTTTATGAAAAACATAGCATTGATGTTTTTACATTCTTGTAAAACTACTAACACGCATAGCGTTTCGGGCAGGTCCTTAATCTAACATAATTTTAAATACGCAATTTATAAAAAAAAATTTAAAGGTACATTGTAAGAAAATTTTAGAAAAATTAGCAGGTATATTCAAGTAAAATTTGAGGGTTATCAACAGGTATATTGTAGTATTGAAGTATAATTTGAGAACTATTTCAAGGTATAATGCAGTAAAATATGCTTTCAATATAACAACCATGATATAAGATGATAGCAATGATTACACTGGTTAAAGATATAATGATTTAATCTCAATTAGTATTAAGTTATTGCTTTAGTGTTTTTCCTGGCCGAAACGCTTTGCGTAATAGTGGCTTTAGGCATTGTATGTACTAGCTCTATCTATAAATCCATCAACTTTTGTATTTCACCTTGTATGTATGTACTTTACCTGAATAAATATTTGTATTTGTATTTGGTGAAGTTGTAAAATTAACCAAATCATTTGGTCGTAAGGAGGGAGCAATGTAAGATGGATGTTGCATCTCTGCAAGTGTTTATCTTATTGATAGTTGCATCTCTGTAAGTGTATTCTTTACTGGCTATATATAAATATATATTAAATATAGGACAAGATACCCTTTGGGTGAGCTTTGAAGTGGGTATAGGTGAAGAGTAGCCTGGGTGAGAGGAAACGTCGGAGTTGGAGAGACAGAGCCAGGGCTAAACCCAGCTGCGCGGCGTAAAATGAGGCTTCCTGAACACCTGGCTGGCTTAGGCTAGGTGGGCAGGGTCCCGAGGGAGGGGCGGCGATGTGAGGTCTTCTTTCCTTTTGATGTGTGGAGTCTTCTTTTCTTCTTTGAAGCTGAAGTCTTCTTACTTCTCTGAAGCTGGGGTCTTCTGTCCATGTCGGTCTCTTCTGAAGCTTGCAGGGGTTCCACCACCTCAAAACGAGCAAAATTAGGTCCCCATCCCCCCTAAAGAGGGGGATGAAAGCAGCTGCCTTCAGTTGGTCACAGTTCTGCAGTTGGCTTGTTTAGGGTCATTTTTTTTTTTTTTTGAGATATATACAAGAGTTGTTACATTCTTATACAGCCACTAGTACGCGTAGCGTTTCGGGCAGGTCCCTGGAATACGATTCCCTGCCGGAAGAATCAGTTTTTCATCCAAGTACACATTTTACTGTTGCGTTAACAGAGGCTACAGTTAAGGAATTGCGCCCAGTAAATCCTCCCCGGCCAGGATACGAACCCATGACATAGCGCTCGCGGACGCCAGCGAGTGTCTTAACACTACACCACGGAGACTGTGCTCCGTCACTTTCTCTGTTTGCTGTGGGTGGTACGCTGGCTTTTGGACTTTATATTTTTCATATACTCCTGTAGGGCGATTGTATTGCAAACACAATGTTACCAAAATGAAGACCTAGGATGAGAATTGAGATGTCCAATAGTGACAGAGAATGTATCACATTTTATTGCTCATGCCGCGGTTCTGGGTAATACGCTCTTACTTTCTCACTGGGCTTTTGGGCTTTATTGCATTTAGTCTTGTAGAGAATTCTATTGCGAACACATTGATACCAAATTGAAAAACCTAGGACGAGAATTGAGATGACAAAGTGAAACAGAGTATACACTTTTAAGTATTACCTAGCTCTAATGTAATGAGGCGCGCCTTGGGGATGGCTCAGTGTTTTCTTTCCGGGCCATATTCATCTGGTCGGCGGGTGGCGCGTGCTGCGGTTTTTTACTTCATATGCATATGCTCTTGTTGGGTATTCTATTGCGAACACAATGATACCAAAATGAAAGCCCTAGAACGGGAATTGAAGTGACAAACGTGAAAGGAGTGACACATTTTATCGCTCTTATGCGCTCCTGGGTAACACGCACTCACTTTCTCTGTTTGTTGTGGATGGTACGCT
>WNGS01042707.1:23841525-23853034 GCA_020271785.1 Procambarus virginalis
TCTTCCTTCGTTTGTTGCTGTCTTCTTCACTGGTGTTTGGTATGTTCACACTTCACCTTCAGCAGGGCGCCATACCCGGCTGCATATTGTTTGCCTTAAGCTCTCTTCTCTTTCTACGTGGGCTGTAACATTCTCGGTGCCGCTGCTTCTTTGTGTGTGATCGCGCTCGTCAACCACTATTGATGACAGTCCAGTGGCGCGGCCTGGGTTCCAATGTTGTGAATTAAGAATACCCCTGGTGGCTAGACAGGCTGTCTGAGGCCCCACTTCTCTGAACGAGACTCGATCGGGCTCGAGTAGAAGAAGTCCATCTGAGGTTTCTCTTGACTTTGGTCCCCGCCTGGTACTTGAAATTCACGCCACATCTGAGGGTCTTGATTTGTGTGCTCGCATACCCGTGAGGTTAAATATCCAGGGATGTGTATAATTTTCCCTTTGTTCCACCAGAAATCTGAAGATAGCGGGCTTGCGCCATCCGTCTGAGTTTTGCAACTGCCTTTGCTGTCGTCAGGCTGTGGACACAGCTTTTGTGAGATCGTGCTGTGTTGACCCTTGCAGATGGGATGGCAGTTTATGGTCAGACAGTGTTGAGGCAACTCGGTTGAAGCCGTCGAGCTTGCCTGGCGTTTGCCGGAGTCGGGCTGACAGGAGTGGCTGGTGTAGTGTTACCCCTTACCTTGAGCGTAACCTCTTAGAGGGTGCTTCCGGGGCGCTTATCACCGTCCCCCACCCGGCCCGCGTCCACTCCGACACAGCCGCCCTCCTGGTCTGCCTGGCACACACTAATCAACCACCCACTAGCAACACTGCTGAAGTGACGACGGCCTCAGCCCAGCCTGACGTATGAGTCACCAGCGCCCTGGTCTCCCCGACACTCAGCTTATCCTTTGGAGAGTCTTTCCTATCTCCTCGCTCTTGAACACTGTGAGGGGTTTGCCGTTTAACTCCGTCCCTTATGGTGTGTGGCAAGCGAGTGTTGACAGTCTTCGGGCCTCTCATGCTTGACTAATAGCGTTGTCCTCTCAGAGTATCCCATTGCACCTTCGCTTTTCACGGGGGTATTCTGCACATCCTGCCATGTCTTCTGGTACTCATGTGATGTTTATTGTGTGCAGATTTGGAACTAGCTCCTCTAATATTTTCCCATGTATAAATTCTACTGCTATCTCTCCCGCCTGCGCTCAAGAGAAGTACAATTTAGGCTCTAAAGTCGGTCCCATGTTTAGATTTTTACCGAGTGTATTCTAGCAGTAAAAGACCTCTGCAGCTCTCTCAGTGCAGCAATTTCACCAGCAGTGTAAGGGGCTGTCATTTGTGCACAGAACTCCCCTCTAGAGAGCACAAGCAGTTTTGAAAAGTTCATCATCGTATAGCATCTCTAGTGTGAAAAGTTCTTGTTATCCAATCTGTTCCTTTTTCTTGTTACTGTCATTTTTCCTTGCAGTCTGTGACGGCTACTTTATTGTTTCTTTAAAAGTAAGGTGCTTCCAACATGATACCAGCCCCAGATCCTTTAACCATGGCCTTTTCGTTCTTGTTTGATTTGACCTGGAGTGTCTTGTATACGTGGTTTCCGTTTTTATATTTCTATATTTTTTCCATAGCGCATGAGCTGGAACTTCCTTCGTTAAACACCATATATTTTCTGTAGACCCATAAAAGAGCCTATCTACATCCTGACTGGAGGTTCGCCGTGTCCTCTATGTTGCCTACTCATACATGAAGTCCATATGTCATCTGCAAAGGATGATACAGTTGCTCATAGTTGTGCTCTTTCTATGTCCGATACTGAGTTGTGAGAAAAAGTACTGGAGCAAGCACAGTACCACTGGGGGACTGAGATCTACTTAACGGATTGACGGGTTGGATTTATTTTGTTGACTATTACACCATTGGGTTCTGTTGGTCAGGAGTTTGTAGATCCATCTGCCTACTTTTCCGGTAATTTTTCCTCTTGAGCGCATTTTCTGGGCAATACACCATGTCACACTTATCAATAAAGCTTTTGCGAAAATCTGTGTAAATTACATCAGCGTTTTGTTTGTCTTCCATACATCTATGCCATATCATAAGTGGTCCAGACAATCTGCGCACAGGCACACTGAGCGCCCTGTTCGGAAACCATGTTGTCCGGGGTTATGGTGAGATGCTGTGTATTCCATGTATTTTGTGATCTACTACTTCTTAGCCACTCTCTCAAAAATTTTTACTGACGTGTGCGATGTTAGTGCTATCGCGTCTGTAATTTTTTGCCTCTGCCTTATTTCCTCCTTTATACAGTGGTGCTATCTCTGCTGCTTTTAGCTATATCAGGAATAACAGCCAGAATCTAGGCTTTGTCTCCACAGAATGATAAGGGCCTGCGATAGTGTTTATTACAGTTCTTGATGAATATGGAGTTCCAGAAATCCGGGCCTGGTGCAGAGTGCTATAGGCACATACTGTTTATGGCTTCTTTCAAAATCAGTGGGGATAGGGTGACGTCTTGATATAAGATTTATGTTGGTATCATATCCATGAAAAATATCATTTGGGTTATCGATCTTTAGTGCGCTTAATGGCTCGCTGAAGACAGAATGTATTGCTTCCTCCAGTAGCCGCGTCATTTCTTTTTTTTCATCGTGTGAAAGTTCCATCTATCTTTCGCAGGGGCCGTATACTAATTGTGGTTTTGATCTTGATTTTTGCATAGGGAGCAATAAAATATTTGGCGTTTCTCTCTCATTTCACTGATGGCCTTGTTGCTCTCTTTCCACTCGTCTCTGCGTTTTGTATGATTATGTTTTGTGTTGAGGCCTACTGTGTAGTAGAGCAGGCGGTGACATGGCCTCTGGTATCTCACAAACGTCGGAAGGTTGTTCTCCTTGTACAGTTCATTAAGTATTCTGTATACCGTTGTCTGAGATCTCCACCTGAGAGTTCCGTTGCGAAGTGTATCAGAGCTGACACAGTGCTATCAAGGGTGGCTGGTGGCGGCGTGAGTGAGGACGGCTGGCTGACTTGGTGCAGAGGTGTCGTCTGAGGTTGTGCAACCCGTCCTATCGCAATTCGTATAGTCAATATTGACTTATTAAATACGTGCATAGGTGATATACTAAACATAGTAGTTTACCTTGAAAAGCTTCATAGAAAACACCTGACCTTACCTAACCTTGTTAGTATGTTAGATAAGCATCTTATTGCTTCGTAATTACAATTATTACTTAACCTATACCTATAGGGCTTTTGGAGTTTATATGTCATTAGTTGTGTAGAGAATTCTATTGCGAACACAATGATACCAAACTGAAAAACCCTGGATGAGAATTGAAGTGACAAAGTTGAAGAGAGTATACCCTTTTCAGAATTACCGCGCGCTCCCGTGAAACGCCTAGGTCCACCCGGGACTGTGCTGGTCTCATGGGCGCGGTGCGCCAAAGTGTTAAGTAGAGCTGCAGGTGCTGCAGATAAGACTTGAAACACAGTCCAGCTTAGCTCACTCAGACAGAAGCTGAGAAGAGACGTGCCTTTGGCAGACAATGAACGCAACATCTGTCAGACGAGTGCAATTCATGATAATGTGCAGAAACAGTGCTGTGATAATTAGGTAACCTGAATGTAGAGTGGCCAACTTGCAACCTGACATAATTGGGGCATACAGGGCCAAATTTTGGAATTGTGGGCCTTCCACTTCCACATCTCTAGTGCTAGTACCTATGATTCCTCTAGGATCCACGTATCTGTGATTCCTCTAGCATCCATATATAATGAGGTATATTATTTGATACCCCCTTTTGTCTCCTTTCTAGAGTACAATTGGAGAGCTCTGAGAAAATCCCAATAGTTTAGGTGCTTTATCACGTCTGTATGCCATATATGTTCTCTATTCCTTCTGTTCAGCAATCTCTCCTGCTCTGAAGGGGCGAGTATCGAACAGTACTCAAGACGGGACAACACAAGTGGTTTGAATAGTATGACCATTGTGATGGGATCCCTGGATTTAAGGTTCTCGTAATCCATCCTATCTTTTTTCTGGCTGATGCTATACATGCTTGGTTATGCTCCCTAAACGTTAGGACATCAAACATTATTCCCAGACACTTTACATGTTGCTTTCCTACTATGGGCACTCAAGAGATAAGCCCCCTTGCCAAAACAAAGCAAAGTTGCTGAATGGGGCATGATGCTGAGCCCTCCTACCCCAAATACAACTGACTTCAGCTGTTACTATAAACAAAATCTTGTTTGCAACCAACCTTAAACATGCAACATTTTCTAGTGCTGAAACAGGATTAATGAAATAAAGCTATTTTGTTCCTTTACTGGAAAATGAAAAAAATACACTCTTAAGTTCCACTTCCACTTAAATATGAAAAACAAAGTTGAAGAGATGCATGACAAAAGTATTTTAAAATTAATTGAATGAAGCACTAAACAAAATTCTACTTCTTTTGTTTCTTTTTCTCTGCTTCCTCCTCTTTCTCCTTTTCAATTTCTGCTACAATCTTTTCGAGACTGCCTACATCCAGCATCTGAAATTATACCACACTCTTAATTTACCACATTTAATGTTTGAATATTAAACTACTAATGGTACAAATGTGATTTTTGTATGAGGAACTTCATTGTTTATTTCTGAAGTCCTATTCTTCATGATTTTTTATTCAATGGTATTAAAAATCTATGTACTGTACTGTATTTAGGAAATTATTTTATCACTTCCAATAGCAAAGTGGTGGGGAGACAAAAGATGGGTTTTCCCCTTTAACTGAGCTCTTTAAACTCTTAACTGTCCTCTAAAGGCAAGTTGACATTGACATCTACTGTATTCCGTAACTCCTAAAATTGTAAACTGCATTTCCCTTTAAATTGATTTAACAAAATATTTACAGTTGTAGGAAACAAGAGCTGTTCTTAGCTCTGTTTACCCAAGGACATACTGAGTTACAATGAGGTTGGTTTGGTGTCAGGCTTAAGGCCTATCTATAGCAGGAGGGTTTACCAGATCACCGTGAGGTAGCCGAAAGTGGTACACCTGTGTTGCTCGCTCGCACTCTGGGTGCATGCGGGTGAGTAAATAAAGAAATTTAAATGTGATGAATAATGTGAAAATATTTCAAACTGTTTGCAAAAGAAAACTTTCTAATATTTTTTAGCACCTTTGTTTGCCGAGCTTGAATCTGTGACCCCTTGTTTTTGAGGTTGCTTATTTCAGGAATTCCTTTGTTAATTTGGTCGATTCCTGTTATTTTGTGTGATGATCATATCACCGTTTTCTTCTATCTTCCAGCTTTGGCATATTTAATGCCTCTAGCCTCTCTTTATAACTCATGCTTTTTTTAGTTTCTGAAGAATTCTTTAGCCAGCTTTTGCACCTTTTCCTATTTACTGATGTGCTTCTTGAGATATGGGCACCATACAACTTTTGCATGCTCCAATATTGGTGTAGCAACAGTCATAAACAGTTTCTTTAGTATTTAACCTAACACAATTAAAAGCAATTCTGAAGTTGGAAAGAACAGCATATGCTTCTTTCACAATGTTCTTTGCGTGTTTCTCTGGTGATATCCAGAACCACCCCTAGATCTTGTCGTTTGTTAGTTTTTTTAAATCCCTTTCCACAATTTTAAGTTGTGTGTGGTCTATTTTCTCTAATTCTACATTCTATAACATGGCATTTATTCACATTGAATTCCTTGTCACATGGCACTCCAAGCACTAATTTTATCTAGATCAATTTGAAGGGAAAGACTATCATCATCTATCTTTCCAGTTTTTTAGCATTATTTACAAACATGTTATATATAATTTTGTATTCCTTCTGGTAGATCATTTATGTAGACAATGAACATTATTGATGTAAGAACTGAACCCTGTGGTACTCCACTAGTAACACTCCTCCAGTCAAATACATTGTCTCTGATTACTGCCCTCATCTGTCAGAAAATTTTTCATCCATGTCAGAAGTTGCCTCCTCCAACATGTTCCAATTTCAAAAACAACCTCTTGTGTAGTATTGTCAAAAGCCTTTTTTTAGGTCCAGATACACACAGCCAACCCAACCATCTATCTCTTTCCTGTAGAATCTCTTTGGCTCTATCATAAAACTAAGTAGATTTGTTACATAGGATCTTCCTCTTCAAAACCATACTGTGTGTTGTTATGTCATTACTCTCCAGGTGTTATATCCATTTGGCTTTACTATTTTTCTAGTGTTTTGACTACCACGCTTGTTAATGATATGGGTCCATAATTTAGAGGGTCTTCTCTGCTACCATTTTTATAGATGAACTATGTTTGCCTTTTTGCATACATCTAAGTTTACTGTGCACAAGGAAGTCTGGAATGTAATGCTCATCTTGGTTGCAAATCTCGCAGCACCCAAAGTGAAACTCCATTTAGCTCAAATGCTTTATTTTGTCCTAGTCCTGAGTAATTTTCCACTATATCTTAAAAACCTCTCTGTATTCTATGTAATTCTCTGGAATTGGCATTGTATCTGGGTCTCTGAAAACCCTCATTTTGCACACACACACACACAAACACACACACACACACACACACACACACACACACACACACGCAGGAAATTACAGGAAAGAGATGGTTGGGCTGACTGCATCTATCTGGACCTAAAAAAGGCTTTCGACAGAGTTCCACATAAGAGGTTGTTCTGGAAACTGGAAAATATTGGAGGAGTGACAGGTACGCTTCTAACATGGATGAAAAATTTTCTGACTGATAGAAAAATGAGGGCTGTGATCAGAGGCAATGTATCGGACTGGAGAAATGTCACAAGTGGAGTACCACAGGGTTCAGTTCTTGCACCAGTGATGTTTATTGTCTACATAAATGATCTACCAGTTGGTATACAGAATTATATGAACATGTTTGCTGATGATGCTAAGATAATAGGAAGGATAAGAAATTTAGATGATTGTCATGCCCTTCAAGAAGACCTGGATAAAATAAGTATATGGAGCACCACTTGGCAAATGGAATTTAATGTTAATAAATGTCATGTTATGGAATGTGGAATAGGAGAACATAGACCCCACACAACCTATATATTATGTGAGAAATCTTTAAAGAACTCTGATAAAGAAAGAGATCTAGGGGTGGTTCTAGATAGAAAACTATCACCTGAAGACCACATAAAGTAATATTGTGCAAGGAGCCTATGCTATGCTTTCTAACTTCAGAATTGCTTTTAAATACATGGATGGCGATATACTAAAGAAATTGTTCATGACTTTTGTTAGGCCAAAGCTAGAATATGCAGCTGTTGTTTGGTGCCCATATCTTAAGAAGCACATCAACAAACTGGAAAAGGTGCAAAGACATGCTACTAAGTGGCTCCCAGAACTGAAGGGTAAGAGCTACGAGGAAAGGTTAGAAGCATTAAATATGCCAAAACTAGAAGACAGAAGAAAAAGAGGTGATATGATCACTACATACAAAATAGTAACAGGAATTGATAAAATCGACAGGAAAGATTTCCTGAGACCTGGAACTTCAAGAACAAGAGGTCATAGATATAAACTGGCTAAACACAGATGCCGAAGAAATATAAGAAAATTCACTTTCGCAAACAGAGTGGTAGACGGTTGGAACAAGTTGGGGGAGAAGGTGGTGGAGGCCAAGACCGTCAGTAGTTTCAAAGCGTTATATGACAAAGAGTGCTGGGAAGACGGGACACCACGAGCGTAGCTCTCATCCTGTAACTACACTTAGGTAATTACACTTACACTTACACTTACACACACTAAGGGGGCCAGGTAGCCTGGTGGATAGCGTGCAGGACTTGTAATTCTGTGGCGCGGGTTCGATTCCCGCACCCGGCAGAAACAAATGGGCAAAGTTTCTTTCACCCTGAATGCCCCTGTTACCTAGCAGTAAATAGGTACCTGGGAGTTAGTCAGCTGTCACGGGCTGCTTCCTGGGGGGTGTGTGTGTGTGTGTGGCGTGGAAAAAAAAAAAAAAAAAAAAAATAGTAGTTAGTGTAGTTAGTAAACAGTTGATTGACAGTTGAGAGGCGGGCCGAAAGAGCAAAGCTCACCCCCGTAAAATACAACTAAGTGAATACACTTACACACTTACACACACACACACTTACACACTTACACACACTTACACACACTTACACACACACACACACACACACACACACACACACACACACACTTTGGAACTTATTATTTAGTGCTTCACACATTTCTTTTTCATTCTCAATCTTTGATTTTATCCTTTACATGCAACTTGCTTTTAATGAATTTATATTAAAGGCCTGGATCTGTTTTACATTTGTCTGCCACCCCTTTCTCAAACTTTTCTGCCTCACTCCTCACTACTGTGTATTGTTTCTTGCTTCTTTGTAGTGCTGGTATGTTTGAGGGATTAGGTCTCTTCCAATATTGAACCCATTTTCTTGTCTTTTCCTCTCTGGCCCTCTCACAATTTCTGTTGAACCAAACCTGTTTTCTGGTCCTGCATCTGTTTTGGTATAACTTTGTTTGTGCCTTCACTGTATATTTCATAAATTTGTTATGCATCTTGTTTACTTCCTTGCCTAGCAACAATTCTTTCCAATTAAATTCATTAAAGAATTTGCCAAGCTCCCCATAGTGTCCTCTCTTGAAATCGAGTTTATCAACTGTTTCAATGTCTCCATTCTCTTCTAAATTAACAAATCTGCCTGTCCAAATGTCCTCCAGTTTTGCCTTGTAGTCCTCCCAGTCTATTGCTTTCACGTTAGTCCCTCAATACCAACAATCATGATTTATCTTTATCTGCTTTTACCATACTTTCTCTCATGACCATTATGAGACCCTCTCGTTTGTCATCTAGTTCATCCTTAGTCCATGGCTTGCTTGCTGGTGGGCTGTAGGCATTTATGATTATCAGTTTATCATCCTGATTCCAAAACTGCAATGCCATTATGTCAACTTCTCATGGGTTGTCGATTATTGTTCACAACACACTTACCTTCAGGTGTTCTTTCACCAGCCCCTTTCCATTCCCCCCTTCCTAGTTTTCCTGTCATGTCTCCAAAACTGAGTAGTCCCTTGGGAATACCTCACTTAAAATATTTTCTTCAAGTTTCTTATCTGTTAGTGCAACAATATCTGGGACCTTAAGCTGAATTATTTCTTTTAGCTCCAGTATTTTTTTCTCTCACTCCATCTATGTTGGTATAGTGTAACTCTTATCCTGTACCTACACTTAGGTAATTACAAACAAAACTCACCCTCATTGGTTCATTTGCTTTCATAATGGCCACCTCAACATTCTTGGCTCCTGATTGAACCACTTCAAGAAGAGCTCGCACCACTAGCTTAATGGCTCCTTCCTCAGTAGATACAGCATCTTCAGTGTAATGCTTCTCTAAGAACTCACGTACAGTCTTGGCACTTCTACCAGTAGCATTAGCCTAGAAGGAAAAAATCAATTGATAAGGAAAAATGTTCCTATTTATATATTCAATTTTAATATTTATTAATATTAATTAAAGAGTAGATTCTTTAGCCTTGGATGCTGATAGAAATAACAGGCAACTTTTCAGCATCAATAAATCCAAAAAAGTACAGTTTAGATAATCATAAATAACAATATTAACCATGTCTAATAATAAATTAATTTTAAAATTGTGAAAAATTCACATTGCCATATAATATACCTATACAAATACAGGTACAGTATTTTGTTGACCAGACCAGATGGAACAAAACGTCGTCGTCCCTTCACCTAGTGTGTGGTCTGGTCAACATTCTTCAGCCACGTTATTGTGATTCATCGCCTGCATACAGGTATAGTATATGAGATAATCAAGAATGCAAACCTACAATGGCCAAAAAATTTAAAATCCTAAATTTTCAACTAAACTAAGCGGAGATAACTATGATTAGAAAATGAGGCAGATGCAAGAGGTAAAGTTAGGCATCTATAAATTTATGTAGATAAATATTCAGCTTACATACCATCATTCGGTGTAAGTGCCTGAGGGATGTTATGTAAGATGAATATTATCTACATAAATTTATAGAGCCTAACTTTACCTCTTGCATCTGCCTCATTTTTAATCATGTTATCTTCGCTTAGTTTAGTTGAAAATTTAGGATTTAAATTTTTGGGCCTTGTAGGTTTGCATTCTGATTATCTCATATACTATACCTGTATGCAGGCGATGAATCACAATAACGTGGCTGAAGAATGTTGACCAGACCACACAATAGGTGAAGGGACGACGACGTTTTGTTCCATCTGGTTGGTCAACAAAATACTGTACTGTATTTGTATAGGTATATTATATGGCAATGTGAATTTTCACAATTTAAAATTAATTATTATTAGACATGGTTAATATGTTATTTATGATTATCTAAACTGTACTTTTTTGGATTATTGATGCTGAAAAGTTGCTGTTATTTCTATCAGCATCCAAGGCTAAAGAATCTACTCTTAATTAATATAATAAATATTAAAATTGAATATATATAGGAACATTTCCTTATCAATTGATTTTTCCTTCTAGGCTAATGCTACTGGTAGAAGTGCCAAGATGTACGTGAGTTCTTAGAGAAGCATTACACTGAAGATGCTGTATCTACAGAGGAAGGAGCCATTAAGTAGTGGTGCGAGCTTCTTGAAGTGGTTCAATCAGGAGCCAAGAATGTTGAGGTGGCCATTATGAAAGCAAATGAACCAATGAGGGTGAGTTTTGTTTGTATTACCTAAGTGTAGGTACAGGATAAGAGTTACACTATACCAACATAGATGGAGTGAGAGAAAAAATACTGGAGCTAAAAGAAATAATAGCTTAAGGTCCCAGATATTGTTGCACTAACAGATAAGAAACTTGAAGAAAATATTTAAGTGAGGTATTCCAAGGGACTACTCAGTTTGGAGACATGACAGGAAAACTAGGAAGGGGGGAATGGAAGGGGCTGGTGAAAGAACACCTGAAGGTAAGTGTGTTGTGAACAATAATCGACAACCCATGAGAAGTTGACATAATGGCATTGCAGTTTTGGAATCAGGATGATAAACTGATAATCTAAATGCCTACAGCCACCAGCAAGCAAGCCATGGACTAAGGATGAACTAGATGACAAACGAGAGGGTCTCATAATGGTCATGAGAGAAAGTATGGTAAAAGCAGATAAAGATAAATCATGATTGTGGTATTGAGGGACTAACGTGAAAGCAATAGACTGGGAGGACTACAAGGCAAAAACTGGAGGACATTTGGACAGGCAGATTGTTAATTTAGAAGAGATGGAGACATTGAAACAGTGATAAACTCGATTTCAAGAGAGGACACTACGGGGAGCTTGGCAAATTCTTTAATGAATTTAATTGGAAAGAATTGTGTAGGCAAGGAAGGTAAACAAGATGCATAACAAATTTATGAAATATACAGTGAAGGCACAAACAAAGTTATACCAAAACAGATGCAGGACAGAAAAACAGGTTGGTTCAACAGAAATTGTGAGAGGGCCAGAGAGGAAAAGACAAGAAATGGGTTCAATAT
>WNGS01042707.1:23854034-23868864 GCA_020271785.1 Procambarus virginalis
CATTCAGCAACTTTGCTTTGTGTTTGGCAAGGGGGCTTATCTTCTTGAGTGCCCATTAGTAGGAAAGCAACATGTAAAGTGTCTGGGAATATATGTTTGATGTCCATAACGTTTAGGGAGCATAACCAAGCATGTATAGCATCAGCCAGAAAAAAGATAGGATGGAAAATGAGAACCTTGAATCACAGGGATCCCATCACAATGGTCCATACTATTCAAACCACTTGTGTTTCCCGTCTTGAGTACTGTTTGATACTCGCCCCTTCAGAGCAGGAGAGATTTCTGAACAGATAGGAATAGAGAACATATATGGCATACAGACGTGATAAAGCACCTGAAACTATTGGGAATTCTCAAGGCTCCCGCAAATGTACCACTAGAAAGGAGACAAAAAGGGGGTATCAATATATACCTCATTATATATGGATGCTAGAGGAATCACAGATACGTGGATCCTAGAGGAATCATAGGTACTAGCACTAGAGATGTGGAAGTGGAAGGCCCACAATTCCAAAATTTGGCCCTGTATGCCCCAATTATGTCAGGTTGCAAGTTGGCCACTCTACATTCAGGTTACCTAATTATCACAGCACTGTTTCTGCACATTATCATGAATTGCACTCGTCTGACAGATGTTGCGTTCATTGTCTGCCAAAGGCACGTCTCTTCTCAGCTTCTGTCTGAGTGAGCTAAGCTGGACTGTGTTTCAAGTCTTATCTGCAGCACCTGCAGCTCTACTTAACACTTTGGCGCACCGCGCCCATGAGACCAGCACAGTCCCGGGTGGACCTAGGCGTTCACGGGAGCGCGCGGTAATTCTGAAAAGGGTATACTCTCTTCAACTTTGTCACTTCAATTCTCATCCAGGGTTTTTCAGTTTGGTATCATTGTGTTCGCAATAGAATTCTCTACACAACTAATGACATATAAACTCCAAAAGCCCAGCGTACCATCCACAACAAACAGAGAAAGTGAGTGCGTGTTACCCAGGAGCGCATAAGAGCGATAAAATGTGTACACTCCTTTCACGTTTGTCACTTCAATTCCCGTTCTAGTGCTTTCATTTTGGTATCATTGTGTTCGCAATAGAATACCCAACAAGAGCATATGCATATGAAGTAAAAAACCGCAGCACGCGCCACCCGCCGACCAGATGAATATGGCCCGGAAAGAAAACACTGAGCCACCCCAAGGCACGCCTCATTACATTAGAGCTAGGTAATACTTAAAAGTGTATACTCGTTTCTACTTTGTCATCTCATTTCTCGTCCTAGGTTTTTCAATTTGGTATCAATGTGTTCGCAATAGAATTCTCTACAAGACTAAATGCATATAAAGCCCAAAAGCCCAGTGAGAAAGTAAGAGCGTATTACCCAGAACCGCGCATGAGCAATAAAATGTGTACATTCTCGTCACTTTGGACATCTCAATTCTTATCCTAGGTCTTTCATTTTGGTAACATTGTGTTTGCAATACAATCCCCTACAGGAGTATATGAAAAATATAAAGTCCAAAAGCCAGACGTACCACCCACAGCAAACAGAGAAAGTGACGGAGCACAGTCTCCGTGGTGTAGTGTTAAGACACACTCGTGGCGTTCCGTGAGCGCTATGTCATGGGTTCGTATCCTGGCCGGGGAGGATTTACTGGGCGCAATTCCTTAACTGTAGCCTCTGTTTAACGCAACAGTAAAATGTGTACTTGGATGAAAAAACGATTCTTCACGGCAGGGAATCGTATTCCAGGGACCTGCCCGAAACGCTACGCGTACTAGTGGCTGTATAAAAATGTAACAACTCTTGTATATATCTCATAAAAAAAAAAAAAAAATCCCAGTGAGCGCTAATAAAATGGGTATACTGTTTTCAACTTTACCTCAATTCTGGTCCTAGGTCTTTCATTTTGGTATCAATGTATTCGCAATGAAATTCCCTACAAGAGTATATGCATATAATATCCAAAACCGCTATGCGCCCCTCCCGAAGCTGCCGCCAATTTGCCGCCGAAAACGACGCAATGCTGCGTCGTTACCGGGAATGCTTCAACTAAAAGAACAACGCAATGCTGCGTCGTTACCTGGCGAAAATGTTAACACTTTCGCACTCTTCAAATGCCCCTGGCGTCTGATTTTTTCTCCCGAATCAGCCGGTGATGCCAGTGGCGTCCGATTATTAAAATATTTGTTAAAAATTTTAATTTTATCCGATAAATCTGGAAGTGGGTTTAAAATGATCGCCTTTAAAGTGCACACAATTTGATACCCAAATGAAAAATGTAACCCCAAAATTGTCAGAACGTTGGAAAGATTTAAATACATTTTGCATACAAAAATTAAAATATTTGTTAAAATTCCATTTATTGTGCTATTATTATGGGACTAGTTTTAAAATGCACGTCTTTAGATTGTGAACAATTTGATACCGAAATGAAAGATGTAACACGAAAATTGATGTCAGAATACTGGAAAGATATAAATAATTTGTGATGTGCATCCAAAGTTTAAAATATTTGTTAAAATTCCATTTATTACTCTATTATTATGAGACAATGTTGCGAACAATTTGATACCAAAACGAGCGACGTAACACGAAATTTGATGTTATCAAACTGAAAGAGTATACACATTAGGTTGCGGGTGTTCAAATTCGTGCTCGTACATGGGAAACTTTAGGCTTTGCTAAGGGGAATTATGCCGGGCTTTTGGACAATATATGCATATACACCTGCTGGAAATTTAATTGCGAACACAATGATACCAAAACTAACGACGTAGCACGAGAATTAAGGTGAGGAAACTGAAACAAGTCCAGTACACACCTTTCGGTGTTGCCGCACGCTCGCCCGCACTGCCAGTAGTAGTTCGTGCATACAAACGGAGCGCACACCCTAGGCACGAGAGTGCTAAGATGCAAAGTTCTTGGAAGGGCATTCTGCATTCTGGCCTGGATTGAGTTTTATCCTGTCTTCCTAGCACAGTTTGACATGATGAACAGTTTGAAAAGTTGCCTGCAGCCCTGGTTATGAATGTTGACCTGCTTTGACTGTGATCTTGCTTCAGGAAGCAACTTACTGTACTGCTCAGAATCTTTTCACATTCACTCACGCCTGAATTATTATTAGCTTAACACTTTCGTTCGGGAGGGACATCTACGCCGTCCGATTTTAACATTTGTTAAAATTACATTTTTTATCTGATCATTTTAGGACATGTTTTAAAGTTTGAACCAGTGTCTTCCCATTTTCTGTTTGGGGCTATGTGGCATCAAGGTTCACCAAAAATACAGGCCTGTGAAACTTACCCCAATAAAAATACAGGCTATAGTTGGCAATTTTTCTGATTTTGAAGATGAAAGTGACACTGATGTAGATAGTGAGTTTGTTGAAACTGAAACAGCAGGTGAGGATGATGGGATTTTGGAATTCATATGAATATACTCTGTAGGGAATTATATCGTGAACCAATTGATACCAAAATGAATGGCCTAACAAGAAAATTGACGTTATCAAACTAAAAAGATTACACAGGTGTAGTGGGTGTGCAAATGCATTCTAGCTCACGGCTAACGCTTGGCTGACTTTCACCTTTGCTGTAGGGGTAGGGCTTGGATTTTATATGCATATACCCCTGTAGAGAATTCTATTATGAACAAATTGATACCATATTGAACGACGTAGGACGAGAATTGAGGTGGGAATCCCACAGAGTAAACAGTTTGGTAGTGTTGCATGCTCACAGGTAACCCTCGGCCGATATCAGAGTTTGGTGCGGGTGGCATGCCAGGCTTTTGGACTTCAATGTATATACGAGTATATCCCTGTAGGGAATTCTGTTGCGAACAACAAGATACCAAAATTAAGGTGAGACAAAAATTGAGGTGAGAAATCTTGGGAGTACAGCATACATATTTGAGTCAGGCCATGCACTCACGGCTAACGCTCGGTAGGGACGGGAAAGTGTTAAGACTTTCACAAAATACTCCCCCTCCCTTTCTGGCTCAGCCCGTCCTCCCTGTTCTGGCTCGTTGTTGTCGTGAGGGGGGCTCGGTGGGCGGCTGCCGGAGTGTGATGCTCCATGGGTCAGTCCTCTGTCTTCTTGAGGCCTTATGCTCCGGCTGCTGCCTTTACCAATTTTGTCCAGAACTCTTTTCCTTTTCCTTGTGTTCGTTTTTCTCCCCCCCTCCCCCTTCTCCTTTCTAATTATCATTTCCTGCCGACCTTTTGCCTGTTTTGATTTTTCTCTTGGACTTCTTCTATTTTGACGCCTGGGTGTTTGAGGAGGCATACTCTTGCACCTGTAGAACTGTAGTACCCGACGTCGAGAGCGAGGGGAACCTTTTATTGTCAATCCTCCTTTCGTCACTGAACTCGATCTCGACGGACTCACGGTTCTAAAGGTGGCGTTTGTGGGGCATATACTCACGACGCACCCCTGGGGGGGACCCTGGCAAGATCGGCGATAGCTTCTTGTTGGGTGTCCTGCCTCTAATTGTGGCTCCATGGTGGGTGTGGGGGCACATTCGTGATTGAAAGTTTTTTCCTCGTTTTCATGGCTGATAATGTTTCCCTTGTTCCTTCTCAGGCTCGTGGGGTAGGCGACCAAGCCCCCGAGTCGGACTGTGTTGGAAGACCAGGCCTTGTAGCCACGGCTGCATTGTGCCCCGACCCTCTGACTACTTCCCTCAGCTCCCCTCCCTCCTCTGCAGTAGGGTCGAGTTCCCAGCCCCCAGTGATGACCACCTCGTCCCCTGGCACGGCTCCGTCTCTCATTGTGACTACTGCGCCTTTTATCCCCTCTCTCTCTGGGGGTTCTCAACGCCGCCCCTGCCACAGCCGCACTCGCACGATCTCTTCCCGTACTAATACTTACAACGCCTTGTTTGATCTCGCTACGTGGGCTAAATACTTTGATCTCCACCATCTGGATTCCTGACGATTTCTCCCTCCATAAACACCTTGTCGATTCTGTAGATGCCTCTGTTACTTTTAACTCCACCAGCTACTGTACGTGTGTCGTCGCTGCTCCTTCTCAGGATGCAGCTACTTGCTTAGCCGCTTTGTCCTGCATTGGAGAGACCCCTGTTCGGGTCTCCAAAAACTCTCGGTTAAATGCCAGTGTTGGCACTGTTCTCCTCCCACACCATGTTGCAACTGGTGTTCGGGACCTCAAAGATTGCCATGAGGATATTAAACATATCCTCGAAGCCCAAGGCCATTCTGTCCTCCAGGTGGACACATTTACTCGACCCCCTCGCGGTCGTCGCTGTCAGCCCCTTCGAGTTGTTAAAATTACCTTTGATAATAGGGCCCTTCTGCCCTCTATTATTCTTGCTGGTGCCAGATGCTCTGTTCAGGAGTACATTCCCTCTCCTAGACTTTGCAATAAGTGTTGGAAGTTCAGGCACGGTGTCCTTAAATGCACAAGTACTGTGTATCTATGCTCCATGTGTGGGAACGATAGTCACTCTAAGTCCGAGTGCACTTCTCCCCAGGCTCGCTGCCTCAATTGCGGTGAGGCAAACCCTACTTTCTCATGTTCGTGTATACACTACAAACTCGAGGAAGCTGTCCTCAACTTGAAGCACCGTGATTGTCTGTCTTTTCCTGAAGCGAGACGCTAAGTTCGTTGCCTCACCCCTTTTGCGGGAGTATCCTACGCTTGCTTGTTGCGTTCGACCTCTCCTCGTCCTTCCCACCTTCCTCAGTCTCACAACCGTTTCCAGGCCTTAAACCCAACCACACCCACCACCTCCTTCCCTGTTCCATCACTCCATCACTCTGTACAATCACTTTTATGTATGTACCTTACCTAAATAAACATTTGATTTTGATTTGATTTTGATTTTTGATTCCTTTGCCTCCTGTCCCGACAGGTCTCCATCCTGGTTCTCCGTCTGGGGTTTCCCCCCTTCCTACCCAGTCCACCATATCTCCTATGTCTTCTTCCCCATCTCCCCCCATTCTTTCTTCCCGACCCTCCCCCAGTCTCTCGACTCTCCGCACCACCTGTCTGTCCAGGCTGATATCCATCATCCTCGCAGCAATCTTCGTGTTGTTCACTCCCGTTCCTCTTCTGCTGAGACCATTGAGTCTGTCGCCCGGTACATTGTTACTGGCACGCCTGTCTCTTCAAGTCAGAAACATAAGCCTGACTCCTCTCCTTCTTCCTCTCCAGCTGGTAAGAAGGTTTCGCTTTCTTCCTCGCCCCCTCCCTCTGACTCTGTCACTACGTCCCCTCCCATTTCAATGGTCGGACCCCCCTGTCCCAGATATGGAGGTTTCTTTCGCCCCCGATTCCCTCTCGGTTGCTGCCCTTGCTGAGGTGCACTCCCTGATTTCTGTCCCCCCTCCTCCAGCTGTCCTTGCCTGCCCCTCTCAGTTGTCTCCTCCGGACCCTGTCAGTCCACCTCTTGTCTGCTCCGCTTCTTTCCCTCCATCCTTACTCAGTTTACCCATGCCCCCTAACCCTGATTTTCCTGACCCTGCTCCTGATCCTGAGATTCTCTAATAAACTGTGTTATTCTTTACCTTTGTTTCTTTCTTGTTCTCTGTTACTGTCCCTTCTCTTTGATAATGTCTATTCTTCAGTGGAATATTCGTGGATTTTATGCCAACTTCCATGAACTCCAACTTCTAATTTTACAGTTTTCACCACTTTGTGTTTGTCTCTAGGAACCAATGCTTGGTGCTCGTCCTGGTCACTTTCATGGTTATTCCTTTCTTTCTCCCCCCCCCCAGCTGTTGCTGGGGCCCATAATTCTACTGCTCTCTTAATTCGATCTGATATTCCCTTCGTCCCCCTCCTCCTTCAGTCACCTATCCATTGTTCTACTGCCCGTGTTTTTGTGGGTAAATGATATACAGTCTGTTTCATTTATCTCCCCCCAAATGTCCCACTTTCCCTTCCTGATCTTAAGCACCTCCTGGACTCCTTGCCAGAGCCGGTGCTCCTTTTGGGTGATTTCAACTGTCGACATACCCTCTAGGGTGATGTTCTGACAATAACCCGAGGCTGTCTCCTCGAACCGTTCGTCCTCGTTTCTTCTCTATCTGTTCTGAATTCTGGTGAGCCCACTAATGTGAACTCTAGAACTTGGCCCCTTTCCTGTCTTGATTTTTCTTTCTGCTCGTCGTCCCTTTACTTAGATTTCACATGGCAGGTTCTTGATGACCTCCATAACAGTGATCATTTCCCCATCTTCGTTTCCTTTTTCTCCTTCCACCCTCCCCTCTTCTTCCCTAGGTGGCAGTTTGCCAAGGCTGACTGGAGCCTATTCACCCTCCGTGCTACTCTGTCTGACCTCTCCTCTCTACCTCTTCCTCGGGCCCTCCTTTTTTATGACACTGTCTTCGACGCTGCCCTCCGCTCTATTCCTCGCTCTTCCTCCCGGGGCACACGGAAGTGCGTTCCCTGGTGGAATGCGGACTGTGCTCAGGCTGAACGCTGTAAGAGTGCAGCCTGGAAACACCGCCGCTGGCAGATGGCTGATTCTTTTATGTGTTTCGGAAGGCAAGTGTGGTGGCCCGTAGGACCATCCGTACAGCTAAACGTGAGAGTTGGAAATCTTATGTTTCCACCATTACGTTCGATACTCCTCTGCCCCAGATCTGGAAGAAGATCCGCAAGATTGCGGGCAAGTTCATTCCAGATGTCTCGCTGGTTCATCCGCCTCCGCGGTACTCTTCTGGCGGACCCAGTGACGGTCGTGACCAAACTGGGTTCCCACTTTTCTTCTGTTAGCTCTGGTTCTCATCTTCCTCAATCTTCCTTTTTCGTAAGCCTGTTCTTGAATCTTATCCTTTAGATTTCCACACTCATCTCCGCCTTCCCTGTAACGATCCTTTCTCTCTCTGAACTTCAGTCTGCCCTGGCCCTCTGCGGATCTACAGCAGCGGGCTCGGATGACGTTCATTATGAGATGAATAATGAATCGCCATCTCCCTCCGTGCATGTCTCAATATTTACTGAGTCTGTATAACCAGGTCTGGGAGTCGTCGTCCGTCCCTGAGGACTGGCTCGATGCCGTTGTACCCTATTCGGAAACCAGGGTCTCTCGGTACGTCCCCTAAGGACTTCCGCCCTATTGCTCTCATGAGTTGTGTCTGCAAGCCCTTTGTGCGTATGGTAAATGTCCGCCTGATGTGGTTCTTGGAACACCACCATCACCTCTCTCCTCAATTTGGTTTTCGCAAGTGCCGCAGCACGACTGATGTCCTGGTGAACTTGGAGACCTATATTCGTACTGCTTTTGTTGTGAAGACCTCCGTTGTTGCTGTCCTGTTTGCCCTGGAAAAGGCTTATGACACGACTTAGTGATACCATATTCTGTCCCAACTTCGTTTTTTTGGCCTTCGTGGTAATCTCCCTCTCTTCCTTCAAAGCTCTCTCTCTCATTGTACCTTTCGAGTCAGACTTGATACCACTCACTGCCTCTTTTCGGCAGTATGAAGGTGTACCCTAAGGTAGTGTTCTGAGTACTACTATTTTTCTGGTTGCCCTCAATGGTCTTCTTTCCTCCCTTCCTTCTGGCATATTCTCCGCTCTTACTCTGCTGTTGGGGTGATGATTCACCTCTCCTTCAGTGGCGGCTTCAACTTGCGATTGATGCCATGTCATCTTGGGCCACCAATCATGGCTTCAAGTTCTCTACTACTAAGACTTGTGCCATGACTTTTACTCGGAAGCAGGTTGTTCTTCGTCCCTCTTTGTCACTTTATGGTCGTCCCCTTGAATACAAGGATTCCGCGAAGCTTTTGGGGTTATTCTTTGACACTCGTTTGTCTTGGTTGCCCCATATCTCTTACCTTCGTGTTGAATGCTATAAGGCCCTTAACCTACTTAAGGTTTTATCCCATACTTCTTGGGGAACGGATATGCGCATGCTCCTCTATTTGCATTCCTCCCTCGTCCTGTCTAAACTCGATTATGGTTGCCCTGCATACTTTTCTGCTTCTCCTTCTACTCTTGCCGTCTTGATCCTTTGCATCATACTGGGTTGCGCCTCAGCTCTGGTGCTTTTCGTTTAACTCCTGCCCTCAGCTTGTACGCTGACACTGGCTTCCTGTCTCTCCAGGACCGCCATGATCGCTACTGTCTTCGTTATCTCGCAATCCTTCCAGCATCCTCACTTTCGCCTCTATTGTGCTTAGACTTTTACCCCTCCTGTAGTTCCTGTTCCTCTTCACCACCACCCTCTTTCTGTCCGTTTGACTCGCTTACAAGATTCTCTTTTGGTTCATATTTCCAATGTTTCTCCTCGTAATGTTCCATCCCTGCCCCCGTGGAGGGTCCCCCCTTCCCAAATTTTGTACTTCTCTGACCCACATTACTAAGGCTTTTACCCCTCCTACGGTTCTGAAACGCCTCTTCCTTGAGCACTTTTCTTATTCTCACTCCGCTCCCATCTTCACCGATGGGTCCAAGTCTGCTGACGGTGTGGGCTACTCTGTTGTTTTTCCTGACCACACTTGTATGTGTCGCCTTCCTCCGGAGGCTAGCATCTTCACAGCAGAACTTTATGCTATTCCCTATGCTCTTTGTCTCCTGCTTTCCTGGTGTCAATCCTTCTTTGTGGTGGTAGTTGACTCTCGTAGTCATGAGAGTCGGTTGAGTTTTACTGGGTTCCCAGCCACACTGGTGTCTCTTTAAATGAGCGTGTGGATGCTGCCGCTAAGGAAGCTATCCGCACTTGTCCCATCTCCCGTAAAGGTATTTCTTATTCCGACTTTTACCCAGTTATTCATGCCTCCATCCTTGCCCGCTGGCAGAGTTGTTGGTCTTCTGCTATTGGTAACAAACTGCGTACTCTTAAGTCGTGTGTCCCAGTGACCTTCCTCCTACCACCTTAACCGGAGGTGGGAAACGGCTCTGGCTAGGTTATGTATTGGCCATACCTGTTTAACGCACGGTCACTTAATGGAGCGCCACCCTGCTCCTTATTGTCCAAATTGCATTGTCCCTCTTACGGTCGTGCATATCCTTGTTGAATGTCCTGACTTCCAGGACGAGCATGTGTCTTGTTTTCCGACCATCCCCCATGGTCACTTGTCCCTCGATAGAATTCTTGGCGACTCGGGTACTTTTTATATCGTTCACCTTATGCGTTTCTGTTCTTGTATTGGCATCCTTGGTGATATTTAGCGCCTTCTGATTATCCCGTACATTTGATGGTGCTACATAGCCTTCCCGGTTTGGTGCCTTCTTTTGATAATTACTTACTTGCACAAAATACTGTGCACAGTTTGATCTTTGCAATCAATACTGCTTACAATCATTTTCCCAACTTTCTACCCATTTATTATAGTAAATAAAAGTACAGTAATAATATTTGTAAAAATTTAATTAATACACATTAATACTTACATAATACATAAAATCATTACATATGCAATAAATACTGTATATAAACCTAATATATATACACATGACAGTACTATACTGTACTTGTATAACATGTAAACAAGTTATTATGCCAACTCAAATATATAAACACCTTATATACACATCTTTAAAAAGACTTCTTCAGTTCAATATACATAGTAAAAAGATTTAAACAACATGTATTGATGCATGGAGCTTAGCCACTGTGAGCAGCAAGTAGATGTTGAGGTATATATAAGGACAGTGTCTTCATTGATACAGACATCTTTCGTGCTACTTCCTGCAGTACTGCTAAGCCCGTCACAATCTCATGCGAAAGATCTGCAGTCTTTCCAGCACTGTTAGAACAGAAACATTAAATAAAATGTATACAGCAGACAATGAGTTACTGAAAATATTGCTTTTTATTACAGCACACAGGGAAAGTTCTTTTTTCAATTTTAATGAAGTTAAAATATGAACACAGTACAATGAAACAAAATGAACTGATTTCTAAATCTACACATTATTATAGTTAATTAGGGTTTCTGGCATGGAATATGTATCAATTTGTTTTCTCAACCAGTGTGTTAGCTTACAAGCAGGGATAAAACCTAATTATTACTATACTGTACAAGGTTATGGGTCAGATCATTAACAAATTAAATTATTGGCCAAAAGTCAAATTTTGCCTACACGATTTGTAACAACACTGACCCATACCAAAAGTGCAATACAACAACTATTCTTGGTATACAAGTTCCTCAAAGACAATATTACAATTGACACTACTAAGATACACAGCACTGTGCCACTACTCTGATCTATGAGGGGGGGGGGGGTTCCTAACTTCCTTTTTACCTAATGTTCCAATTCCACTGGATTTATTTGAGAGAATGAAATTATTACAAATCTCCCATGTTCTGTATCTTATACCATCAGCTCTTAAAATCATTTAAAATTGGCATCCATTAATATATTGGTACTGTAATCTTAAGTGTAATTCTTAGCTCTTCACAAATTTTACAATGGGAGTCCTTTCAGTTGGAGATTCATTCTCTGCAGTTATCTGCCATAAGTAGCAATATTAGAGGGTCCCAGTAGCCACTCGGGTTTGTTCTTAACTCACAATTGAGAATCCCAGGCGGGACAAATGGTTGCATGCATTTTCTATCGCCTAATTACCATGTTCACCTAGCAGCAAGGTGGGAGGGGGGGGAACCTGCATGTCCCCTGACAATACAAAACAAAGACCAAAATCTATTCCATGCACACACCAAACCCTGTTTTCATAAACGGTTTACACACTACTCGCAACTGATTACATCCGAACACTTCCGGAACAAGTGCTTCGCTAATGACTTTTGTTTGAACCACAACGCTGTAAATGCTTCACCCACGTACAACTACAATAATCGCCAACATACCCTAAACACCTCACCTAACCTAACCAATGCCTAAATATGCACAGTATGCTAATACATAACAATATTTATATTTGAGAAAATTTCTATTTTGAATGAACAGAATGTTAAAACTGATGAATGCATCTTTGTGGTCGACCACTGGATGGAAGGAAGGAATTTGGTCTGAGGACGGGTTGTATTATTATTACCCTAACTAAATTCTTGATGCCCTGAGGTGTCCATACACATGGTTTGCCATTGCAAATAGATCACAACTCTTAATATTAGTGCTCCTTGGACTGAGTGTTTGTAATGAACATAATCAAACACTTACCTTGCAGCAATATGAGCTGTATTAGAAGTTATGTATTGCGCTAAGAGTTGGATGAATCTCAATGTGTTGTCCTGGTGGAACTGACGAAGCACTGTCACTAGGCCAACTATGAGAAGTTCACCATCTACACCCTCTGTTCCTCTAATGCCAACTAATCCTCCTGATATGTAATGAATATGATTTGGTAATAAAATTGATTCTAATAAGTATTAGTAATGTCTTGTCACAGACATAACATAGAATAAAAACCCACACCTGTGTATTTATGAAATTTATGTAAAGAATTTACACCAAGTCATTCACACTCTCCTGAGTGCTTTGTCAAGGTCTGAGTGGTTAGGACGAGATTCACATCTTATCGTCTAATCAGATTATACGTTGAGATGTATGTCTCGTCCTATCCACATATTCGGACGTTGACAAAGCACTCAGGAGAGTGCGAAACTGTAAATTCTTTAAATAATTTCACAAATACACGAGCGTGGGTTTTTGTTCTCTATTGATTCTAATGTCATTATTGACTTAATTTATTCATATCCATTTAAAACTGAATTTATCTACAAAAGAATAAATATAGCAAATATGATAGTTTTAGTGGTCAGGATCACCTATTATCACAATTACAAATAAATCCCACCAACTTACCTAATGACCTGGCATATTGAATTTTTGGAATTTGAGTAACCACAGTAAGGAGGAGAATTGAACTGAGTGGCGGCAAGGCACGTGTGGTGATATAGATCCTCTCCAAGGGCTGAGTCATTCCACACCACTCGAGGAAAACACTCAACTCGCTCGTAAGAGCACCATCATCATCAGGATATGGGCGAGTGGGATCAGCATAGTGCTGCTTCACATCTGTCATGAGCGATCTGTTGACATTAAAAATATCACAATAGTAGCACTAATCAACAACACAAATTAAACTTTTTATTATAAGAAACTGCTCTTTTTATAATAAACCTATTACTGCACTGATTACATCTTTGGTATCATGCAGCACCCCGATAATTATACTGTATATATATTCTAACTGTATTGTATACATGATTTCTTACTTCACCATGCCTCTGATAAAAAGTTATTAAGGGTTGCTTTGTAAACACTGATGCATGACATTTATTCAATTATGATTAAAATTATGGCAGGCATGTGAGGAAAGAACACATGTGAAGTAAAAAATAATGAATAGCCACAATAAAAATCCAGACAGCATCATACATGAAACATTATGCACTGGTACAAAAAGGATCTTTTCAAAATTTCCCTACTGGATCAAAGGGTAAAGCTGCAGGTTTCAGATACTGACAACCCCCATAATATTTTATAGCATCTGCACCAGTGCATAGAATGAAACCACAAAATGTCTGCCTCCCTCCCTTACCTACCTGCCTCCTCTCCTCCCTGCCTGCTTCCCTGCTTCCCTCCCTCCCTACTTGTTCACCCACCCTGCCTGCTCACCTGCCTCCCTCCCTCCCTCCCTCCATGCTTGCCTCCCTCACCCCCTGGGTTGTGAGAGTCGTGGCAAGTGTTAGGCCGGGTGTTTCACTTGTTTATCTCTCGGTGGTAAAGGTTCACATTTTATATTTGGCGGACAAATCAACCCCTGGTTTTAGAGACTTATTAGACTTCAAATGTCGACTTATACGCCGGCATTTACAGTAATCTTGATCACACTCAGAATCACCTAAGTCATTTACAAGCTTATATGGATCCCTATTTTAATTAATTTCATCATTTGTTAAGTGAAAATATTGACACAGTTGCATGACTGGGTTGGGGGCTTGAACCACATTTGCCACTTATGGTTGTTCTCTTTATACTACTGGCTTGTATCCAAGGCCATGTACTAAATTTTTTCCCATGATGGTATCTGTTTACTGGAGGCCTGACAAAGGGGATGCGAGCACCATACCTTGAGCTTACCTTGAGGTGGTTTTGGGATAAATATCCACGTATAAATTATTACAGTGTGTATCTCTCCTGCCTGTGCTCAAGATAATACAGATTTAGGCATTTTAGTCGGTCCCAATAGTTTAGATGTTTTACTGATTGGATTCTAGCAGTAAAGGATCTCTGCATGCTCTCCAGGTCAGCAAATTCTCCAGCCTGAAAAGGGGCTGTCATTGTGCAGCAGTATTCCACTCTAGAGAGCACTAGCGTCTTGAAAAGTATCATCATCAGTATAGCATCTCTTGAAAGTATTTTTTTATCCAACCTGTCATTTTTCTTGCAGTTGTGACAGCTACTTTATTGTGTTCTTTAAAGGTAAGGTCTTCCGACATAATTACACCCAAATTCTTTATATTGCCTTTTCGTTCTATGTTATGATATGACCATGTACCCATGGAAGTTTCAAATATTGCACAATATGCATTAGTATCTCAGGATGTGATGTGCACCATGGTCAAGCATCATGGAATGTGATGTGTAGTGCAAGGGTTAATCATTTTGGGTGTGTGAGTTCGTTGGTATAGATACGGGGGTTAGGGCCATCAATAGCTAATATACAGACAACCTATGATTTACATGGACGTTATATTTCAGGTAAAACCTGCAAATATAACCTTTTTCACTTTTAACTCAAATTTAAACACCTCTTCATCATTAATATTTAATGCTCCCTTTCCTTTTCCAACCACAAATACAGTACATAATAATGTCCAGAATGTTTGGCATGTGCAACAATGCTTAAATACAATATAACCAAAATGTTAGTATGACAAGAATCTA
>WNGS01042707.1:23869864-23931040 GCA_020271785.1 Procambarus virginalis
TCAGCAGTCTCGCACAATCAAGACATTCCTACACGGACTTACTGCAATATAAAGTCCAAAACTGCCCGGTGCACGTACGCCGACCATACACCATATCAAGCACGGTGAAAGAAGTGACAGAGCGTGTATCCCCAGTGAGCGCTGATAATGAGATCATAACAATTGGTGCATTCCTGTTTTCAAGCATTTGTTACCTCATTTCTGGTCCTAGGACTTTAATTTTGGTATCAATAGTAAGTCCAATGAAATTCCCTACAAGAGTATTATTCATATAATAGTCCAAACCTGCAACAAAGACCTTTCCCGAAAAAAATGCTACTGTTGCCCGCACTTAGGACTCGGATGCCCAAGTCCCGCCGGACTGTGCCTCTATTTTTGTGGATGGACTCAATGCTGTGTTATTGCTGGGCCGAAAGTGTTAATAAATATAATTTCATTACTTAGTGATAGATGATGCCGGGTGCCATGTGGCAAACTCTGCCCATTTCTATGTGTGTTCCTCACTTCGTTATTTCATGTTACCATGTTGTATTGTGTTAATAGTGGGGCTATTCCATGTATCCGCTATAATCTGGCAAATACACATATGTCACAGATGTGTATTAATATCATAATATGCCCAGCCCCTGTAGTTTATATCCAATATTTATCATGAGCCTTAATCTACACATCGACTAATGACACATATGACATTTTTTACAGTAAATGTTTCAGTGGCGATTATCGACATTTTATTTAGGTCACTATACCAGCTGTATAACTAGTATATATATATATGGTCGTACCTAGTCTGCCAGAACGCACTTCTCAGCCTCTGCTGCAATCAGGCCCAGATTTTCCTAATAAGCCAAGGTTTTCATGATTAATTGTTTTTCGACTACCTAACCTACCTAACCTAACCTAACCTAAAATTTTCGGCTACCTAACCTAACCTAACCTAACCTATAAGATAGGTTAGGTTACGGTTAGGTAGGAGTTGGTTAGGTTCGGTATCATTATACTATGGTAATTGTTAACTCCAATAACAAAATTTGACCTGCATACCATAGTGAAATGGGTGGCTTGATCATTTCATAAGAAAAAGTTAGAGCAAAATATGTTAATTCATGAAAACTGGACTTATTAGGCAAATCGGGGCCTTGCACAGTAGTAGGCTTAGGAAAGTGCTTATCTGGCTATCTAGGTACGACATTATCACTATCACTACTCTATTGAGTAAGGATATATACTATATTTATACATACTAGTATCTACTATACTATATGTATATGCACTATATATATATAATATATATATATATATATATGCGGAAAATCCACAGAGAAAATGAAAGGAGGTAACGTCTCGACGTTTGTTAAAGCCTTAGTCAAACCAGACTGACCATCGTCAGTCTGGGTGACCAAGAGGCTTTAACATAGTCGAAACGTTACCTCCTTCATTTTTCTCTGTTGAGTTTCCGCGATAAAATGAGCTAGTAGTTGCTTAGCTGGATCGTTAACTTGCATAATATATATATGATATACTATATATATACTATATATATCATTATATATATATCGTGATTATATATACTATATAATATACTATATATAGACTATATATAACATAAAGTAAGACATACACATACATACATATCCAGTGGGAACCCTCGAATGACGAGCGTCCTTACCGTATACAGGCAATGCCCTAGAGGTAACTGCTAGCACAGCCACTCGCAGAAAAATTTGTCTTGATTGACGAGATTCCGCTCGGTTAACGAGAACACCACATGGTGCGTCCTCAGCCGTTCCGCTGGCTGGTTATCAAACGCTTCTGACTGACAGTGTTGTTGTTTTCGCACGATGAGCGTTTCACATGACAAGCTTTGTGCCGGAACGGAATAAATTCGTTTTATCGAGGCACCACTGTAATAAAATTTCGGCAGAGCACAGTAACAAAAAAATGAATCAATATGTTGGTAGGATTTGGGCATACATTCAAACAATACAATTTGCTAATTTTTCACATTTATATTTAATTTGATTTTGATCTTCAGGTGCAAGCATACCCATCTCCAGACCATCGGTCAACAGCATTGGCCAACCAGTCTGCCATGCTGTTTGTGTGCCTATATTTCACTCCTAATACACTCCACTCTCAAACAGCAAAGATGAGAGAGATTGTTGATAAATTCTTTCCTGACAATTGGGTCATCAGTTACTATATGGGTATGACTGTGAATCTTATTGATGCCTGGGAGCCGTACAAAGCCGCTAAACAAGCTCTCAACAACACGCTCGAGGTAATGCAAGAACAGCGCTATGCTGGGTGTTGCAGTATAATAAGTGTTGTGTCTATGTAAATACTTCCTCTTGAGATTTTGTATTTTTTTGTTTTGTTGAAAGAAAACTGAAAATATTACTTTTAGCATTGAAATGTTACTGTAGATTATAATTTGGTAATTTTATTTGCAGCTTTCAAACATTAGAGAACAAGCAAGTAAAGTAAGTGCCAAAATGAACAGGCTTGTTAAACAGACAGACCAGCTGCTTGCTGAGGGTGTCATGAGTGAAGCCAGAGTCTTGGATCACAGTAACAAGATTCTCAACCTTCTACGAGAGTGTAACGTAACTCTGCGGTGGGCGGTACTGCATACTGCTACCTTATTAAAAGCAGGCGGAGAGGGGAATAAACGTTGCAAAGTCACTCGAGATCAGGTAATATTCACTTCATTGAGACGACACTTAATCTTTCATTAATTACCTTGTATTATTGTATATTGAAAACTATTTAGCAATTTATGAAACTTGAAGTGCTTGTTTCATGCAGGCACTTCAAGTTTCTTCTATTGTTCTAATAGATTTAGTCAGGAATTTCATGTGTCAATATAAATAAAAAATGTGTCTGTATGAATATGAAGAACAATTTTTTCAGCAGAATAATTGGGTTACTCCCTAATATAGGGTTACTCCCTAATATAAACATCCATTGTCCTGTTATCAGGATCATGTAAGCATTATGGCATCGGCACCACATAGAATGTATCAGATGAACCTACAGGGTCATTACAGTTCAGTGTAGTAATACTGACAGCACTTTCATTTGAAAGGTTATTTACTTTAATAACTTACTGTCATCAAAGATATTAGGGAAGCATTGGGGAAAAATGAGTCTAGTTCAGAATGGTCGCCAGAAGGTACACGTACATTCGTATATACTGAAAACCATTCTGAAGCCCTCCCTTAGCATCATAAGTGACACCAAACAAGAACTCTTGCTTTCTACTTGAGGGACAGATGGGGACAGGGAGAGAGAGTAACTGATCATGCTGCTTTACATCATTCCACAAAACAATTTAGTGTTCCTTAACACTAAGGCGCTTTTTCTGTTGACCTGATCTGCCTTTTGAATCTTGAGTTTATTTTACCTTCAGGTGTGTGATATTGATCTTTTTTGGACCTCAAATAATGCAATACTGTATACTGTAATTCATTTGTGGGGTATATTGCATGAGGTATGATTACAGTTTATGGCATGTATGTGTTTCATGAAGCCACCCATTATTATGCGTGTATTTTTCCGGGCATGTGACTCCCTATTTTGGCTTTTGTGACGCCTGGCTGCTGATAGAAGACAAGTAATTTTCCTTGTTTGTAAGAAGATATTGAAGGTATGAATTTACCCGAGAGGCACCATTTCTCTAGTGACCTCGATAAAAACAGAAAACCAAGGGCTTGTCAAAGGGACCCCTTTCCTATTTCTACTGAAGATTTTTTCATCTGAATTTTGAATGGTAGTGTTGTCCTGGCATTTATGGCTTTGGCAGATAGGCATTTCCATATTTTTCTGACCTTAAAAGTGAATAAACACTGTTTTGTCTTTCATTGCTGCTTGTTGAGCTTGAGTCTGTTTCTGCTTGTATGTGTTACATTTGATCTTTTAAGGAAGTCTAGATGAGCATCCTCAGAATTGTTCTGTATTTTAAGTTTCAATGAGATTAGCCGGTCATGTTTGGTTTATAGTGGTGCTAGTGCACAGTCGACATAATGCCGTGATGATTTTTGTTGCTTGGTATTGAACTCTCTTCAAAGCATGTACTGTATGTCCTTCTGAAGATGGTTTCTATGCTTGAATACAGTAGTCCACATGGAGGAACAGTAAAGATTTGTACACTTGAATACCCATCTTTGTTTTCTTGAAGTCAAAGGTTCATTTAACTAATCCTAGGGTTTGGTTCAGACGCATTACTACAGTTCCCATTTGTGCAACTTTCAATGACTGGTGAACTCTAATTCCAAGATCTCTTTCCTCATAATTCTGCTGCATAATGATGATTTGATAGTTGTGTAATCTTATGCCATACATTCATACATGTTCAATATTTTAAAGTATTTGTCAGTCTCACGACCATTTCTAGAGTTCATATAGGTCTCTGTATATATTGTATCTTTTCACTTCCTACTTTACCATGGAGCTTAGTGTCATGCAAATTTGATGTAGTTTGTAATATTTTCATCTGTCATTGATGTAATTAAGTGTAGTTACAGGATGAGAGCTACGCTCGTCATGTCCTGTCTTCCCAACACACTGTCATTTAACGCTTTGACACTACTAACGGTTTTGGCCTCCACCCCCCTTCTCACTTAACTTGTTTGAACCATCTACCACTGTTTGCAAAAGTGAATGTTCTTATACTGTATATCTTTGTCAGCTTTAGCTTAAATCTATCACCTCTTGTTTTTGAAGTACTGTACCAGGTCTCAGGCATTCTTCCCTAGCAATTTTGTTGATTCCTGCTACTATTTTGTATGTAGTGATCACATTGCCTCTTATTCTTCTATCTTCTAGTTTTAGCATATTTAATGCCTCAAACCTCTCCTTGTAGTTCTTGTCATTCACTTCCAGGAGTCATTTAGTTGCATGTCTTTGCACCTTTTCCAGTTGATGTGTTTCTTAAGATTTGGGCACCATTTGGCGGCTTCATATTCCAGCTTTGGTCTCACAAAGATCGTGAACAATTTCTGAAGTATTTTACCATCCATGTACAGTATTTAAAGGTAATTCCAAAATTAGAAAGTGTAGAAATTGTTATCCACACTTCTGTGGAAATAAACATTCCATTCACCTGGGCTCTAGAAGACTCGAGCCGCGGACCCCACGTGTGTGAGGCCAAAGCTTTATTGTCCGAGCTTATTGAATAGTTTTAATAAGGGAAGATTCCAGAAGCAGCATCCTGCTGCCAAATGGGAATTTTCAACTTTACTTGACTACTACTGAAGCTCAGAGGAATTAGTGATCCATGCCCATGTCGTATAAATTGTCTGTCACATTTCTGTGGAAATAAATATTCCATTCACCTTGTGGGTGCGCGGTCCCTACCTCACACGCTTGGAGTCCACAGTTCAAGTCTCTAGAGCCTAGGTGAATGGAAATAGTAAGTGTAGCATGGGCTCCTTACACAATGTTCTTTATGCAGTTCTCAGGCGATGTTTTCATTCTAGAACCACCCTAATATCTTTTATCAGAATTTGTTAAAGCTTTTTTTGCATAATTTTGTGAGTTGCATGTGGTTTATTTTCTTTTATTCCACATTTCATAACAAGGCATTTATTCAAATTGAATTCCATTTGCCAAGTGATGTTCAATACATTTATTTTGTCCAGGTCTTCTTGGAGGGCATGACTTCTTCATATGTGATCATTCTGGTAGGTCATTTATATAGACAATGAACATTACCAGTGCAAGAACTGAACCCTGTTGGACTCCACTCATGACATTTCTCCAGTCCAATACATTGCCTCTGATATCTGCTCTTATTTTTCAGTCGGAACTTTTTGTTCATGTTAGAATGCCAACCAAAATTCATTTCACAGGATCTTCCAGATTGAAAACCATATTGTCTGTCTGTTGTTATTTTCTGCATATGTTCTACCAATTTAATTTTAATATTTTTTCCAGCATGTTGACTATGACACTTCTCAGTGATACAGGTTTATAATTAAGGGGGATATTCCCTGCTGCCACTTTTGTAGATTGGTACTGTGTTGGCCTTTTTCCACACATCTGCCAGGACTGTTGTACCCAGGGATGCCTGAAAAATCAATTGAAGTGAAATGCTGAGCTCAGGTTCGCATTCTCTCAGAACCCAAGGTGAAACTCCATGTGGGCCTCCATCTGACATGTCAATGACAAAACGGGTTGGCAACAAGATGAAACCTAACAGTACCCCACTCACCACATTTCTCCCATCACGTTCATTTCCATTTAGGATGACCTTTGCTTTCTTTGTTTTAACCATTGATTCATTCTAGTATTCTGCCATTTATTCCAGGTACAGTACTTCTAATTTCCTTACCAGTCATTCATGAGCTACCTTATCAAAAGCTTTAGAAAAGTTCATATATACTACATTAGTGGAAGCCCTTTTTCTGAATAGCTGGTTACCATTTCCAAAAATGTGAGCAGATTTGTAAGGCAGGATTTATTTTTAACAAATTAATGATGCATTGATCTGAATAGATTGTGCACCGAGAGAAGGTTAATTAATGATTCCCTCCCTTAGGATTCTCTCTCTCTCTGAGCTTGCAGATATGTGATGTTAGGCAGAACAAATGGTAAATTTCTGCTGAGCTCTATCTTTTTTTTTTAAATAGTGCTTACACTTGCATGTTTCTGCTAATGGGAAGTGTCTTGTGGTCCAGAGATTTTCTGAATAGTAGTTTTAATGGTAGACATAGTTCATTTACCAGTTCTTTATGACTTTGAATTGAATTCCATCCTCTCCTATGGCTTTTGAATCTTTAGTTTGTCAATGTTTCTGATTGACAATGTTTCCACTAACCCCCTCCCCTCTCCCTCCAACCATGTTTGAGTTGTGTGTTGGTTTGGGCTCAGACCCTGTCATTTCATCATCTACTTCAGTGATTGATTGTTGAGTTTTGGTTTTCTCTGTAAGGGTTTCTTTGCCTTCTGTCCCATCTTGGGTTTGTATAATCAATGCAGAGGGTTTCTTTTCTTCTAGTGTGAATTATGTTATCTCCCTTTTGGTTTCCACGACATGATTGATTTGCTTTTCTTTCTATGCTCTGGTTTTTACTCTACTTTTCTCATAGGTAAGGTCTTCATATTATTTCTGTATATTTATCTCTATTTCTCTGGAAAAGTCATTATCTGCAGAGGTACTGTATTGTTAAGACAGCTTGGGCAAGTCACAGAAATAAACACTGAATGCAATGCCAATTTCTGTGTGAAGTTTTCAGTGGTTCCCCTTTCCTTCCTTTTTTTTTTTTTTGCATGGAAAACCTCTGATATCAGTTAGTGCCTAATTTTCATTGGGGACAAACCGAAGCAAAATTTGTTTGTGGCCAACTATTGGTTGACATTTTCATTGTTTCATTTGTTTCATTATCACTGTTGGGTTGGGAGCACTTTTACATTGTGTGGTTTATAATGGTTATTAATTGATGTTGAATCCCTGTGCTCTTCTATGAGGGAATCAGATTCTGGTAATGTGCTCCTGGTAGGCCCACAAAAGTCAAGATGGCTAGTGACTCTTCTGAATAGTGCATTCAGTTCACCAAAGCCATGGAAGTGGGAGGGGGAAGGGGGGTTGTGGATAGAAAGTGGTGTTTTATTACATTGTGTTCTATTTTCTAGGCCCCTGTGGCTTGAGCATGGGCTATTGTCAATTATGGCTAATATCCTTATATAGCTAGCTTTCAATTTTTACTTCAATTATTATTATTACATTGTTAATGTAATGAAAGAAAACATAATTATATCAATTACATTCCTCTTACCTCATAAAATGGAGAGAGATTGAGAGGTATTGAAATGTAAAAAGTTTATTTCTCTGCTTGTGTGTGTCAGGTTTGAGTGGAAATACTGTGTACAGCCATTGTTATAATAGGAATAATTGTACTTTAATTAAAAGTATTTATATGTTTCAGGTTGTGAGTGACATGCAGTACTCCCCAATGACGGTATTCCAGCTCATGCTCAACACTGCCACACTGGAAATTGACCTTAACCAAACATACAAGAGACTTGTAGAAGAAAAGGTACTCGTCAAAATAAACATGTAGCTGTCAGCTTCTCCTTGTTCTAGTTGGTGTTTTAAGTGACACATTGTGGTACAGTATGACAATATTTAAAAAATGTTCAGATTTTTGTATTTCTAAATTTATTAAACCAAATAAAGGGCATGGAGGTGTAGCAGAGTTTGCTGCATCTGCCTTTGTATGTCACCTTTGTATGTCACAGGTACCATATGTACTTTAATATGCATGCATTACTATGCTGTATCTATATTTTTGTTCATCGTTCACAGACAAATTAAGGTTATAATGCACAGTTCAGTACTGTATCTGTATACTGTATGTATTTTTGAAACAAATTTTTTACTGTATAAATAGTTGAACTCTTATCAAGGATTCTAAGTATTATCTGCTTGCCTGGAAGTCTTACTGCAGCATTCTTGTGATAGTGTACATAACTTGGTCATTATAACATTTCAGCTATCATGCCTTTGTTTGATTATTAAAGAAATGTACCAAAATAGGCATTATTAATGCAGTACAGCAATACTGTAGTATTTTTTTAAGCTAAGGTCAAAGCCTTAAGTGTCCATCCATGCCATTCTCACCTGCCAGGCTCTCATGGCTTGTATTCCCATCAGGACTGAGATCTATGCTAGTGGTCCTTTGCCGGACATTTTCTAGGGAAGAAAGACAATGGCTAGTCAAGTTTCACTGAGCTCACCAGCTCACTATGACACAATAAAAGGAATCACTACTTAAAACTTCCTGTGCAAGGGAAAATTAAATGTTAAGACTGCCAATTATCACTGTAAACTTTTGGTAGTAATTCAGTTATATTGACCACCACCAAGTGGGTCATTCCATGTCAATTCATAATAAAAAAGTGGATTTTTCAACCTGACCATCTCGGATTTTTATGAAATTTTGTAGGATGGTAGAGGACATGAAATAATTTACATGTGCAAAACATTACTCACTGGTGCATGATATTCATAGAGCAGGGTTACCAATGTGAACAAGTAACAAAATTTTGCTTGCAAGCTCAAAAAAATCATAACCTGCTTCTGAGGTAGAATCTTCATATTGTGTTTGCTTAGAAGCTGAGGAAGCATTGTTTTCATTTACAACATTATGTAAAATATTGAATTTTTTCATTTCAAGGCCTTTGACCTTGAATATATAAAAATGTGCGTATCTTTAATTTGGGAGAAAATTTGGAAGCGGTTAAATTGCATTGGATTTGGTATAAGTTTCATTTTGGAATGGTTTCTGGAACAGGAGTTAAAAAAAAAAAAATTAAAATAGCATTCCTCACATTCATTGAAATACCTTAGCACTTGCTACCATGTTAGAGAATGAAATATAGTGTCATATACAACTTGAGAAAAACTTGCAACCATAACGAGTTAGTGCCTTCTCCTCTGCAACGCTTCTTTTGAGCTTTGAGTGTCCGCACCTGTTATTGTGTAAGTTCACCCAGTTACAGTACGTGGAGAACGTAGTAAGATTTTTTTTTTTTTTTTTTTTTTGAGATATATACAAGAGTTGTTACATTCTTGTACAGCCACTAGTACGCGTAACGTTTCGGGCAGGTCCCTGGAATACGATCCCCTGCCGCGAAGAATCGTTTTTTCATCCAAGTACACATTTTACTGTTGCGTTAAACAGAGGCTACAGTTAAGGATTTGCGCCCAGTAAATCCTCCCCGGCCAGGATACGAACCCATGACATAGCGCTCGCGGAGCGCCAGGCGAGTGTCTTACCACTACACCACGGAGACTGCTAATTCAATCGGAATGTTCAGTATGTCTGGCTGGGGAGGATACACACATGATGGGGATGAGCCATTGGAATGTAGGAAACTCATAAAACCTCCTGTGATGTTGTGTTCACCTTTATGAAACAACCTAACCACCAGACATCATTATAGATGTAAGTCACAACACCTTCCTTTTATTCCAAAGACAATGTTTCATATGGGATATTTGTTTGCTTCTCTTCATTAGTTGTTTCTGTAGAAAACTGCTTTATTATTCATTCATTCCTTGTTTCTGTTATGAAAGCAGGAAATGTTTGAGTTCCAGGTACTGGCCGTGCTTCTTCATTTATTTTGTGTAGCAACTTCTCATTTATCATTATTTCTTGTTGACACGTATGCAAAGTTCATGTTCCTGATGTTATCTTTTGCCCAGTTGAACAACTGTCTTCATGTTGTAATTTGAGCAGTACAGATGATGTATGTAAACTTGCCCTAGCTGCCAGCCTCACTAACAGAATACCTTTTCATTTTGTCCTAGAACTGTTACATGTTTGTTCACTATTCACATGTGGCAGCTTGTCTATTATCCATGGTAGCACCTTCTGCAATTGTTTTCTACTTCTGCTGTACCTTTAAATTAATCTCAAATCAGTTGCAACACTGTGTATGTTAGAGAGAAAAATTTAGTTAAAAAATAGCTAAATTGGCAACCTGCTGAGAGAGAGAGAGAGAGAGAGAGAGAGAGAGAGAGAAAGAGAGAGAGAGAGAGAGAGAGAGACTGAGACTGAGACTGAGACTGAGAGAGAGAGAGAGAGAGAGACTGAGAGAGAGAGAGAGAGAGAGAGAGAGACTGAGAGAGAGACTGAAAGACTGAGAGAGAGAGAGACTGAGAGAGAGAGAGAGTGAGAGAGAGAGAGAGAGACTGAGAGAGAGAGAGAGAGGACTGAGAGACTGAGAGAGAGAGAGACTGAGAGAGAGACTGAGACTGAGACAGACTGAAACTGAGAGAGACTCTGAGACTGAGACACAGAGACTCTGAGACTGAGACACAGAGACTCTGAGACTGAGACAGACTGAGACTGAGACAGAGAGACACTGAGACAGACTGAGACTGAGACAGAGAGACTCTGAGACTGAGACAGACTGAGACTGAGACAGAGAGACTCTGAGACTGAGACAGACTGAGACTGAGACAGAGAGACTCTGAGACTGAGACAGACTGAGACTGAGACAGAGAGACTCTGAGACTGAGACAGAGAGACTCTGAGACTGAGACAGACTGAGACTGAGACAGACTGAGACTGAGACAGACTGAGACAGACTGAGACAGACTGAGACAGACTGAGACAGACTGAGACAGACTGAGACAGACTGAGACAGACTGAGACAGACTGAGACAGACTGAGACAGACTGAGACAGACTGAGACAGACTGAGACAGACTGAGACAGACTGAGACAGACTGAGACAGACTGAGACAGACTGAGACAGACTGAGACAGACTGAGACAGACTGAGACAGACTGAGACAGACTGAGACAGACTGAGACAGACTGAGACAGACTGAGACAGACTGAGACAGACTGAGACAGACTGAGACTGAGACAGACTGAGACTGAGACAGACTGAGACTGAGACAGACTGAGACTGAGACAGACTGAGACTGAGACTGAGACAGACTGAGACTGAGACAGACTGAGACTGAGACAGACTGAGACTGAGACTGAGACAGACTGAGACTGAGACAGAGAGACTCTGAGACTATCAGACAAGACTGAACTTTACTGATGAAAGTTTGATGCAAGGAGTGTTAACTATTTTATACCTACATTTTATAGATTTTTTTACTCGTGTTGCCAAAGCCATTTCAAAATGAAACTTATACCAGAGAGAGAAAATGTATGAACTGCATAACATATTTTTCCCAAAAATTAGAGATGCATTTTTTTTATTTATTCAGATCAAAGGTCATGTAATCTTGAAATGAAAAAAAAACATTATTCAGTGTATAACTTTTTTTTTTTTGAGATATATACAAGAGTTGTTACATTCTTGTACATTGTAACTATTACCAATGAAAACAATGCTTCCTTAGTTTAAAAACAAGCCTAAAATGATTCTACCTCAATTAGAAACGAAGTTATGATTATTTTTTTGAGGTTGTAAGCAATAATTTATTTTATATCACATTGGATACCCTGCTGTATGAATATTCTACATCACTAAGGGCTAAAATTTTGTATATGTATGTTACTTCATGTACTCTAAAACATTCTTTCCAATTTCATGTACATGGGAGCTGGTGGCTGAGGGGACAGAACACTGGACTCGTGATCCTGTGGTCCTGGGATCGATCCCGGATGCCGGCGAGAAACGATGGGCAGAGTTTCTTTCACCCTGATGCTTCTGTTACCTAGCAGTAAATAGGTACCTGGGAGTTAGGCAGCTGTCAGGGCTGCTTCCTGGGGATGGAGGCCTGGTCGAGGACCGGGCCGCGGGGACACTAAAGCCCCGAAATAATCTCAAGATAACTATCTCAAGATTTGAGATGGTTAGGTTGAAAGATGTAATGATTTGGCATGGAATAATCAAAGTTAATTGAAATCAAGATTAGTGAATATGATAAGTTAGGCAAGGAAATTCAACAGGGAAAAGAACATTCATCAGAAAAGATGGAGGATGTTATACAGGATATAGGGAAGTGCAAAAAAGCATATGCAGCCAACACATGCACAAGTGGCCAGAGAAAGAATAATTAAAAGCAGTTAAGGAAGTGACCGAGCAACAACAGTGTGTAAAAGGCACACCAAGAGAAAATTTGATTAACATCAAAGGCCCAAGACTTTTTAACACTACTCATTCATGGCATAACTGGCTGACCTTTCAGTGTTCAGAAGAGAACTTAATAAACATTTTCAAAGGATTCCTGATTAACCAGGCTGTGAGCAGCCATATTGAACAGTCCGGTTGACCAAACCACCAACCAAGACACCTGGTCATAGACTGAGCTGCTTGGACATTGATCCTCAGAATCATCGATAGGTATAACCATCACCTTGCTAGCTCGGCAGTGGCCAAATATTTTTAATTCAATGTTGTACCTGTCTTTTTACTTGCCACCAAAGTAGCATTCTTATGAGCAGATGGCAGTCTTTTTGCCAGAATTTGGTTCTGACTGGAAAGAAGTTTTCCCAGTTTTCAGTGCTTTGTTTACTGGGAAGTCTTTGGATTTCCTTAATCATTCTGTATATGCATGTGCCTCTTCCCTCACTCCCAGGGATATTTTTTTTTTACCCCTGGGAGTGAGATCTAGCTCTTGATGCCCAACCTACTAGCCTTTTTTGAACTTGGTGCACATTTTTAACTTCCTTGATGTGTGAATTTAATGTAATATATATTCTCCTTGAGTTTGTGGATGGAGGTGTCATTTCTACATATGGTTTGCTTTTGAGTTGGTCTTGTCATTTGCTTCAGTGGTAACAGGCTTTGCATAAGGTTTTTGCTCTCTTCTTCATGATGAGGTGTTGTTTCTTCAGATACCTTGTCTGCAGGTGTGCTTTGTTAAGCCATTCACTGGAGGCCTCTTGGATACCTCTTTGTTAACATCTACTAAGTCTTTGGCTCTCCTGTTACCTGAGGATCTGTAGAGGCTTATGGACACTGATCATACATTGTTTTAGCTACTCGAATCTTTCAACCGAGATCCATGGTATCCACATCTCATGGATGGCATAGATGGCCCTGACAGATTTTGTTTCCAGGATGAGGTAGTAATTCTGATGCACTCTTGTTCCATGCAAGTTTGGCTAGGCTGCTGCTTCCTGCTGCATGTGTCCAGCATTGGGTCTGTGTGGTGTTGAGTGGTTTGACAGATCTCCCATGGTTCTCATCCACCCTTTCATGGTAGCTACCAGTCACTGTTTTGAGGGGACAATTGCAAGTCTTTTGGATATCTTTGACTGGGAATACTTAGGTTTTCAATTGGAGGGCCTCTAGTGGAATGAGTTTTCCTGTCCTTCCTAGGTGTCCTGGGTACTGTAATACAGTACCTGGTTAACCTTATCTGTTAAGGCAGTAATTTTCCTACTTTGTTGAAGAATGTTTCTTTTTAAAGTGCAAAACTCATCCCTGAAAGCTTCCATTTCTTGTTCTAATAAGGATCTTTTCTTCATACTCCTTTAGCCTGTCCTCAATAATCTCTAACCTGTCAAGAAATCTTCATATCCTTATATCTTGTGTTGAGAATCCTTCGAAACATTTATCTGCTAGTGTGCTTACCTCTCCAGAGGTGGCGTCCATCTTTGTTATTGACGATCTTTTGTTTTGGCGTATAAACTTTTCCAATACAGAATTTTCACTCACTTTCACTTATTTCCTATGTCTAATTTTCTTTCCAACTTCCCTATACCTTTATGTAACCTGGAACACCACTTACAGCCCTCAACCTGCTCCCAATAATTTGGCAATTGGATATTTCTGAAACCTGCTACAGTGTGATGCCGTCCTTCTGGCTGCTGTGCAGCCATCTGCCACGTTACTCCATATCTACACTCAAAAGATGTTGGACAAGGGTATGATTGCTGTGGGCCCATCTTTCTGGGTGATTTCCATACTTTTCCTGGTTGCCAAAGAAACACTCTGAAGGGCAGGTTTATTCTCTACATTACAGAAGACCTCCATGTCCATATTTTATCTGGTGGTTTCAGGCATGTCCTTCCTTATTTCCCTGGTCCTCAAGTTTGCCTTTTGACATGTACCAATTCAATTAAAGATCAGTAATTGGATATGGTTCTGAGTCGGGTACACCTTTTACCAGTTTCGCACTCAGTTTAGCTCCAGGTCCGTTATGCTGGGAAATGGCAGTCGATGTGGCGTAGTGGTAAACACCCTCCTGGCATTTCACGAGCGCCTTGGAGTGGGTTCGTATCCTGGCCGGGGAGGATTTACTGGGCGTCAACCCTTAACTGTAGCCTCTGTTTATGCAACAGTAAAATGGGTACCTGGTAGTTAAACGATTTGGCGGGTTGTATTCCGGGAAATATTAGGATTTAGGACTTGCCCGAAACGTTATGCGTGCTAGTGGCTGTTCAAGAATGCAAGAACTCTTGTATATATAAATAAAAAAAATCTTGTATGGTTCTTTTTCTAGTTTGATGTCTTAACACTTTGGCTCGGGCATGATGCAGCATTGCGTCATCCGTCTTTAAATAATCGCCAAAAATCAGGTTTTTATCCGATTTTTTGGGGACTGGTTTTAAAATGCGCGCCTATGTCTTCCCTACACGCCTATGTCATGTTCAACACACAATACTACTAAACATTTGTGGGCAGGAATTGAGAGTTTAGCTGGAAGGCGTCTGGGCGCTCACTCGCGGCTAACGTGGCCCGTCTTCAACTCGTCGGCTGTTGGAGCGTGACCAGGTTTTTTATTTTATATGCTGATGCTCCTCTAGAGAATTCTATTGCGAACCCATTGATATCAAAATGAAAGACCTAGGACGAAAATTGAGGTGACCAGAGTGAAAATAGTGCACACATTTTATCGCTTTTGCGCGCTCCTGGGTAACTCATTCGCACTTTCTCTGTTTTCTGCGGGTAATTAGCCGGGCTTTTGGAGTTTATATGCATTTAGTGCTGTAGAGAATTCTATTGCGAACACAATGATACCAAATTTAATCTTGTAGGACGAGAATTAAGGTGACAAAGTTGAAGAGAGTATACACTTTTCAGAATTAACGTGCGCTCCCGTGAAACCCTGGGACCCAAATCGCACAGTTGAAGGGTGGGGCGGGGGGGGGGGGGCACGTCAAAGTGTTAAGTTCATGTGGCCTCTGTTTTGTTTTTCTTCTGCTTCAAGGTCCCCACTCTGCCAATGTTCTGCTCAGTACCATGTCTTCTACATTTGTTTCTTTCTGAGCCTTGTGTTCCCACTCTTTTTGTCCCGTATTTCCCAAGCATACTTTGATCATTGTGAGCTGGTGTATTCTGTGGTGCACGAGTTACTCGCCACTTGTTTCTCTTCCCTAGATTTGACATGACTACTTAAGAAACAACTAAACCATGCTGGGAAAAAAGTCACGAAAGCCTGTCAGGTGATTCAGGTCTTAAGTGAACCATAAAGTTTTAAGTAATGAGAGCATCTATACATCCAGCTCTGAAAGGAGTTTTTAACTTGAAATGCTTTTTTAAGAAATGTTTTGTACATGAAAGTATATTTAATATCATCTACAACCAATTTCAAGGACTATTCAATTTTTAACTGCAATGAAAAATCATTTTATACATTTTACTTAGTCATGTATACCACCAAATTACTTTATTTTAGTGATTGAAAGTATCATTCAAATAAATGAGAATATAATGAATGAAGTTGATGGAATGATGCAAGTTCTTTTAGCCTTAAATGTAAATTGTTAGATTCATCCCCCTTACATTTTCTCATGAACAGATATTAAAAAAATTTTGTAATTTGTTACCAGTCAGTCAGATGGGAGAAGTTCCAAAAGGATGCTAATGAACATGTACTAGAACTAGCTGAGGTGTTCGCTGGGAGCCGACCTTTAGCTCGAGTAGCCAAGAATGACCGCCTCAATAAATGGTTCAAAGACATAGGAGAAGAAATATTGAGTCTAAGTCTGGATGATCCAGGCTCTGCTGGACGAAAAATTATTCAGTTGATAAAAGCATTGAAAGAAGTCAAGGGTAAGCTTATAAACTGTTACAAGTTTTTATTATTAAATGTTTGAATATTTGTTACTTGCAGACAGGAAACAAGTTGGCTTCAGTTGTCAATGGACATATTACTGCATGACAACCATGAGGTTGTTATTGGAAAAGCTAACTAATGTATTGGAGAAGTATTTTGTCATAAAATCTTTGGCACCCTGGTGGCCTTGTTAGTACACACGTTGTAGTTGAACAACAGGGGCAGGCAGTATCTTTGATATTTCAATTAAATTTTGTCTTTTAATTTTGTTCAGGTTTTAGTAATTTCTAGTTGTTTTCTGTTAAATTTTGCCTGCTATTGTTTTGTAATATATTAAACTTGGACAAAGCCCCTTCTCTTGTGTGTGTTGACAGACGGGTTCTCTGGTTTCCAAAGAATCATGCTGTCTTGTTGGATAGCAAACAACCCAACCCAGTTCTTCCTGAGATATTGCTGCACTTGGTTAGCTTCTAGTCAGCATCCATTTTTTGGGGTAACAGAAAAGCAGGCAAAATAGCATGGAGATGAATTTGGGAGGAACTATACGAGGAATTTAGTGTATGTGTACTTAATATAAATGGCATAAATGATTAAGGGAAGAGGGTATTTAATATAATTTTTAAATGGAAAGATAGATGTGTTAGGTGTGAAAAACATCTTAATGGGAAGAAATTGAGAAAGGAAAAAGTACAATATGTGGTATGTACTTTTGCCTGGAAACTATAGTAAACAAATTAAATCAGATATTTAATAATTAAAATTAAATCAGATATGTAATTCCCTTTAAACTGAATGATCATAAAAGTACCTCATTATGATGATGATAAGAGCCATGCACTAAATTTTGTAAAATACTGTACTGTAGTGTAAAAGGACAAAGAGTGCACTGTTTAAAAATAATGTATGTATTTTTACTGTAGAATTTCATGGTTTGGAATCAAGTGCTGGTGTGGTGCAAGCAGTGGGTGAGGTAGTATCAGCCCTCCAGGCCTTGGTGCGTGTAGCTGGAGTGACGGAAGACAACCTGGTTACCCTTTCTCTCATCTCTGACCTCTCCTATGCATGGACTCTGGTTGATGAATACACTCCAATTATGCAGGTTTGTTGTCTGAATATGGTGTCAGTGAGCAGTTCTTTAGAATAATTAAATATTTATAGATCAGTATTTATAATTGTAATTTCTGAACTATTTCATTTGGATGCTCCCTAAAGTAAGATCCCTTCAACCACAAGAGCTGGGTGATATCATGCATTGATGCAACTGTGATCTTTTTAAGCATTTTGGTCACACTAATGCTATGTAGGCACTAGAAAAAGCTCGATCTAACCCAAACATTGCATTACAAGGACTACTAAGACCTCCTGTTTCTCACTTTGCTGCCTTCCCTTCTGGTTCCATCATTCTCTGTTGGGTTCAGGGTCAGTGTCACACAAGATGTTCAGTCTGTAATGTGGGTTTTGATCCTGTTCAAACTATTGTTTTGACAGGTCACTTTTGTTACAGCTGCCAAGCTTGGGCATTATTCTCTTTGATTTTATTGTCAGCTTTGGTGTTTGCTTCATAGAATTCCTTCTTTCTAGAGGTGGATTTGGTACATCTGGTTCTGATGTCTTGCAAGAAGAATCCTCTGTATTAGGAGGCCTCTGCACAAACACTGCTTTTAAATACTTGTGTTTGTCCAGTGTCCTAGGGAAGTTTGAGGAAACTGACCACCCTCTAGGGCTTTCCTCTTTACATTATGTGATAGTGGCCACTTTATCCTCAGTGGAAGTTTTCAGCTCCTGTAATGGACCTGTCATTCCTAGGTAGTAGCCAGGAGTTGGATTATGTTTTGCAGCATGACTGGGCATGCTGCAAAGTGAGGAGGAGTTTTAGCCTTAGGTGGTGGTAGAGGAGTCAGTCTGGTTCCTGTTTAACCCTTCCTGGTCAATGGTTTATATGCCATCTGACATACATCACTAGGCTTACAGAATTGGGTGTCACCTTACTCAATATATCATGGTTATTTGCCTTCCTGAAATTCAGACTCTGTAGGACAAGAAGCTTTTTTTCTCCTGAGGAACAGGTACCAGGGGCCAGATTCACGAAGCAGTTTCGCAAGTACAGTACTTACGAACGTGTACATCTTTCCTCAATCTTTGACGGCTTTGATTACATTTATTAATTAAACAGTTTACAAACATGAAACCTTCCTAATCAACTGTTGTTATTGTTATAAACAGCCTCCTGGGGCTTCGGAGCTCATTAACTGTTTAATAATTGTAAATAAAGCCACCAAAAATTGAGAAAAGATGTACAGGTTCATAAGTACTTGCGTAACTGCTTTGTGAATGTGGCCCCAGGCTTCCAAAACCATGCTCTTCTTGATTTTAGTTTATCTGCTTCTTGACTTCAGTACTGGATTATCGCTTCATGGCTAGCAGGAGCATTTTTTTGGTAACTTCATGGTGGAGGTTAGGGATGGTACCCAGGTGGAGAGCTGGCAAATTGCAAATGTGCCACTTAGCAATCCATCTGATGTTAAGTAGTGCTTAGAAATGCTTGAGAGTTCTTATGAGTGAGTCTTCTTTTGTCACCGAGTCAGTTTGAACTTTTTGAGATGCCTCCCAACCACTTATATAACCCAACAAGAACATTTGAAAAGATCCATGTTTCAAAATGTCACCTTACCCTGAATTATAGTATCATTGGCTGGTCCAGTGGGGCCTTCAGTAATCTTACCTTGGGGTAAGTGTTCCTCTGAGAACAAAGCTTTTTATGTTGACCAGACCACACACTAGAAGGTGAAGGGACGACGACGTTTCGACGATCGACTTGAGAATGGTCCAGGACGGACCGAAACGTCGTCGCCCTTCACCTTCTAGTGTGTGGTCTGGTCAACATAATTTAGCCACGTTATTGTGACTCATAGCCTGCAAAGCTTTTATATTAACTAATATATATTCACTTGTGTTAAGATGTAGTCTATAAGTTCCAAATAAAAATTTGCACAGATTATTTAAACCTGCTGCTCTTCATAATTTATTTTTTCCAAGCTAGTCTGCCATCAAAAAAGATGCCGCCCATGTGGCCAAACTTCGAGCCACATTCCTAAAGCTGTCATCAGGGCTGGACCTACCACTGTTGCGCATCAATCAAGCACGCAGCCCTGACCTAATCTCTGTTTCTGCATACTATTCAGGAGATCTGGTGGCTTATGTCAGAAAAGTAGGTTATTATTGAATGTGATTTTTAAATACTAATTGAGGGTGTTTCACATAATTCTGATCTTGAAAGAAAAGAATGTGTGTTTTACTAGGAAGAAATATGAATGGCATTTGTTGTATGTATATGTCATTGTTGCACCTATAATTTTGGTTACCTTTTTGTATTTGTTTTCTGAATTCAGAATTATTACTTAAATGTTTAAGATTAACTGTAATGGAAGAGAGAAATGGTCAGATGCATCCTCATGTATTTTTTAAACAGTGCCAGTGAACCAGACTCACCCAATTCCTGTTTTGTGTTTTGGGTTAGCCTGCTACATTTATCTGCTATGGACTATTTCAGTAAAGTGGAACTGACATATAAATAGGTTTAGTCTAGGTTCAGGGGGAATTGCTGATAACAAAAGTAATAATTGTTAACCATAGAAAGAACTAGGGTGAATAAATTTTCCTTTTTATTGTGTAAATTCACCATTTTCTTGTTCTCATCATTGCAGGTCCTTCAAATTATACCAGAAACAATGTTTGGCTTACTTGCGAAGATTATCATGCTTCAAACAGAGAAAATCAAGGAGGTCCCAACACGCCTTGACAAGGACAAAATGAGGGAATTTGCTCAACTTACAGAAAGATATCAGGTCTCTATTCTACATTTCACCAAACTGTGACGTGACTTAAGCATACTAAATGGCATCTTCAACTCTTTGCTTTAAACAGGTTTCTGATTTGTTTCTTTACAACTACACTGTACTTTCATTAGTGCCAATTACACATTTGCTGAGGTCAATTGATAAATTTACAAATTCTTATTTCCTAACACTTTGAGCTGCCCAGCGTGCGCTCCCCAGCCGTTCCCATGGTGGGCCTGGTGTTTCCCGGGAGCGCGCATCCAACACTAAAATGTGCATACTCTTTTCAGTTTTCTCACATCAATTTTCGTGTTGCATCGTTCATTTTGGTATCAAATTGTTAGCAATAAATTCTCTAAAGGAATATATTTATGCAAGGATAAAAAAAAAAAAAAAAAAAAAGGCATGCCACCCGCAGCAAACCCGAAAATTGTCCGAGCTTTACCTGTGAGCGACCACCTAACCACACACCCGCAACACCCGCACTAAAATGTGTATACTCTTTTTCAGTTTTCTCACATCAATTTCGTGTTACATCTTTCATTTTGGTATCAAGATGTTTGCAACAGAATTCTCTAAATGGATATATGCATATAAGGTCAAAAAGCCTGACGTGTCACCCAGAGTAAACCTGAAAATTGGCCGAGCGTTACTCGCGAGCGAGCACCCATCCACACACCAACACTAAAATGTGTATACTGTACTCTGTTCAGTTTTCTCACCTCCATTTTCACAGTACCTGTACGTCGTTTATTCTGGTATCACATTGTTCGCAATCTAAAGGTACACATTTTAAAAGTAGTCCCATAATGATCTGGGAAAAATGGAATTTAACAAATATTTTAATTTTGGACAGAAAATACATCACCACTGGACATCTGTAGAGATATTTATGAACACAATATCCATCACCGATGCCCAAAAGTGTTAATGTAAGCAGCTGCTTCACATTTATGAACCAGCTTTTCATATGCATTCCTCTGGTGTTACAGGTAAACCTGTACCAATACCAATATTTTGACCAGTATCAATACAACATTATATACTGGAACAGAACTTCAATACTGCACTATAAAATTACCAACACTGATAGTTTTTGTTGTAGATGTTAGAACTTTAGACATAACATAGTTTCTTGTGATTTCAGTACAGTATTTGTAAACAGTGACATAATAAATTAATATACTCAGTAAATATAGGACAATTATTGCTTTGTTAAGTGGACTCCCAGCCATGATTACTGATAAGTATCACTTAAATAAAAAAAAATACCGACTTGGACCAACAAGTATTCTCTCTGCACTGCCGCTCAGAGAGAAGTGGACGAAATCTGGCAACAGCCTAGTGGACAAAACTCTCACAAGTCAAGCCTGGCCTCGGGCCGGCTTGGGAGTAGAAGACTCCCAGAACCCCATCAACCAGGTATCAACCAGTATCAACCAGCTTTTCATATGCATTCTCTGGTGTTACAGGTAAACTGTACCAATACCAATATTTTGACCAGTATCAATACTGTACAACATTATATACTGGAACAGAACTTCAAACCGCACTATAAAATTACAAACACTGATAGTTTTTGTTGTAGATGTTAGAACTTTAGACATAACATAGTTTCTTGTGATTTCAGTACAGTATTTGTAAACAGTGACATAATAAATTAATATACTCAGTAAATATAGGACAATTATTGCTTTGTTAAGTGGACTCCCAGCCATGATTACTGATAAGTATCACTTAAATAAAAAAAAATACCGACTTGGACCAACAAGTATTCTCTCTGCACTGCCGCTCAGAGAGAAGTGGACGAAATCTCTGTGTATTGTTTACACTGCTGCCCTGTAGCTTTCCAATGTTTTGTGGTTCCCCATCTATTTCTTTTTCATTTATTTTGTTTACAACTTACAACTGGCATTTAACACATTTTTTCAACTTTCCAGTCACTGAATGTACTTGGAGCAGTCTTTTTAACAATATTTAGTTAATCATTTACCAGGGAAAACTGGTAGGGTAAGGCTTAATGTAAGCTGTGGAAGGAGAGCTCTATGCTTGCTAACAGGAGTCAGAACTCATCTGCTCCTGTACCCAGCTACAAAAATGGGCTAATATCACTGATACTAATGCATTGGTACACCTCTAGTTTGGAGTGTTCTTAAAAGGATCGAAAACACTTAATGAAATTTGAAATATCTGGGAAAGATTCTACATATGGCAGTCATCTCAATGAATGGGAGTTTTAGGAAGACAGGGTGTTGACCTCCAGAGTGAGCCAGAGCAAATGAATGAATATATGGGTCTTTTAATCCAACAGTTACCTCCTCGACTCACAATCATGGATAACGGGTTTGATCCCCAGATGGGACCGAAATGGTTGGGAACATTTTATTTCACCTGATACCTTTGTTTACCCAACTATAAATAGGCACACAGGAATTAGGCAACTGTTGCGAGTTGCATTATGGGTAAGATCAGTAGTTGACCTAGAGGAACCTCAAAAAGCATAGCTTCCTGTTGGCTTCCTGTACCCGACAACGGGAATTATGTAGGAGATTAGATGGGGGTGCCTGGGTCTTCCACCCACCTCTGCACTTCCCCAATACCCCCCCCCCCCCCACCCTGTTCTTGCCTATCCTACCTATATCTTCCTCCATTGGGGATTTTGATGTCAAAATGTGATGTACTTTTTGAGAGGACTAGTTGGGATATGATGCATATAATACAAAAGAACTGGGGAATGATATACTGTATATGGTGTGGTACAGTATATTCCTTTTGCAGATGGCCGAACTTAGCCATAGTGTTGCTGTGCTGGCAGAGGGTGTGGCAATGATGGAGACGACTCTGGTTGGTGTGATCCAGGTTGACCCTCGTAGGCTTCTGGAAGATGGAGTGCGTAGAGAGCTGGTTTTTCAGGTGGCACAAATATTACATGAAGGACTTACCTTCAACACAAAGGTCAAGGTTGGTACAGATCCACATGAATTGTTTTCCCATCGTATAGAATGTAATTACCGAAGTGTAGTTACAGTATGAGTACTACACACGTAAAGTTCAGTCTTTCCAATAAACTTTGTCATGCAAACATTTTTAAACTTCTGATGGGTTTTGTATACAGCTTTTGTGACACCTAATGTATGTACAGTATCATAAGAAAGTAATGAGGACATACAATGGGATGGAACCCACATCCCTGGACTCCCACAGGTACAAGCACTACCAGCTGGCAAGTCCAGGGTTGTGGGTTCAATGCCATTGTATGGCCTCAATATTTTCTCAGATAAATCACATTCATTGTGTATATATATCTTGTATATACTTGGACAAAAATAGGTCAGGCCTTAATTTATACTTTGAATTTAAGTTTCATCATTAGTAAATATTATAGCTTTCATTGTTGTTAATTAAGTTTGAATGCATTATAATTATTTTGCTCTTATTTTTTTACAAATTATGCATTATTTCTTTACAGGGCAGTGAATTATACAGACGACTTAAACTTGTAGGGCAGAAGATGACAGGGTTCCGAACATCATTTGAGTACATCCAGGATTACATCAGCATGTATGGATTGAAAATTTGGCAGGAAGAATTGTCTCGTATTGTTAATTACAATGTTGAACAGGTAGGACTCTTGTCAAAATTCTTTATAATCTCTCTTAAAGGATAGCAAATATATATCATATAACCGAAGATTAAACTATGTAACAAATTTGTTTTTGTCCCTGGGTAATGTGTTATTTTGGAATTGCTTTGCCTTCAAAGTATAGAAAATGGCTATTATTCCCCTTAGACTTTGCCTTAGCTTCAGGAGGATATCTTGAAGGTTACTGGAAAGTTGATGACTCCTTATCTAGAGTTGTGTCACATTATCACACTTCTAGATAAAACATTGGCTGCCTTCAAGTAACCTTTAAAATATCCTCCCTAATCTGCCTGAGGTAAAGGTTAAAGCTAAGTTTGTGAGGAATAATAGGCCATTTTCTATACTTTGAAGCATTTAGAAAATAACACTTACTACCCAGATCAAAGCCTGTTACATAGTGTTTTAAATAACATAAATATTAAGAAATCCCGCTCTTTGCCTATCCTGCAGAAATGTAATCCCTCTTGTAGTTATGCTTGGTTGTATTTATGATATTCTGTTTACTTGTGACATTCTCTGTCTTGGGGGAATGTACAACCTAGTACTGATTCTTTTTTACCATTCTTTATTTTATTAGAAAATGGAGGCTCAAAGATTTGTGTTTAATGATATAGACAGAAAGAGTGGGCCTTTTTCTTACAAATGTAATAAGAAATTAGAAAAGGTAGTATTTTGGCTTTTAGTGGGAACAAACCTTTTATTTAGTTCCCCAGCCAGAGGGTTAAATGGCTTATCAAATGTTATTAATGGATCTGTAAACAGTTGGACATTTTTAAACAAATTTTTTTGTTATTTTAGGAATGCAATCAACTCCTAAAAAAGAAAATATCTGATCATGAAAGCATCTACCAGAGCGTGGCCATACCTATTCCAAAGTTCTCATCAGTGGATACTCAGTCAGTAAATTTTATTGGCAGGCTTGTACGAGAGATTTTACGAATTACTGACCCAAAGTAAGTTACTCTGATAAGCATGCTAGTGGTATATTTGTTAATCTTTTAAATAACTAATGTTTATGAAAGTATTTGTACATTGATATAGTATTTGATTGAATTGCCACACCTTTGAAAGCACGTTTCTAAATTCTGCAGAACTACAGTGTATGTGTCACAACTGGGAGCCTGGTATGACAGTAGAGCCCACACAGAGGTGCTCTCCAGCTCTGTTATGGCTAAGGTTGAATCCAGCATCAGCACTGCTGGGTTGACAGGCGTGGATAAGCTACTAGCCTTCCTAATTGTTACGGAACTGCAGGTTAGTTGCTTGCATATAATAATATGCTATGACTGTTTTGCTATTTGTTTTTTTTTTAACATATTTATATTCCAGAGTTAATCTCCTATTTATAGGTAAATTGTGCACAATCTCTTACATATGTTTGACTTATAGTGCTGTACATGTAAATGCTTCATTGTTTGTTACCTCCTACTACTGTATATAGGAATACTTTTACATTACAACACTGTACTATATAGTCTGCTTCTTTTAGCTTCTCAATCTGGTGACTTAGTGCTGTATCATCCATTACTAAATTTTTACAAATCTTTTTCCTTATCCAGTATTTCTATGTGCTATTGACAGAATTATTAAAATACCAGACATTAGTTATTACATTATTCATTTTTTGATACCACAGTAGAAACAGACTGTGTCTAGAGTCTCCAGACTAGAGACTAGAGAGAAAGAGAAACATTTAAGAGAATTTTGATATAAAAATCATTGTTCTGAGTCTATAAATAATTTTGCAAGCAGTAAATAAGTAATGTACAAGTGTTTTACATCTTTCACTTCTGCATTCAGTGGTACTTTTCTGAACTAGTGCCTCGATTGTTCTTGTGCTTACTTATCAGTGATTATGAGAAAGTGAGATCTGGCTCTTTATACACTACCTCTTAGCAGTTCATACCTGGTGTGTTAATTTGCTTTCTTTTCATAGCATTTTCATCATATATTTTTTATTCGACTTGTGGACGGAATTGACTTCAACACCCTCTTTCTTCAATGCATTCTATTTGCCAACCACTAGATTCCCATATGCTGTTGATGGTATCCTGTTTACATGAGCTTCTGGTGTTAACGTTGGAATTATGTCTATTCCCAGGTCTTTTCTGGGGTAAGCCCCATCAGCTCCCTAAAGCTATCAAACACTGATCAGTGCCATACTACTAGATGCCATCAATTGTGGAGTTCTATTAGCCTACCGGGGACCACAAGCCAGAACCTGGCCCCCCCCCCCTCTAGAGAGGCGCAAGGAACGATAGCCTATGAAAACTTTACTTTTAAAGTTTAATCATACTGGCCACCACCAGGGAAGCACCCAGAAAGATATGCAAACCCAAACCAACTGCAGTACTGCATGGTTTAAAAATTAAATTGCAGCCTTAAATTTGCCAAAAGAATTCCCCAAAACAATGAAAACAAACTACTGAACCAAAATTTTGTGAAACTAGCATTCGCTAGTTGAGCTGCTCTATCCCGCCGAAGCTTCTGGGTCTTCCCAGCCGACCCCTTCCTTCAAAGCTTCTCCCTTGGGCTTCACCTGTCTATCCCGACAGTGGGCGTGGATGAGAGCTTTACCCCGAGGCCCTCTTCTTAGGGGTGGGGAGCTCTTGGATTCCATTTTGACACTTTGTGGGCCCTCATGCCATCTGTGGAGGGTATTTTGTAAGTGGGTGTTCCCGCCCCCCCCCCCCCCACCCTGTTTAACTTGTGTTTGGTGCGGCTATGCCCTGGATTCATTTCCGCTTGTCTTTGGGTTTCTCTGACTTGTCATTCCAGGAGTTTTCTTCCTGCTGCTTTCCTAGGTGGAGGCTCAGGGAGCCACCTTAGTGCGTGCTTCCTATGCAATCTGGGTTTCGCTTTGGTTGGTTCTGGCCCTTTGGGTGCGTTCGCAATTCTGGGTTCATCCTGCTTAGTGGACTATCCTTTGTTACTTTGGGGTGTGGCAGGGTTTTGCCGTTCTGCACACCTGATTGGCAGGAGGTGTCTTCAGTGTTTTTGCTTGCCCTCCTCATGTTGGGGGTCTCGTGCCCCAGGTTCTCTTGTTGGCTGCTTTGGTTGCACTCAGCCTTCATCTGAGCTTATATTGTTGCTATTACTAGCTTGTAATAGCCTTCATCCCACTTACTGGCTTGTTTTTGGCCTTCATCCCACTCACACTTACGTTCTGTCATGCAATTCTGGAGTTTTCCTAGGACTTTATTTTGTTGGCTCCCGGGTGAAGTTCCTCTTGTGGGGATTTGTGGTTTCTGTTGCTTCACAAGGCTTGCTGTATTCTTGTTATCTGGGGAGACAGGGGGCACTTTCATGATTTTCATTTCATCTCGTGTGTCATCATGCAGTGTTGACCTGGACTTTGAACTCGGCATGGACCCCGGCTCTTCCTTCCTCTCCCTTTTTGGTTAACTGTGGTGGTTGTTGCCGGCCTGTTATTGTTTTGTTAAGATGTTTGTGGGGATTCTACTCTGTTCTACTCACCTCGTACTATGAACCAATTTCTGGTCCTGGCTCCTTGTAGGTGATAGATGGGTCTCTGAGGTCTATTGTGTTAGGCCAGCCCATCCTACTGTTTAGATAGTACTTACAGTAACAATATGCACCATCATACGTACTGTATATTGACGTAATGGATAGTTAGAAAGTGGAATTTGGTAGAGTACTTCAGTGTTGAATTTGGACAATTTGGAAAAGGTTTTGTATTTGTTGTTAATAAAAACCTAACCGAACCATCCTAGGCCTAATACATGCTATCTGATGCCTAATATAGTACATATATGTACTATACTAAGCCTTGGAATATTTATGTTTGGTTTTTAGTTTTAGTTTTCCTGGACTCTATATATCAAATTCCATCTAATTGTCCATATGCCAATATATTTACAGTGGTGCACATAGTTATTAAAAGTACTATCTAAACAGGATGGGTTAATTAGGCAAGGGCTTGGTACAGTAGCACAGTACTAGAATTAAGCATAGTGGCATTTCATTACATTCAACTCTTGATATTTTAAACTGTAATTGTAGTAGGACATGCAATAACTCGTAAAACTATCGTGTTGAAATAGAGAAGCATATTTTAATGATCATAAAAAACAGAAATATATAAAAATATTGCAGAATTTGGTGCATGAGATAGAGGTCACTTGCCACAAGGATGCTGCAGTGAAGGAGGTACTGAGACTGATGGCACCTCAGCTCAGCCCCAGCACCCAAGTCATTGGTTAGTACTCAGAAAATCATCCAATTGATATTTGAGTTTGCATGATATATTTTTACTCAATACTGGGTATTGTAGCGTGTATAGGGTTCTGGACTGTTCTTGTACCCCTGTGTAGAGATAATGAGTTGTAATAGATTGATAAAATAGGTTGTACATTTTTGTTCCTGTTGGTAGATTATTTGATTTAGAGTATAGTCTTTGTTTCTTGCTGTAGTTCTTAAGTGTAATAGCCCATAATTTATTAGTTCAAATATTTTTATAAAGTTAAGAAACTTAGCAGCATTAAAAACAAAAAAAAAAGGCAGTGAGATTATTATAGTGTAACTAATGAAGCACAGAACTGTATTGTAATGGTGGGGGTTCATGGGTGTGTGGTACATACCTACTTATCAATTTCTAGTTTTTTTTATGTTCAGTTTTTAACTAATGGAGACATTTATGAGCTATCTTCTGTCAATTTTCTTCCAAATAAAATTACTTGTTTATTTGTTATAATTATATGTAGGCTTCCTTGTGATCCGAGCATAAATCCTGGATATAGCCTTAGCGTATACCTGGTTCCCAAAACTAGCATATACTGTACCTAATTCATAAAACCCATTTCCATCACTGAATAATCTTACGGAGAGCCTTGATTCTCGGATAATTGGTTGAATGTAGACACAAAGCAGTACCTGTACTATCCTGATGCAAACTTTTAGAAACCAGTGGAAAGGGACATGGATTTTTTTTATTTTTTATATCTTTTGGATTGAAATTCAAAATCTTTAATGTTGTGATGTGTACATTATTTCTCATTGATGCTGGAGTGAGGATGAATGAGATCTATTTCATTGATAGTTCAGCCGATGCGGCAGTATGCTGGATGGACTCAACGTACTAGTAAGCTGTCTGCTTCTATGCTTGACCGAATTATGCGGGTTGGTCAGATGCAGATCTTGAGACTTCATGCAGCAAATCGCCTCAATGCATCATGTAAATTTGATGCAAAATATCTTGCTGCTGCTCTTAGCACCATGAATGAGTAAGTTTTGTTGATTTGCATTAATTTGAATCAGTATTCCTGTCATAAATTTTATTATTTTACCTTCTGTTATATGTACTGTACTATGAAACTTGCAAGAAAAATTTAATATATTTATTTCAACGAAAAATATTTATTGACTTGCGAGAACTGTGGTACAGTAGTATAGCATGGGTGTACTGTTGTACAAGGATAAGCACCTACATCCATGATTTCCAACTGTTTTTGTAAATTTGGTAGTACACGAGTTAAAGGTGGAGTAACACTTGGGTAACATGGGTTACCTGTGCTTATCCTTGGGTCTACTGCATTCTCTGCAGTGTGTTGGACTAGATTCTTGTCATACTAACATTTTGGGTTATATTGTATTTAAGCATTGTTGCACATGCCAAACATTCTGGACATTATTATGTACTGTATTTGTGGTTGGAAAAGGAAAGGGAGCATTAAATATTAATGATGAAGAGGTGTTTAAATTTGAGTTAAAAGTGAAAAGGTTATATTTGCAGGTTTTACCTGAAATATAACGTCCATGTAAATCATAGGTTGTCTGTATATTAGCTATTGATGGCCCTAACCCCCGTATCTATACCAACGAACTCACACACCCAAAATGATTAACCCTTGCACTACACATCACATTCCATGATGCTTGACCCATGGTGCACATCACATCCTGAGATACTAATGCATATTGTGCAATATTTGAAACTTCCATGGGTACATGGTCATATCATAACATAGAACGAAAAGGCAATATAAAGAATTTGGGTGTAATTATGTCGGAAGACCTTACCTTTAAAGAACACAATAAAGTAGCTGTCACAACTGCAAGAAAAATGACAGGTTGGATAAAAAAATACTTTCAAGAGATGCTATACTGATGATGATACTTTTCAAGACGCTAGTGCTCTCTAGAGTGGAATACTGCTGCACAATGACAGCCCCTTTTCAGGCTGGAGAATTTGCTGACCTGGAGAGCATGCAGAGATCCTTTACTGCTAGAATCCACTCAGTAAAACATCTAAACTATTGGGACCGACTAAAATGCCTAAATCTGTATTATCTTGAGCACAGGCAGGAGAGATACACACTGTAATAATTTATACGTGGAAAATAGTAGAGGGGCTGGTCCCAAACCTGCATACAGAAATAACACCACATGAGACCAGAAGGCATGGCACAATGTGCAGAATACCCCCGTTGAAAAAACAGAGCTGCAATAGGTACTCCGAGAGAACTATCAACATCAGAGGCCCGAGACTGTTCAACACGCTTCCACTACACATAAGGGGCATAACTAGCCAACCCCTCGCAGTGTTTAAGAGAGAACTTGATGAGCCCCTCCAAAGGATACCTGATCAACCAAGCTGTGATTCATACGTCAGGCTGCGAGCAACCACGTCCAACGAGAACCGGGCCGTGGTGACGCTAAGCCCCAAAACCACTTCAAGGTAAGCTCAAGGTATGGTGCTCGCATCCCCTTTGTCAGGCCTCCAGTAAACAGATACCATCATGGGAAAAAATTTAGTACATGGCCTTGGATACAAGCCAGTAGTATAAAGAGAACAACCATAAGTGGCAAATGTGGTTCAAGCCCCCAACCCAGTCATGCAACTGTGTCAATATTTTCACTTAACAAATGATGAAATTAATTAAAATAGGGATCCATATAAGCTTGTAAATGACTTAGGTGATTCTGAGTGTGATCAAGATTACTGTAAATGCCGGCGTATAAGTCGACATTTGAAGTCTAATAAGTCTCTAAAACAGGGGTTGATTTGTCCGCCAAATATAAAATGTGAACCTTTACCACCGAGAGATAAACAAGTGAAACACCCGGCCTAACACTTGCCACGACTCTCACAACCCAGGGAGTGAGGGAGGCAAGCATGGAGGGAGGGAGGCAGGTGAGCAGGCAGGGTGGGTGAACAAGTAGGGAGGGAGGGAAGCAGGGAAGCAGGCAGGGAGGAGAGGAGGCAGGTAGGTAAAGGAGGGAGGCAGACATTTTTGTGGTTTCATTCTATGCACTGGTGCAGATGCTATAAAATATTATGGGGGTTGTCAGTATCTGAAACCTGCAGCTTTACCCTTTGATCCAGTAGGGAAATTTTGAAAAGATCCCTTTTGTACCAGTGCATAATGTTTCCATGTATGATGCTGTCTGGATTTTTATTGTGGCTATTCATTATTTTTTACTTCACATGTGTTCTTTCCTCACATGCCTGCCATAATTTTAATCACAATTGAATAAATGTCATGCATCAGTGTTTACAAAGCAACCTTTAATAACTTTTTATCAGAGGCATGGTGAAGTAAGAAATCATGTATACAATACAGTTAGAATATATATACAGTATAATTATCGGGGTGCTGCATGATACCAAAGATGTAATCAGTGCAGTAATAGGTTTATTATAAAAAGAGCAGTTTCTTATAATAAAAAGTTTAATTTGTGTTGTTGATTAGTGCTACTATTGTGATATTTTTAATGTCAACAGATCACTCATGACAGATGTGAAGCAGCACTATGCTGATCCCACTCGCCCATATCCTGATGATGATGGTGCTCTTACGAGCGAGTTGAGTGTTTTCCTCGAGTGGTGTGGAATGACTCAGCCCTTGGAGAGGATCTATATCACCACACGTGCCTTGCCGCCACTCAGTTCAATTCTCCTCCTTACTGTGGTTACTCAAATTCCAAAAATTCAATATGCCAGGTCATTAGGTAAGTTGGTGGGGATTTATTTGTAATTGTGATAACAGGTGATCCTGACCACTAAAACTTATCATATTTGCTATATTTATTCTTTTGTAGATAAATTCAGTTTAAATGGATATAAATAAATAAAGTCAATAATGACATTAGAATCAATATAGAACAAAAACCCACGCTCGTGTATTTGTGAAATTTATTTAAAGAATTTGCAGTCTTTCGCACTCTCCTGAGTGCTTTGTCAACGTCCGAGTATGTGGATAGGACGAGACATACATCTCAACGTATAATCTGATTAGACGTTGAGATGTAAATCTCGTCCTAACCACTCGAACCTTGACAAAGCACTCAGGAGAGTGTGAATGACTTGGTGTAAATTCTTTACATAAATTTCATAAATACACAGGTGTGGGTTTTTATTGTATGTTTATGTCTGTGACAAGACATTACTAATACTTATTAGAATCAATTTTATTACCAAATCATATTCATTACATATCAGGAGGATTAGTTGGCATTAGAGGAACAGAGGGTGTAGATGGTGAACTTCTCATAGTTGGCCTAGTGACAGTGCTTCGTCAGTTTCACCAGGACAACACATTGAGATTCATCCAACTCTTAGCGCAATACATAACTTCTAATACAGCTCATATTGCTGCAAGGTAAGTGTTTGATTATGTTCATTACAAACACTCAGTGCAAGGAGCACTAATATTAAGAGTTGTGATCTATTTGCAATGGCAAACCATGTGTATGGACACCTCAGGGCATCAAGAATTTAGTTAGGGTAATAATAATACAACCCGTCCTCAGACCAAGTTCCTTCCATCCAGCGGTCGACCACAAAGATGCATTCATCAGTTTTAACATTCTGTTCATTCAAAATAGAAATTTTCTCAAATATAAATATTGTTATGTATTAGCATACTGTGCATATTTAGGCATTGGTTAGGTTAGGTGAGGTGTTTAGGGTATGTTGGCGATTATTTGTAGTTGTAGTACGTGGGTGAAGCATTTACAGCGTTGTGGTTCAAACAAAAGTCTCAGCGAAGCACTTGTTCCGGAAGTGTTCGAATGTAATCAGTTGCGAGTAGTGTGTAAACCGTTTATGAAAACAGGGTTTGGTGTGTGCATGGAATGGATTTTGGTCTTTGTTTATGAGGATGGGCTAAATATTAATGTATTGTCAGGGGACATGCAGGTCCCCCCCCCCCCACCTTTCTGCTAGGTGAACACGGTAATTAGGCAATAGGAAATGCATGCAACCATTTGTCCCGCCTGGGATTCTCAATTGTGAGTCAAGAACAAACCTGAGTGGCTACTGGGACCCACTAATATTGCTACTTATGGCAGATAACTGCAGAGAATGAATCTCCAACTCAAAGGACTCCCATTGTAAAATTTGTGAAGAGCTAAGAATCACACTAAGATTACAGTACCAGTATATTAATGGATGCCCAATTTTAAATGATTTTAAGAGCTGATGGTATAAGATACAGAACATGGGAGATTTGTAATAATTTCATTCTCTCAAATAAATCCAGTGGAATTGGAACATTAGGTAAAAAGGGAGTTAGGAACCTCCCTTCCCTCATAGATCAGAGTAGTGGCACAGTGCTGTGTATCTTAGTAGTGTCAATTGTAATACTGTCTTTGAGGAACTTGTATACCAAGAATAGTTGTTGTATTGCACTTTTGGTACGGGTCAGTGTTGTTACAAATCGTGTAGGCAAAATTTGACTTTTGGCCAATAATTTAATTTGTTAATGAACTAACCCATAACCTTGTACAGTATAGTAATAATTAGGTTTTGTCCCTGCTTGTAAGCTAACACACTGGTTGAAAAAACAAATTAATACATATTCCATGCCAGAAACCCTAATTAACTATAATAATGTGTAGATTTAGAAATCAGTTCATTTTGTTTCATTGTACTGTGTGCATATTTTAACTTCATTAAAATTGAAAAAAGAACTTTCCCTGTGTGCTGTAATAAAAAGCAATATTTTCAGTAACTCATTGTCTGCTTGTATACATTTTATTTAATGTTTCTGTTCTAACAGTGCTGGAAAGACTGCAGATCTTTCGCACGAGATTGTGACGGGCTTAGCAGTACTGCAGGAAGTAGCACGAAAGATGTCTGTATCAATGAAGACACTGTCCTTATATATACCTCAACATCTACTTGCTGCTCACAGTGGCTAAGCTCCATGCATCAATACATGTTGTTTAAATCTTTTTACTATGTATATTTGAACTGAAGAAGTCTTTTTAAAGATGTGTATATAAGGTGTTTATATATTTGAGTTGGCATAATAACTTGTTTACATGTTATACAAGTACAGTATAGTACTGTCATGTGTATATATATTAGGTTTATATACAGTATTTATTGCATATGTAATGATTTTATGTATTATGTAAGTATTAATGTGTATTAATTAAATTTTTACAAATATTATTACTGTACTTTTATTTACTATAATAAATGGGTAGAAAGTTGGGAAAATGATTGTAAGCAGTATTGATTGCAAAGATCAAACTGTGCACAGTATTTTGTGCAAGTAAGTAATTATCAAAAGAAGGCACCAAACCGGGAAGGCTATGTAGCACCATCAAATGTACGGGATAATCAGAAGGCGCTAAATATCACCAAGGATGCCAATACAAGAACAGAAACGCATAAGGTGAACGATATAAAAAGTACCCGAGTCACCAAGAATTCTATCGAGGGACAAGTGACCATGGGGGATGGTCGGAAAACAAGACACACGCTCGTCCTGGAAGTCAGGACATTCAACAAGGATATGCACGACCGTAAGAGGGACAATGCAATTTGGACAATAAGGAGCAGGGTGGCGCTCCATTAAGTGACCGTGAGTTAAACAAGTATGGCCAAAACGTAACCTAGCCAGAGCCGTTTCCCACCTCCGGTTAAGGTGGTAGGAGGAAGGTCACTGGGACACACGACTTAAGAGTACGCAGTTTGTTACCAATAGCAGAAGACCAACAACTCTGCCAGCGGGCAAGGATGGAGGCATGAATAACTGGGTAAAAGTCGGAATAAGAAATACCTTTACGGGAGATGGGACAAGTGCGGATAGCTTCCTTAGCGGCAGCATCCACACGCTCATTTAAAGAGACACCAGTGTGGCTGGGAACCCAGTAAAACTCAACCGACTCTCATGACTACGAGAGTCAACTACCACCACAAAGAAGGATTGACACCAGGAAAGCAGGAGACAAAGAGCATAGGGAATAGCATAATGTTCTGCTGTGAAGATGCTAGCCTCCGGAGGAAGGCGACACATACAAGTGTGGTCAGGAAAAACAACAGAGTAGCCCACACCGTCAGCAGACTTGGACCCATCGGTGAAGATGGGAACGGAGTGAGAATAAGAAAAGTGCTCAAGGAAGAGGCGTTTCAGAACCGTAGGAGGGGTAAAAGCCTTAGTAATGTGGGTCAGAGAAGTACAAAATTTGGGAAGGGGGACCCTCCACGGGGGCAGGGATGGAACATTACGAGGAGAAACATTGGAAATATGAACCAAAAGAGAATCTTGTAAGCGAGTCAAACGGACAGAAAGAGGGTGGTGGTGAAGAGGAACAGGAACTACAGGAGGGGTAAAAGTCTAAGCACAATAGAGGCGAAAGTGAGGATGCTGGAAGGATCGCGAAAGATAACGAAGACAGTAGCGATCATGGCGGTCCTGGAGAGACAGGAAGCCAGTGTCAGCGTACAAGCTGAGGGCAGGAGTTAAACGAAAAGCACCAGAGCTGAGGCGCAACCCAGTATGATGCAAAGGATCAAGACGGCGAAGAGTAGAAGGAGAAGCAGAAAAGTATGCAGGACAACCATAATCGAGTTTAGACAGGACGAGGGAGGAATGCAAATAGAGGAGCGTGCGCCTATCCGTTCCCCAAGAAGTATGGGATAAAACCTTAAGTAGGTTAAGGGCCTTATAGCATTCAACACGAAGGTAAGAGATATGGGGCAACCAAGACAAACGAGTGTCAAAGAATAACCCCAAAAGCTTCGCGGAATCCTTGTATTCAAGGGGACGACCATAAAGTGACAAAGAGGGACGAAGAACAACCTGCTTCCGAGTAAAAGTCATGGCACAAGTCTTAGTAGTAGAGAACTTGAAGCCATGATTGGTGGCCCAAGATGACATGGCATCAATCGCAAGTTGAAGCCGCCATTGAAGGAGAGGTGAATCATCACCCCGACAGCAGAGTAAGATCGTCAACATAAAGAGCGGAGAATATGCCAGAAGGAAGGGAGGAAAGAAGACCATTGAGGGCAACCAGAAAAATAGTAGTACTCAGAACACTACCTTAGGGTACACCTTCATACTGCCGAAAAGAGGCAGTGAGTGGTATCTTGATATCTTGAGGTTATCTTGAGATGATTTCGGGGCTTTTTAGTGTCCCCGCGGCCCGGTCCTCGACCAGGCCTCCACCCCCAGGAAGCAGCCCGTGACAGCTGACTAACACCCAAGTACCTATTTTACTGCTAGGGTGAAAGAAACTATGCCCATTGTTTCTCGCCGGCGCCTGGGATCGAACCCAGGACCACAGGATCAGAAGTCCAGCGTGCTGTCCGCTCGGCCGACCGGGCTCCCTAAACAGGTATCAAGTCTGACTCGAAAGGTACAACGAGAGAGAGAGCTTTGAAGGAAGAGAGGGAGATTACCACGAAGGCCAAAAAAACGAAGTTGGGACAGAATATGGTATCACTAAGTCGTGTCATAAGCCTTTTCCAGGGCAAACAGGACAGCAACAACGGAGGTCTTCACAACAAAAGCAGTACGAATATAGGTCTCCAAGTTCACCAGGACATCAGTCGTGCTGCGGCACTTGCGAAAACCAAATTGAGGAGAGAGGTGATGGTGGTGTTCCAAGAACCACATCAGGCGGACATTTACCATACGCACAAAGGGCTTGCAGACACAACTCATGAGAGCAATAGGGCGGAAGTCCTTAGGGGACGTACCGAGAGACCCTGGTTTCCGAATAGGAGTACAACGGCATCGAGCCAGTCCTCAGGGACGGACGACGACTCCCAGACCTGGTTATACAGACTCAGTAAATATTGAGACATGCACGGAGGGAGATGGCGATTCATTATTCATCTCATAATGAACGTCATCCGAGCCCGCTGCTGTAGATCCGCAGAGGGCCAGGGCAGACTGAAGTTCAGAGAGAGAGAAAGGATCGTTACAGGGAAGGCGGAGATGAGTGTGGAAATCTAAAGGATAAGATTCAAGAACAGGCTTACGAAAAAGGAAGGATTGAGGAAGATGAGAACCAGAGCTAACAGAAGAAAAGTGGGAACCCAGTTTGGTCACGACCGTCACTGGGTCCGCCAGAAGAGTACCGCGGAGGCGGATGAACCAGCGAGACATCTGGAATGAACTTGCCCGCAATCTTGCGGATCTTCTTCCAGATCTGCGGCAGAGGAGTATCGAACGTAATGGTGGAAACATAAGATTTCCAACTCTCACGTTTAGCTGTACGGATGGTCCTACGGGCCACCACACTTGCCTTCCGAAACACATAAAAGAATCAGCCATCTGCCAGCGGCGGTGTTTCTTCCAGGCTGCACTCTTACAGCGTTCAGCCTGAGCACAGTCCGCATTCCACCAGGGAACGCACTTCCGTGTGCCCCGGGAGGAAGAGCNCTTTTTAAGCATTTTGGTCACACTAATGCTATGTAGGCACTAGAAAAACTCGATCTAACCCAACAAATTGCATTACAATGACTACTAAGACCTCCTGTTTCTCACTTTGCTGCCTCCCTTCTGTTTCCATCATTCTCTGTTGGTGTCAGGATCAGTGTCACACAGGATGTTCAGTCTGTAATGTGGGTTTTGATCCTGTTCAAACTATTGTTTTTGACAGTCACTTTTGTTACAGCTGCCAAGCTTGGGCATTATTCTCTTTGATTTTATTGTCAGCTTTGGTGTTTGCTTCATAGAATTTCCTTCTTTCTAGAGGTGGATTTGGTACATCTGGTTCTGATGTCTTGCAAGAAGAATCCTCTGTATTAGGAGGCCTCTGCACAACACTGCTTTTAAATACTTGTGTTTGTCCAGTGTCCTAGGGAAGTTTGAGGAAACTGACCACCCTCTAGGGCTTTCCTCTTTACATTATGTGAGAGTGGCCACTTTATCCTCAGTGGAAGTTTTCAGCTCCTGTAATGGACCTGTCATTCCTAGGTAGTAGCCAGGAGTTGGATTTGTTTTGTTTGTAGCATGACTGGGCATGCTGCAAAGTGAGGAGGAGTTTTAGCCTTAGGTGGTGGTAGAGGAGTCAGTCTGGTTTTGTTTAACCCTTCCTGGTCAATGGTTTTATATGCCATCTGACATACATCACTGGCTTACAGAATTGGGTGTCACCTTACTCAATATATCATGGTTATTTGCCTTCCTGAAATTCAGACTCTGTAGGACAAGAAGCTTTTTTCTCCTGAGGAACAGGTACCAGGGGCCAGATTCACGAAGCAGTTTCGCAAGTACAGTACTTACGAACGTGTACATCTTTCCTCAATCTTTGACGGCTTTGATTACATTTATTAATTAAACAGTTTACAAACATGAAACCTTCCCAATCAATTGTTGTTATTGTTATAAACAGCCTCCTGGGGCTTCGGAGCTCATTAACTGTTTAATAATTGTAAATAAAGCCACCAAAAATTGAGAAAAGATGTACAGGTTCATAAGTACTTGCGTAACTGCTTTGTGAATGTGGCCCCAGGCTTCCAAAACCATGCTCTTCTTGATTTTAGTTTATCTGCTTCTTGACTTCAGTACTGGATTATCGCTTCATGGCTAGCAGGAGCATTTTTTTTGGTACTTCATGGTGGAGGTTAGGGATGGTACCCAGGTGGAGAGCTGGCAAATTGCAATGTGCCACTTAGCATCCATCTGATGTTAAGTAGTGCTTAAAATGCTTGAAAGTTCTTATGAGTGAGTCTTCTTTTGTCACCGATCAGTTTGAACTTTTTGAGATGCCTCCCAACCAGTTGTATAACCCAACAAGAACATTTGAAAAGATCCATGTTTCAAAATGTCACCTTACCCTGAATTATAGTATCATTGGCTGGTCCAGTGGGGCCTTCAGTATCTTACCTTGGGTAAGTGTTCCTCTGAGAACAAAGCTTTTTATGTTGAACAGACCACACACTAGAAGGTGAAGGATGACGACGTTTCGACGATCGACTTGAGAATGGTCCAGGACGGACCGAAACGTCGTCGTCCCTTCACCTTCTAGTGTGTGGTCTGTCAACATAATTTAGCCATGTTATTGTGTACTCATAGCCTGCAAAGCTTTTTATATAACTAATATATATTCACTTGTGTTAAGATGTAGTCTATAAATTCCAAATAAAATTTGCACAGATTATTTAAACCTGCTGCTCTTCATAATTTATTTTTTCCAAGCTAGTCTGCCATCAAAAAGATGCCGCCCATGTGGCCAAACTTCGAGCCACATTCCTAAAGCTGTCATCAGGGCTGGACCTACCACTGTTGCGCATCAATCAGCACGCAGCCCTGACCTAATCTCTGTTTCTGCATACTATTCAGGAGATCTGGTGGCTTATGTCAGAAAAGTAGGTTTTATTGAATGTGATTTTTAAATTCTAGTTGAGGGTGTGTCACATAATTCTGATCTTAAAGAAAAGAATGTGTGTTTTACTAGGAAGAAATATGAATGGCATTTGTTGTATGTACATGTCATTGTTGCACCTATAATTTTGGTTACCTTTTGTATTTGTTTTCTGAATTCAGAATTATTACTTAATGTTTAAGATTAACTGTAATGAAGAGAGAAATGGTCAGATGCATCCTCATGTATTTTTAACAGTGCCGTGAACCAGACTCACCCAATTCCTGTTTTGGTTTTGGGTTAACTGCTACATTATCTGCTATGGACTACTGTATTTCAGTAAAGTGGAACTGACATAAAAATAGGTTTAGTCTAGGTTCAGGGGGAATTGCTGATAACAAAGTAATAATTGTTAACCATAGAAAGAACTAGGTGAATAAATTTTCCTTTTTTGTTTGTAAAGTCACCATTTTCTTGTTCTCATCATTGCAGGTCCTTCAAATTATACCAAAACAATGTTTGGCTTACTTGCGAAGATTATCATGCTTCAAACCGAGAAAATCAAGGAGGTCCCACACGCCTTGACAAGGACAAAATGAGGGAATTTGCTCAACTTACAGAAAGATATCAGGTCTCTATTCTACATTTCACCAAACTGTGACGTGACTTAAGCATATATAAATGGCATCTTCAACTCTTTGCTTTAAACAGGTTTCTGATTTGTTTCTTTACAACTACACTGTACTTTCATTAGTGCCATTATAAAGCTACCCATTTCATTATGTTTGAGGTCAATTTTTTTTTATTGGAGTCAAAATTAACGTAGATATATGACCGAACCTAACCAACCCTACCTAACCTAACCTAACCTATCTTTATAGGTAAGGTTAGGTTAGGTAGCCGAAAAAGTTAGGTTAGGTTAGGTTAGGTAGGTTAGGTTGTCGAAAAACAATTAATTCATGAAAACTTGGCTTACTAGGCAAATCGGGCATTGCATAGTAGGCTGAGAAGTGCGTTCTGGCTACTAGGTACGACATATATATATATATATATATATATATATATATATATATATATATATATATATATATATATATACATATGTCGTACCTAGTAGCCAGAACGCACTTCTCAGCCTACTATGCAAGGCTCGATTTGCCTAATAAGCCAAGTTTTCGTGAATTAATTGTTTTTCGACTACCTAACCTACCTAACCTAACCTAACCTAACTTTTTGGGCTACCTATCCTAACCTAACCTATAAAGATAGGTTAGGTTAGGTTAGGTAGGGTTGGTTAGGTTCGGTCATATATCTACGTTAATTTTAACTCCAATAAAAAAAATTGACCTCATACATAATGAAATGGGTAGGTTTATCATTTCATAAGAAAAAAATTAGAGAAAATATATTAATTCAGGAAAACTTGGCTTATTAGGCAAATCGGGCCTTGCATAGTAGGCTGAGAAGTGCGTTCTGGCTACTAGGTACGACATATATATATATATATATATATATATATATATATATATATATATATATATATATATATATATATATATATATATATAACTGAAAACTCACACCCCAGAAGTGACTCGAACCCATACTCCCAGGAGCAACGCAACTGGTATGTACAGGGATGCCTTAAACCACTTGACCATCACGACCGGACAAAAGGAAGTGATAGCCTGAGCTATATGAACCACTTCCCCGCCGGCACCTGGATGGTTATCTTGGGCATAGCATTTTATCAAATCACCTCATTTTTTTGGGGCAACACGTGAGGAACACAAATGCAATTGCATTTGCATTTGTGTTTCTCACGTGTTGCCCCCCAAAAAATGAGGTGATTTGATAAAATGCTATGCCCAAGATAACCATCCAGGTGCCGGCGGGGAAGTGGTTCATATAGCTCAGGCTATCACTTCCTTTTGTCCGGTCGTGATGGTCAAGTGGTTTAAGGCATCCCTGTACATACCAGTTGCGTTGCTCCTGGGAGTATGGGTTCGAGTCACTTCTGGGGTGTGAGTTTCAGTTGTATCTAGTCCTGGGGACCATTCAGGCTTGTTTGCATATGTATATATATATATATATATATATATATATATATATATATATATATATATATATATATATATATATATGCATATATATATATTGGGCCTAATAAGCCAAGTTGCCTAAAATTTTCAGGAAATAATATAATATTTATAATTTAAATTTTCAGGAAATAATAAATAATATAATAATATTGTTTTAAATATAATATTTCAGGAAAATTCAGCCGAATTTTCCTGAAATATTATATTTAAAACAAAAACTCTTATGGAATGATAAAGTTTTCCATAACATTATATATGATTTGAATATTTTGTAATATGAATTAAAACATTGAAATCTGATTAAACGTAGCATAAGCTAACCTAACCTAACTTAACCTAACTTAACGCAACGTCAGTAATTAATTTTCTTAATATAATATTTTTAATTTGAATAAACCAATTTAGAAACATTAGAAAATAATGAAAATCACTCTGCCTGTTAGGCAAATCAGGCCCTAAATAATGGGCCTAGTAACAGGATTCTAGCTATTAGGTTTAGATACAAATTACAGTACATTAATTACATAAGAATGTCACAATAACAACATAGTACGCACACATTGTCATTATTAGAATTAGAATTAGAAACTTATTTAGTAACAATCATATACACGACATTGCAACACTGCTTGGACTAAACAATTGCATAGTATTCTAAACCAAACTTACATTAACAACTTTATTAAATATAAATTAAATATATTAATATAAATGAACAACATTAAACAGTGACATTAACTTATAGTTAGAAAGGTGATATACAATGTAAAGACAAAGTGTTGTTTACCAATAGTGTTGTAAAAGTTGTAATCATGTAATCATATAAGAGTTGTAAGTTGCTAATAATCATCCAAACTGTTACAATTTGGATGATGAGAAGACAATTATAGAAGTAGAACTAATATAAACTAATCATACCATGAAGTTACAGACATTTGTACACCCTCATAGTTCCAAGAGCAGGTATAATTAACACGCCTCGGGAGGCATTTCGTCACAAGACTAACAGCTTAACCAAGGATTCCAATTGAGTGTAATACCGCGTAAATACAGTTAGAAAATTCATTTGCTGTATGGCCGTGTGGCCTAACGGATAAGGCGTCGGACTTCGGATCCGAAGATTGCAGGTTCGAATCCTGCCACGGTCGATCATTAGTTTTAGACATTTAATAAAATATTGAAACAAGAAGGTACACCAGGAGTCCTCTTCCTGTAACGTTAACTAATTCATATTATTTTGTAACCGTATGTACTCACAGAGCCACTCTCGTCTTGGAGTACACGCCTCGCAGCACCAGAAGACAGCTGGAGAAGATAAAAACGTTTTCAGCAACGTTTCCCAGCATTACATAAGACGGAGTACGGAGAAAGAGCTGCGATCTGATGAGGCTACAAAAGGGAGAGATTAGACTTGACAGAGCCATATAAAATACCTCTGGGAATTAATTTTGGTGAAACATTAGACACATGAGGTTCAGCTGTGTCTCGAATCTCTCAACACTGGCAGAGGGAAGCAGAGGAGGACGAATAGGAAGAGGAGGAGGAGAAGGAAGAAGAGAAGGAGGAGGTCTGATCTTGACATACAAGTTACTCAGACACACTACGGACGAGACTACTTCCTTACCATAGTACAACCTTACAGAGAATGACTTGCATTAATCATCAGAACATATACCACTGTCTAGAATGTTGATTCATGCAATGTATAAGTTGTTTCTCCTCAAAAGTCTATATTTCTTTTTATATCAAAACATATATACATTTGAATATAAATCATATATACAGACGATATATATATATATATATATATATATATATATATATATATATATATATATATATATATATACATATATATATATATATATGCACTAGTTGACGTAACCACAAGAGGGCAAACAACCACGTGGTACTTAGGGTACGAAAAGATGTTCTAAGCTGCAGCTAAATTAGGAAGGTAAGCAAAGGGAATTTTGAGGAGAAAATGCTAGTCTATTACACTGTACAACACTTGGAAACGGATATACGGACAAGGATCTGGGTTGGGACGGAGGGATGGAATGGTGCCCAACCATTTGCACCGTCGAGGACTGAGTACCGACCTGGATGAAGCGATCAGGCCAAGTGGATGGTTCAGGAAATGAACGTTTCTCCAGCGAGCGGTGAGTAAGCGGAATGAGTAAGATGAGGAGGACGTGAAGAGTAAGTCCAGTCATAGTTTAGAGAGTAAGTCCAGTAATTATGAGGGTCAAAAGTTTCTGCATTTCAGACAGCTTGGTACACCCGCACTGTATGGCCGTGTGGCCTAACGGATAAGGCGTCGGACTTCGGATCCGAAGATTGCAGGTTCGAATCCTGCCACGGTCGATCATTAATTTTACGAATATTGATTATAACAGGACAGGTCACCAAATGTATTAATACATCCCGTAACCTTACTTCACTACATACTTACATAATTACTTACTAATAAACAACTCTCCTCACTAACAAACGTCCTCACAAATTTCGCACCTCACTCAAGAGCCACTTCGTGGCCCAAAACAATTGACCTAGAAGTATTAACCAAAATGGGAAAGGGACGCTTACTAGAGGAGAAATACCCTGGCGAGACCTGCCGGAAATGCTGTCAAATTCTCTCCTGCCTGATATGTACAACATTGTCAACTGAATTTCAATGATTTTGTGAGAGTGAGAGTTCTAAGCTTGCTAACAAGATCCAGACGTAATATTGCACTTGTTCCTCACTTGTGTAGAAAAGAAGAAACGCATTGCGTAATAGTGGCTTTAGGCATTGTATGTACTAGCTCTATCTATAAATCGATCCATTAATGTAACATCCCTTGTATGTATGTACCTTACCTGAACAAACATATTTATTTATTTATTTATTTATTTATTTAAGAGACAGAGACAGCGATAGCAAGAGAGGAGAAGCACATACGACAAATATTAAGGCATGATTCACGTCAGCCAGGTAACAGGTGTAACAAGGAACTTGATACATAATCCATACGTCACTTGCAGCAGCTATTGACGAAACGTAAAAAATGGACTTTTGTATCCCACAAGAAACTACGTTTTGCAATAGTTATTTTGTAGATGGCGCTATAACGAAGGCAACCACCCCACATAATTTTTCCCAAGTCTAAATTAGCACATAATTGAGGAAAAATTAAGACCTAAACTAATATAATAAGCCTACGATTGTTTATTTAGACCTATTGCAGGTCAAGTTAGACAGTATCGCTACCGTTCCCTTTTTTTTGGAACTCCTAAGTGGGGTAATACAATAACACAAAACGTGAATTTTGTTTGCACATTACACAAATAATTGATATACTGTATGTACTGTCATATTTAGAGGAAAAGTTGGAATATCACACTAAATTATCTATGCTAATTTTAATCTCTTTCTTAATCTGCTCTGATGTTTTAACACAATTCTACTAACATCAAATCAAATGGTTAATCTTACCTCTGATATTTCACTATTAGTATTGCATTGATTTTCCCTCTCAAGCTGTGGGATAATATGTTGCTCAACATTTTATTCCCCGTGACTTGTGCAACATCAGTCTGACATTAAATTGAGGGGAAAACATATTAGTTGGGATCAGGTGAGAAAAAAGCTTGATGGAACAGTCATATATTAGATAGACGTTCAGAATGGTTGCCATGAGATAAATGATACGGATGTGTAGTGCACAGTTGCAAAGCCGAGAATTGAGCAGATGTAAAGCTGGGTGTTGAATAGATGCAGAGCCGGGTGTTAATCAGTTGCAGAGTGGGTGTTGAACAATTGCAGAGCTGAATGTTGAACACTTGTAGTGATTATTGTTGCAAGGCTGCACAGCTTAGTGCTTAACAGTTGTTGGGCCGAGTCTTGCACATCGGTAGAGTTGAGTGTCGAACAGTTCTAGAGCCGGTTGTTGCACAGCTGCATAGCTTGGTGTTGAACAGTTGCAGCGCTGGATGTTGAACAGTTGTTGAATTAGGTGATGAACAGTTGTAAAGTTGGGTCTTAAGCAGCTGTATAACCGGATCTTGCACAATTGCAGAACCAATCTTGCACATTTGTAGAACTGGGTATTGCACAGTTGCACTGCTCTGCTGCCATCCACCTTTGCTATATTCATGTGAGCTACCTGCTTTCTCTCTTTTTAGTGTATATACACACTGTTAACTGTTTCCATCTTCCCAGTGTATTACTGACTTGTGTCTACCCCCTACGGTGTGTACACTGACATGGGTGTACCGCTACGGTGTGTACACTGACATGTGTGTACCCCTACGGTGTGTACACTGACATGGGTGTACCGCTACGGTGTGTACACTGACATGGGTGTACCGCTACGGTGTGTACACTGACATGTGTGTACCCCTACGGTGTGTACACTGACATGTGTGTACCCCTACGGTGTGTACACTGACATGTATGTACCCCTACGGTGTGTACACTGACATGTGTGTACCCCTACGGTGTGTACACTGACATGGGTGTACCCCTACGGTGTGTACACTGACATGTGTGTACCCCTACGGTGTGTACACTGACATGTGTGTACCCCTACGGTGTGTACACTGACATGGGTGTACCCCTACGGTGTGTACACTGACATGGGTGTACCCTACGGTGTGTACACTGACATGGTGTACCGCTACGGTGTGTACACTGACATGTGTGTACCCCTACGGTGTGTACACTGACATGTGTGTACCCCTACGGTGTGTACACTGACATGTGTGTACCCTACGGTGTGTACACTGACATGTGTGTACCCCTACGGTGTGTACACTGACATGTGTGTACCCTACGGTGTGTACACCGACATGTGTGTACCCCTACGGTGTGTACCCTGACATAAGTACCCATACTGTTAGTGCTTAAACTCCCCATATCATTTAGTCATTAACTCAAATCAGTACTAATGTACATTTACATTTTAGTAAGTAAGGTAATAATGGAGCTTTAAGTCCAACACCAACCAGAAAGTTGATAGATCTTCAATCCAACTCAAACCAGAAGGTTGATAGACCTTAAGTCCAACACGAATCGAATGAGCCAGAGATCCTAAGTCCAACACAAGCCAATCAAAAGTAACCAGCATCGGCCGTCATCATGAAACACAATTACATTTAAATGGGAAGCAATTCCTAACCAATGGAGTCGACTGGTTCAACACGACTCCTAGTACAGGCATTAAGGATATGTTTGGTTTTTCTATAAGGTAACTGAAATGGATATCAGCCAGGATATCAGCCAATGTAAGTAATTATCAACAGAAGTGGTCAGATATCATCCAAAGTAAGTAATTATCACAGAAGGGGCCAGATATCACCCAAAGTAAGTAATTATCAACAGAAGGGGCCAGATATCAGCCAAAGTCAGTAATTACCAAAGGAAGGGGCCAGATATCACCCAATGTAAGTAATTATCAACAGAAGGGGCCAGATATCACCCAATGTAAGTAATTATCAACAGAAGGGGCCAGATATCAGCCAAAGTCAGTAATTATCAAAGGAAGAGGCCAAATATCACCCAATGTAAGTAATTATCAAAAGAAGGCACCAGATATCAGCCAAAGTCAGCTGCAGGCAGCAGAAACTAATTAAAAGCAGAATCTGGCGCTTTTCAATTGTTCATTTACATGTTTGCAAATGGCTCTTTAATTCAGGTTTGCAGTGGGACCTGTTAAACAGTGATTATTCAACAAACTGCCGGCCGTTAAAGGTCATTAGCCGCGCGTTCTCTGGCAATGGTTAGTTAATAGCATGTTAGGACCTCATCAGTGGCTGAGTTTAAGATAACGACTGTTCATATATGGGTCCTTTATGCATGGTTATCAGGAACAGCTTTGTCAGCTTTGTTGAAAGCTTGGATACTTTTATATAACATTTTACAGAATATTACTTTTTTTTTTACAAATTACGGCAAATTTTGTTCTCCTGCGTCCCATTAGAACTGCGAACTTTCATTTGTGTGTGTGATTATTCTTGAACATATTGTATGTATATATANGTGCAAAATGGCCCTATTGAAAGCAGAGGGGCAAAAGGCATGCAGAGAGAGAGAACAAGAGCAACATCAAAGGCCCAAGACTTCTCAACACTCTCCCTATACACATACGGGACATAACTGGCCAACCTCTCAGTGTTTAAATGACAACTTGATAAACTAATAAACACATGATGATTTACTACAAAATAAAATGTAGTATGTTTTTTCTATGTTTAGTGTAAGTTTGTTGGTTGACATTCATGAGTGGATTTATTTAATTCATTAATAATAATAATAATTTATTTAGGAAACGTACATACATAGTTGCAGAGTTACAGTACAAACATTCTGTTTGATTTAAAGATAGAGGTAGTCCATACAATACCTAAAGCCACTAGTACGCATAGCGTTTCGGGCAAATATTGTTGACAACATTATTTAGTGTGTAGGGGTTGGGGTCGGAATAGATGAAGGTAGTAGCATTAGCAAATATTAGAATGTTAGAAACATTTGGCAAATCATTGATGTATATAAGAAATAGGAGAAATCCAAAGATGGTGCCCTGTGTCCCTCTACTGTCAATGGTAGAGTGGGGGAGGTTATGCTATTGGTGTCTGTCACTGAGATAGGAACGAATATAGTCCAGAGCAAGGCCTCAGATACCATAGTGATGAAGTTTAAGTAAGAGGTAGTTATGGTTTACAGTACCAAAAGCTTTTCTCAGGTCAATGAAGTGACCAATTGGGAACTCATTTTTGTCAAGGGCTGTGTAGATTATATTAAACAGACTAATAATGACATCATTGTCACTCTTTTTGGGAATGGAAGCCAAGCTGGCAGGGACTTAATATGTCGAGTTTCACAAAGTAGGAATAGAGCTGTTTGTAAATAATTTTTTCAATATTTTTGAATGTATAGGTAGATTTGATTTTGGTCTGTAATTGTTTGTCAGCTGACTTGACTCCTTTATGAACTGGCGTCACTCTTGTATTTTTAGGGATATCAAGAAACGTATGACACTAGAGATTAGTTGAATAGCAGAGCTATGGGCAGTGCAAGAGCTGGGACAGAACTCTTATATATCATAGATGGTATTTCATTAACATTCCCAGCTTTGTTTTTTTAAAGGATTGTATTATGGATATAATGTCTGTTGGGTTGACTGGTAAAAGGAGTAGAGTTAGGATAGCTGCCTGTGAGATATGTAGTAACATGTGTCTGGGTCTCTGGGATTTTTTTGGCAAGGTTAGCACCAATTGATGAAAAGAAGCTATTGAATTCAGTTGCAGTATCTAAGTCTGTTGCAAGAGTGTAACCATCTTTAGAGAGTTTTATCGGCTTGTTATGTGATTGTTGTTTAAACCCTTAGCATGTTAGAGATGGCTTTCCTTGTACTTTTCATATTTCCTTTTGCTTCTTTAAATCTATTCTCATAAAAGGAAGCTTTGGCCCTGAAGAAAAGGCAGAGTCCAGGGGAAAAGCTTCCAAGAAGGGAATCAGCTGGGTTGACCCAGAAGCCTCGGCAGGAAAATCGAACTCGACCACTTTTGCGCCAAAATCGGGCTCAACCACCTGCGCCCGAATTGGAAGAGGCAGCTCCCGAAGTCACCCAAGCCTCACCCTGAGCTAAATCCCACCCCAACTCCAAAACCCTCAGACATTTGGGAAATGGAAGCAGGGGGGGATGGGGGGTTGGGTAAATCACGCACCTGGGAAGGAAGCAGGGGCAGATGGAACAAGGTCAAAGTGACCAACACCCCCAAATCCTGGTCTCTAAAATACAAGTGGTGCAACTCTGGGGCCTCCAACAAGGGCAACCAACCTGGTGCATTGCAAGGAGAAGCGAGCATGCAACACAGCCGCTGTCTGATTCCTGTGATCAACAGACAAGGAATGAGTAAATTGAAGTACAAGCAGGGAATAAGTCCCGTAAGAATCTGGGTCCTAGGTGTCCCCACCCCAACAGGCAGCATGATGGAGGCAGTCTGGATGATCATCACCCTGAGGCAGGGGCAACGAGCAATCTTCAACTTCACACAAGGCGAGAGTGAACTCTGAAGAAGTATCCATGGTACAACCGAGTCCACAGGTATTTTCCAGGGGGCCATAAGATAAAGTAGCCTATGGGAAGCCCAGGCACTGGAGCCAGCTAAGCCGGTAGAACCCCTGTCTGGTAGCAGGCAAACTGACCACCAGTAACAGCAATTAAATTTCTGGGGCAACATCAGAGGACCACCAACACCACCGAGTCTAGCCTAATATGAAGGTAGGCAGACCAACTCTGTCTACAAAAGACAAAAACACCTGAAAAGAACACTAAAAGCCCCAAAGACACACAACAAACAAACTGGCAGTCAGAGAAGCATTGGCCGCCGTGTTAAGTAAAGCAGGCTGTACCAGCCGCAGTGCGCCCCACCCAGCCAAAAACACTTCCCCACCCGGGGCAAGATAGAAAGCCCAAGATCCCCAACGTACACCAAGGGCGAAGACAGCCTCAAGCGACGAAGTCCTCTGATGGAGAGTGAGTCCCAAATGTCCCGGGGAAGATAACCCTCAGTGCATGTTGCTCCTGTACAATAAGACACCTGGCCACCACACCACACCACACACACTGCTGGTACAGCCATACTGCACAAAATCCAGAACAGGAACTTGAGAGCAGAAGTGACCAATTTGACCACCAGCACATCAGTTCAAGAACTGGAGTGGTGGGCTACCAGCTTCCCCTAGCACTAACAAATGGGAGTGCTAGTTACATGAAGTTTTTGCTTATTTGGTTTCTTTTTGGGGGGAGTTATTTTGATCTTTTGGGATGTAGATTGCACAGGTTAACCAGACAGTGGTCTGTTTTTAATTCGCCTACCTTTCTGGATTTTTTCCAGGTCGATGGCAATTATGACTTAGTTTAAATGTAAAGTGCTCATAGGCCATTGCTCCCTGCACCTCTCTGAGGGGGCCAGGTACTGGCTTGTGGTCCCCAGTAGGCATAAGGACTCCTGTGACTGATGATTCCAAACTAATATAGCACATATCAGTTCAGACAGCTTCAGGGAGCTGATAGGGCTCCCCACAGAAAACCATGTTGAGCATAATGAAATGCTAGTTTCTGGGTAAGCCCCGGAGACTCCCTGAAGCAAACATACGCTGATCAGTGCCATGCTACTTAGTGCTATCATTGGTGGTTCCATGGGTTTATAACTCTATGGGTGAAAAAGCTTCTTGTGTTTTCTGTCCTACATTGTGGCTTGTTGAACAACTTAACTATAATCATTAAAAATTAATGCAGAACAGTTAAAAAGTTTACCTTGATGGTTGTGCTGTTCCGGCTCTCATATTTACATTCACAACGAGGACAGAATTCTTGCTCACGACCCCTGATATCATCAGCAACTTTAGGCAGAACTACATTGTCACAGTCACTGAAAAGAAGAAAATAGAAAATGCAATGTACAAAAATTTTCCTATATAGTATAGTACTCTGTCCATTTGGCTGTGCATGTAATTACTGAAGTCACAGAATGAGAGCTCTCCGTCACTATGTGATGGAGTGCGAAAAGATACGTGAATTTAGAGACAATTCTATAACCAATGTTCCAGCGATGTGTAAATATTTCATTCAAAATGATCTGCTACCAGAAATTTTAGCCAAATATCCCCAGTTTGCTAACTGTAGGTAGTAACAGAGTGATTGTAACCTATCCACCGCTGCCCACTGGATGGGGGGCGGTGTGCAGGACAAACATATAAATTGTGACACTAGCTCTCCACATATGTCAGTTGCTTAATTTAGAACCTGTATTTGAGGTCGATCTCGAACCCATTGTTGATGTGACGACTTATATTGAATTTTGTAACTAGCTCATCAAGATTGTAACTTGCTTAGCTAAATGAATTGTGGGGTTCAGTCCCTGAGCCCATTATGTGCCTCTGTAACCCTTTCCACTACCGCCCACAAGATGGTATGGGGTGCATAATAAATGAACTAAAACTAACTAAAACTACTCGTGGTGTCCTGTCGTCTCTATAATCTTTGTCATATGACACTTTGAAACCCTTGGTGGTTTTGATATCTACTACCTTGTCATCTAAGTTGCTCCAATCATCTACAACGCTGCCATTTTAGGGGAACCTGTGTTTCCTATAGCTTTAATTTATGTGCATGCATCAATCCATGTAATCCTTTTGTGTTCATGCATATTTTATACACACAGGATTTGAATGAAAAGATAAATGTGACTTACCACTTGCTAGGGGCTACGGGATCTTTGTATACCATACGGTTGCTCTTGGTCCCGTTGACAACAGATGGATCAGGACAGATGCAAATACACCTCTTGTCTTCATACTCAGCCTAAAAAAAAACAGGCAATAGTTCTTAGTTTAATCTGAATAGCTTAGGTTAAGTTAGAATAAGTTAGATTGAGATATGTTATTATAAGTCTAAATGGGTTAAGTTTGGTTTGATTAAAAAGTAGGGATGATGTTGAACTACTAATCTTGGGGCTTTTTTTAGAAAGCCTTTTTTCCTTTGGTAACAAGTGGTCAAAACTGTTACATATTAAAGTCCAACTGAAAAAGATCATCAGAGCAAATGGGGAGACCTTCGACAAGCCGCCGGCTTCCAGTTCTCGTCGAGGCCACTAATGTTAGTGGTTCTCGGCAAATTTATATTCGATACCTGCTTGATGGGGTTCTGGGAGCTCTTCTACTCCCTAAGCCCGGCCCAAGGCCAGGCTTGACTTGTGAGAGTTTGGTCCACCAGGAATAAGAAACACACATAGATTATTTTCTTGAGCATTTCCTGTGGGTGTGGCTCAGATATACCCGATATTAACTCATGCAGATGATCGCAGATGTGAGGAGTAGCTTTCAAAAATCTTACCTTTGCCAAAGCAGCACAATAAGCCAGAAAAACAAATATGAAGAGCAATTTAGGGAACATCCTGGCAGCCTCCATTGCTGTCACACGGACATAAACACACAGCGTTCACCATTCATCTCAAGTTCTGTTAATTTTTTTTAGTTATATATATTTATAATATATTTGAAAGCTATAAAACCTCAATTATGTTATTTGTTCTTTTTAAACGTTCTAGTATACTAATTGTAATGGAAAATTTGATAAAATTAAAGTAATCTCTTCGAATGCATAGTAATAGGGTATTATGATTTTTAGAATTTAATATAGCTTTTCTATAATAGTCGTGATATTGACAGTTATATAATATAATACAAAATCTACTAAATAAATTCTAAACCAATATGGCAGAATATCAACAGTAATTGAAGTGTGAAATAAACCAATTTGACCGGGTATTAGACACGTCCGGAAACATAGAGTAAAAAGATAATCCAACTCATCATTAGGGTAAGAAAACAAATCTAAAAAATCTACAAAATAATTTTATCAGTCGAATTTCCTGATAGTTTTAAGTTAGGAGGCGTGTAAACACAGGTGGATCAGCTGATCCTCGTTTGGGGGCGGAGAGGGAGGAACCCAGCAGGTGTGTGAGTGAGGTGTGACAGGTGTGTGAGTGAGAGGTGTGTGACAAACCTGTGTACATGCGGTGACTTAATTGTAACGAGATCTAGCAAGAGAAACTGACCGCAAGAGGTAACCAGACTCTTAACAAGGCATCCCGGGTGTGAGGTAGGTGGTCATATGAATGGGCGGGTCTCGCCGCTTCCATTGACGATCTTTTTTTTTTATTAGTATTATATCTGCTTCAGATCATAAATTGGCGACTTGTGTGGCTCTGGGCAATATAGACACACGATGTAGACTAGACAAGGGTAGTGACAAGTGTTCACCAGATCAGGAAAGAGACGCGAACAAGGGGACACAGGTGGAGACTGAGTACCCAAATGGGCCACAGGGATGTTAGAAAGAACTTCTTTAGTGTCAGAGTAGTTAACAGGTGGAATGCATTAGGCAGTGATGTGGTGGAGGCTGACTCCATACACAGTTTATAGTGTAGATATGATAGAGCCCAATAGGCCTAGGAGTCTGTACACCAGTTGACAGTTAAGAGGTGGAACCAAAGAGCCAAAGCTCAATCCCTGCAAGCATAACGTGGTGAGTACCTCCTGTGGCTGGTTAAGGGCTCCATAGTAATGATTTTTGTCATTAAGGTAAGGTAATTATCAGGAGAAAGTGCAATAAGTCATTTTGAGAATATAGCACTTGGGAGATAAGTATTTAGGAGAGGATGAAAATAAAGAATAGAGCCCAACCACTTGGGCGGTTGGGGATTGAACATGGACCTGCAAGAAGCGAGACTGCTCTACCATTCAGTTCAAGTGGCTGGCCTACTACTAGATTGAAACAACTAGATTGTTTCCTTCGAGGAGTGCCGGACCAGCCGGGCTGTGGTGGGTATGTGGGCCTGCGGGCCGCTCCAAGCAACAGCCTGGTGGACCAAACTTTCACAAGTTAAAGTCTGGCCTTGGGGAGTAGAAGAACTCCCAGAACCCCATCAACCAGGTACTATTTGTTAGTACAGTATTACAAAGTACTGTATTGGGGAATAAGTCCAGGGGAGCTGAACTATTAGTATATGAGAATGTTACACACAGCCTTGGTACAGGGGTGGGGAACCTGCAGCCACATGCACCCGTTTGTGAATTGTGAGGCATCATGTGATCATCTTTGAGAAGTCTAAATTTTGCATAGGAAATTCTTTTTATTTTTTTATTTAAAATAGATTATTATATCCTTATATTTTCATGTTCTCTTTTATAACTAAAAATAACATAAACAAAAAATAACTTAAAAATATACTGGCAATACTGTACAAATCCATTTTTTTTATTTATATGTACTGTATATACAAGAGTTTACACATAATTGGAAAGCCACTAACACGCATAGCATTTTGGGCAGGTCCTTAATCTTAATTTTCCCTGGAATACAACCTGCCACTAATATTGTGGGCAGAATTACTGTGGTTTATTGAGGTTTACCAAGCCATTGGTAAGGCTGTGCACATGGTCATCCAGCCAATCACTGGCCAAATCGAGTAGTACTTGAGTGATACATTTAATGTAGACATTGCCTTTCTCATTCATGAGAACATGTTAATGTTAATATTTTGTTATTAAGCCCTTTATGTATATATATCCATTTTTAAGTTTTGTTCTCTGTTTCTTCTTTTCAAGAGATCAGAATATGTTTGAGAGACAATAGTGATGGACCTCCTTGCAGAAAACAATGTATGTGGGCAGGCATTGCTCCGTCTGGTAGCACGGGGCAATGCTATTATTGCTGAACTGATGCGGCTGTCTGGCTATGTTCCTCAGGTTTTCAAGTAAGCTTTTGAGTATCACTTATTTTAATATCTTTAATTCTTTCTCTTCCAGTATTTCATGTCTGTCATCTCCATCAAATTCCTTACCCCTTTAAGTATTTTAAAATTTTATATATTGAAAGAGGAATGTGCTTTTCTGGGTGAGCTCCATGGTGGCTCCCTGAGACTATCTTTCAGAGTTTGCTTGCTCCATGCTGAAAGTTGCGAAAGTAATATTTGGCCTTCCAGGGTCCAGGGCCAGAACCTGCTTCCCCCCTATTCCCTTAAGAGGTGCAAGGACAGAGTCACAGCTTACCAACCCACCAGGAAAGCATCCAGAAAGTCAGTGAAACTTTACAAACAAGTGAAGGGTTGCCTTCATTTTCCACAGAAAATGACACCTTGAAAATTGGCGAATAACTTGGCAAAGGTTTCATGCAGAATAAGGGATTAACTCAGACTAGCAAAAAACTTGTAAATACAGATTGTCACCACCAGGCGGCCCAACCCTGCCTGCAACTGGCTCCTCTGGTCATTTCTGCAACTGATGCTGTGGCGGAAGGTTCTACCAGTAGTGCAAGCTAAATTTGTTTAGGTTAGGTGTTTGTGTTATATTGATCATCTGCATTCCCAGAGTTGGCCCTTGTGGTGTTTGGTGACCTCACCTGGATTTAGTCTGCATCACCTCTAACTTTTCCTGTGGGTGTGGTTTGCCCTGCTTCTAGTCTTCTGGCTTGGAAGTGTCTGAGGGTTTCAGAGTCAGGTCAGGATTTATCTGAGGGTGTAACTTGGCTTTTTCTGGGGGTGGTGTCATCTATTTCGATGGTGAAAGCAGTTGAGCCTTCTGGTCTCGCTGCGGTTTCATCACATTCACTTCCACAACCGTACCTCCTTGCTCCAAATTTTCTCCTTGGGGGGACACCTTTCTTTTTCAGGTATTGGGTAAAGACTATGGCTCTGCCCTGTAGCCTTCATGGCAGGCTTCTGTGGCTGAGGGTTCCGTTGGACCTGCACACTTGATTGGCATGAGGTGAGTTCTGTCTTTCAGGAGTTCTTGGGTGGTGCTTCTTCTCAAGGATGTGGGCAAATGGCAGCTCCATGTGTAGCTATCTTTGTTGTCTGGGCCCTTATTGCAAAGAACCACAAGGTGTGTTCCCACTTGCCAGTGGTCTTGTGTGTTTGGGTCATCATGGATGATCTATCTGAGGCACTCCATGTGGACATGACATTGCTTTGTTCCACTCTGGGTGTGGAGGCCTTGAGGACTGCAGTTTTGCCCCTGGCAGCCTTGTTAAAGGTGCATTTCCCTCAATCTTTGGGAAGTAGTGGCATCATGCTACATGGCCTACCTTGTATTTCGAATGGCTGTATTAGCCTATTTGTTATACTTGGCTTAGTCCCCTTACCCATTTGTCCATCTCCACTTTTTTGTCTCCTTTCCTGAGGATGTCATTGTCCAGATTTTGTCTGTGGCAGCTTTCTCTTGTCCCTCATCGATTATTTGTTGTTTTCTTGCAGTTCTTTCGTCTCTCAGAGGCTAAAAGACCTCAGATGGAGATCTCGCCTACTGTTTGTTGAGGTAGATCTTCTATTGGGTCTGATTCCCGGGCCACTGCACTTCTTGCTGTGAATTCATCTTCTGCTTGACATCACAACAATGTACCATGGAAAGATGGTTCTGCTGTTCTGGTAGTTTTCCTTGGTGTTTACTGGAGTCGATTGGTCTCTCTCCTGTTCTTGGGGTTGGGTCCTGCTTATCAGGAGTCCTTCCTGGCACTGTATTGGGTCATTGCATATTGGTTGGACTCAGGTGTGTGGTCAAGGTGACATTGTCCCTTCAGTTGGTGATCTAGTTGTTCCCAATTCCAACGTGGAATTTGACAGACTTATGGTACATCTTTGATCCTTTGACATTGAACAGCTTCATTCCCCTGTCCAGCCTTCTGCATGACCACAAGAATTTTGATACAAGTTTACTTGCTACTACAAATTGGAGCTTGGATGGTGTCTCGGAATATCAAAAATACATATAAATTGTCATGCACACTTCCGTAGAAATAAAGACTTCCGATTGATAAACTTCAGCCTCACACATGTGGAGTCCATGGTTCGAGTCTCCTAGAGCCCAGTTGATTGGAATAAAGAATGCATATTGTAACTTTACATCCCAATACTGTACATTACAGGTTCAGGGACTGATTATGTTTCATTGAGCGTGGGGGGGGGGGCATAAGGCTTGCCACTTTAGGGCTATCCCCCTTTGATTTGAATCTGGTCCTGTGTGTAATTACCAGGTTGGCACAGGTCCTTGTGGCTTGCCTGCATCTCTTCAGGGTTTATGTGTTGGATTATCTCGATAATTGACAGATGTGGGCTTCCTGTCAATTCATGTGTCACCTGTCTAGGTATTAGGCTCTTTCCCATCTTTCCCACCTCTCTGTATTCCCCAGAGAGGTGGGAAAGATCCATATACAACATGTACTTAGTAAATGAAATTATTAATTTGTGATTTAGTTTTTTTTATATTTTAGATTAGCAACCAAGGCAGAACAGCAAAAATATGGAGACGTTGTTCTCGATTTCACGTATTTCAAGGCTTCAGAGGGATTTAATAAGAAAATTGAAGATTCATCAGTAAGTACAGTATTTGGCTGGATGATCATATGGTTTAAAAAAAAATCAGTATAATTGTGTTGTTAATTCATTTCAATTAAGTCATAGTTCTCCTAACTATGCAAGTATGGTTGTTCATAGAAATTAATGAATTTTAGATACCTTGTACCTATACTGTCCACTACAGTATTATATCTGTTATAAATCACTTCTATTTTATTACGCAGGTCCTACTTGATATTGATGATGAAATCCGTGAAAGCCATAGCAACATTTTAGGCAGAATTTATGCAGTGTTTGAGAGCATTCACCGATATGTGACGGACCTTATTAGTTTCTTACAAGATCTGAGTGAGGGGACGTTTATTCAGAGAACTCTGGAAAACATGTTCACCAATGAGGATGGGAAGCAACTTATGGTAAGATAATGAACTCTGTATGTGTGTGTGTTACCCATCTTGGAGTTGCTTGGAGGACATTCTGATTACATTGGTAAAGCTGTGTGTAACCCACCTAGTTACTTGGAGGACTTAAGTTCAAGATTAAAGCTATTCTGGTATATCCTCCATCTCACTGCAGTACTCGTTTCTCTTGTCTTGGCAATAACTTGAATCTCTGGGTAATTGGGCCAGATTCACAGCCCAATTTGACCATCTCTTGATTCAAACAGAATCCAAATTATGACGCTTAGCTGATGGGTTTCGGAATGATTTTCCTGCTAAAATAACCAATCTCAACCCTGTGGCTAGCTACGTGTTTCTGCCCTCTAGTGGGATACAACAAGGTGAAATCCATATCTGAAAGATTTTCGGTAATGAAATTTGTTCAATATCAACTTTGTTGGCTTTTAGTGATAGCGATGCATTCTATAGGAACATCATTTATAATGTCTAGAATTTCATTAATGAATTGTAAAGTGCTGTTTATGCTTGGTAATTCAGATCACAAGAGGCCCATCCCCATCCGAGTTACATTCTCGCATGCAGTCAACAATTTACATGGGTTTAAGGGGATCTTCATATACAGTATGACTGAGCACATACAGTACTGTACTCATAATTTATTGACAGTAACAGAAATTTCAACCTGCCTTGTTGTAGTTAGCTTACTTGATAGAGTATTCTTTATTTACCTAACCCATCACTATACAACACTAAAATTACTCTACATAGCTAATTGTTATGTATCGCATGTATTTATGTTTACATTTCCTTACACAATATCAGAGATGGTACTCATGCCTATACCAAAATCTTTTGTAGCACTTGCAGCAGAACGGATATTTTCACAATGTTCTATCACCCATAGATTAACTTAAATGTATTGTGTAATTTATCTTGAATGGATTGCATATATGGGGCTCACATAAGCCTCCAGTGAAATGGTTTTGTTGAAGACATCATAAAAAGGAAGGTGAAACACCATGCAACCTCTGAAGAGTCAACTAACATAACACCTGTACCCCCTATTAGACTATTTTTCAGGAACTTCTTTTCCACAGCTCATAAAATGGAGGAAAGGGTCCTGAAAGATATTGTTGATAGGAATGTTATCCCTACAGACAAAAATCAGAAGATAAAATTGATGATTTACTATAAAACCAAAAAAACGGTCAACCTGCTCATGAAAAACTCTCCAGACACAAAGCAGAACGCCTTAAAGGAGACCAACGTCGTCTATGTTTTCAAATGCCCACTTGGGGACTGTAAGCCCCAAAGAACTCAGTATATAGGCAAGACAACAAAATCTCTTTCCAGGCGATTAACAATGCATAAGCAACAGGGCTCCATCAAGAAACATATAATCTCTTCCCACAACCAGACCATCGCCAGAGAAGTCTTAACAAACACAGAAATCATCGATAGATACAGCGATAGCAGGCGGCTTGACATCTGCGAGGCACTACACATCAAGAAGTCAACACCAGCAATCAACAGCCAATTAATGCACAACTATATTCTACCCACTTCAAGACTCCGCCCCTATATAGAAGCATCAAGAAATATGGGACAATAGGCCCTTTGCAGTTACTTCCATTCTTCCCTCTCATTTGTCCAATTTATACCCATTGTACAGTGTTCTGTCTTGTGTTGAAAGTTTGCTTTATCTTGTGTTGAAAGTTTTGTTCACCTCATCCAAAACTGTTGTAACATATCACCTCACCCAAATGCGGGTATATAAGATGAAAGCTGTTTAAATGATAGCATAGTAGAACTGTTTAGTGTTTGCAGGTTATAGTTGTGTATGTTTAACCCTTAAAGTGCGCATCACTTCATATGAAGTGCTAGGCGTTTTACCAGTCGACTGCTCCTCACTTCATATGAAGTGTTGGAGCACTACGCAAGATTTAAACGGCCCGCGGATACACGGGGTTCACCACACCTTTATCAGGGCTCTTGTAAACAGACGCCATTTTTAAAAAAAATCGTGGGCCAAACTCCCGGGTGTTAGGGGCCTCAGTATCGCGTAAGCTACCAAGCCTGACGCACGCAGCATGAGCTCACAGCACTGCTGTTCAGCTTGTGACCACAGCATCGCCTAAAAATGCCATAATATACTTGTTCATGCTATTATGTAGCGATGATATTATTACAGAAGACCCCTGACTGTGATAAAAGTGACCAGGGTTCTGATAATAGCAGGATTGCGATGATATTTAGCGCTGTGCGCCATGGAGGGAGGAGTAATGCTGTGGGAGGGAGGGTGGTGGCGATGTTTTCTGACTGTGTGTGGCCACCTTTTATTGACTGCACTCACCATACCAGCTTAGCGGTTCGTTATGGTGAACACAAATGTAGCTACTTATATATAACGTGTGTATAGAGAGTATAAACAGCAAGAGTAGGAGGTTGGGAGCCGCCATTTTGGTGAGAGGAGCGTCGTCTGCAGGAATTATCGTGTTGTTTACTGGTGATCACGTCTTTGGGCACCATACCAGTTTACTTGTACAAGTTTGGTGAATAAAACCGGTAGATATTTATATATAATGTGTGTATATAGCGTAATAACACCACAAGCAGTATTGTTGGAGGAGAAATAGTGCGTGTGGCCTTGAGGGCGGCAGCCATCAGCTGACTGTGAGGTCCATCAGTGGCAGTGGCAGCCAGTGGCGGGCTGCCACTGCCACTGCCACTCAGCATACCAACTTAGTGGTTCGTTATGGTGAACACGAATGTAGATACTTATATATAGCGTCTGTATATAGTGAATAAAAGCAAAAACAGTATTGTGGGAGGAGAATGTGGCGAGTCAGATGACTTGAGGGAGGGCGTGAGTGGCTGGCTGGTACACGGCGGTCACTCCTCGTTACTTTTTTGACTCATAATAGCAACTTAGTGGTTCGTTATGGTGAACAAAACATGCAGATACTTATATATAACCTGTGTATATAGTGTAACAACCGACAAAGTATTTGTTCACTGTTTGATGAACATAATTGAATCAACAATATGCACACCATATTTTTGAGTACAGCGATGATTCACCCATTTCATTATATAATATATCACACTACACACTATTGAATAATATTACAGCAAAAAAACTACGAAAAATCAATCAGAGACATTGAAATAATTAGGCAATTATCTCTTTGTGGCAACTCCGGCCTGACAGCTGGCGATCAACAGACCGCCTGGGACGCA
>WNGS01042707.1:23939501-23951213 GCA_020271785.1 Procambarus virginalis
AGCAATAAATAAATAAATAAATAATGTTTTATTCAGGAAAGGTACATACATAGAGAGATTTTACATAAGTGGATCGATTTATAGATAGAGCTAGTACATACAATGCCTAAAGCCACTATTACGCAATGCGTTTCGGGCAAGAAAACATTAATATCTAAAACTTAATACTAATTGGACAAAAAGAATAAAATGTTTTGAGAACAGATACAAATAAAGGTACAAAAAAGGGGGGGAACATGACTGAAAAGCAGCACAAATACAATATGTAGACAAACAGCGTTGAATAAAAAAAAATAAGACATGGGTTGACAATAGAGGGGTAAGGTAGGTTACAGGGAGTTTATCAGGTAGTGTTTAGTTTTAATCTTAAACTGGTTGAGAGAGGTACAGTCTTTAACATGGTTGGGAAGGTCATTCCACATTCTGGGTCCCTTGATTTGTAGAGCATTTCTAGTTTGGTTAAGTCGTACTCTTGGAATATCAAAACTGTATTTATTTCTGGTGTGGTGCTCATGGGTTCTGTTACAGCTTTCAATGAAGCTTTTGAGGTCAGGATTGGCATTACAGTTCAGCGTTTTATATATGTATAATACACATGAGAGAATGTGCAGTGACTTAATATCTAACATATTGAGAGATTTGAGTAGGGGTACCGAGTGATGTCTGGGGCCAGAGTTGGATATTGTCCTAATAGCAGCTTTGTGTTGAGTAATTAGAGGACGTAAATGATTTTGGGTAGTAGAACCCCAAGCACAAATACCATAGTTGAGATATGGATAGATGAGGGAGTAATAGAGAGTCACCAGGGCAGGGCGGGGTACATAATATCTGATCTTAGAAAGAATGCCAACAGTTTTTGAAACTTTTTTTGATATATTTAGAATGTGTCCCTGGAAATTAAGCTTGTGATCAATGAGAACGCCAAGGAATTTGCCATCTAATTTGTTACAAATTTGGGTATTGTTAATCTTGAGATTTATTTGGTTAGAGGATTTATTGCCAAACAGAATATAGAAAGTTTTGTCAATGTTAAGGGTGAGTTTGTTGGCAGTTAGCCAAAGATGGACTTTATTAAGCTCGGTATTTACTGTGGCATTTAGAGCAAGGGGGTCAGGACTGGAGTAAATGAAGGTTGTGTCGTCAGCAAATAGAATTGGTCTAAGGTGTTGGGAGGCATTTGGAAGGTCATTAATGTAGATGAGAAAGAGGAGAGGGCCAAGTATACTGCCCTGAGGAACACCAATGTTGATGGGTAGGGTAGGAGAAATTGAATTGTTCACAGAAACATACTGGAGTCTGTCAGTAAGGTAAGATTTGAGGTATTGCAGGGAGAGTCCTCTGACTCCATAATGATGTAATTTAAGAAGAAGGTTTTGGTGGTTCACAGTGTCAAAAGCCTTACGCAGGTCCACAAATAACCCAACAGGGAACTCATTTTTATCAAGAGCTGCATGAATTAAGTTAATCATACTAATAAGTGCATCGTTAGTGCTTTTTTTAGGTCTGAAGCCATATTGGCAAGAGCTAAGTATATTGTGCTTGGCTAGATAAGAGTAAAGCTGCTTGTAGATTAGTTTTTCAAAAATTTTTGATAAGTTAGGCAGGATTGAAATCGGTCTGTAGTTGTTAACATCAGTGAGATCACCACATTTGTGGACAGGGGTTACTCTCGCTTTTTTTAGAATATCTGGGAAGGTTTGGAGTTCAAGTGACTTGTTGAAGAGCAATGTAATTGCAGGGGCTAAGGATCTGGAGGCTTTTTTGTAAATTAATGTCGGAATCTCCTCAAGGGCACTAGACTTGGTTTTAAGGGAAAGGATTATCTCATTGACATCAGTGGAATTAGTAGGCTTTAGGTACAGAGACTGTGGATAGTTACCTGAAAGGTAGTCCTTAACCTCAGTACTGGAAGAAGGAATATCATTTGCAAGGGATGACCCAATGGAAGAGAAGAACCTATTGAACTCAATAGCAGAATCAGATGCTGAAAGCTGACCATCGTTATTTGACAGGAGTGTTGGTTTGTTGTTTAAAATCTTCTTTGATCCCAAGATTTGTGAAATTGTGCTCCAAGTTTATTTATTTAAATTGTCAGTCTGTGGCTGCTATCGCGGGGTGTTTGTTTGAGTTGCATCTGACCATAAAATAATCATCATTGAGTTGCTTAACATTAATAGCCCAAATTAGCCCAACTTGCTTTTAATTAGCCCAAAAAGTAGCAAGTAGCGAAATTAAAATTTTGGGAGTGCGGGGGATCTCAAAAGTAGCCCAATTCGCTACTTGTAGCCCAATCTGGCAACTGCTCTGTAACCCTTTCCACTACCGCCCACAAAATGGGTATGGGGTGCATAATAAATGAACTAAACTAACTATAATACTGTAAATATATAAATAATTAAAAAGGTTATATATTTAGATAGCTAATGTAGTTTTAGGTAAAGTGAGGAACAGCAACAATTTCTCGTGAACAGCTACAATTTTGGTCAAATACGAAAACAGTCGTCTCTTATACAGTCACATTGATAATTTTGTAACTAGCGTCAAACATTGTTATTTGCTTAGCTAAACGAACTAGAGGGTTCAGTTCCTGAACCGATTATGTGCCTCTGTATCCTTTACACCACCGCCCACGGGATGGGTATGGGGTGCATAATAAAGAAAGAAATTGAATTATACAGTCTCCGTGGTGTAGTGGTAAGACACTTGCCTGGCGTTCCGCGAGCGCTATGTCATGGGTTCGTATCCTGGCCGGGGAGGATTTACTGGGCGCAAATCCTTAACTGTAGCCTCTGTTTAACGCAACAGTAAAATATGTACTTGGATGAAAAAACGATTCTTCGCGGCGGGGATCGTATTCCAGGGACCTGCCCGAAACGCTACGCGTACTAGTGGCTGTACAAGAATGTAACAACTCTTGTATATCTCTCTCAAAAAAAAAACTTGCTTAGAAGTTACATACAGTTTTGAGTGGATGATTAATACAAGTTAACTCTGTGTAAAGTTAGAAACAGTTTTGGATGGTGTTGCCAAATTGGGCTATAAGTAGCCCAATTGGGCTAGGTGTAGCCCAAATGGGTGCTTTATGGCCCAATAAATAAGCCAGCTATGTACTCTGAAAAGCGTATCAATCGCTAAAAAAACACATTTGGCTACTTTAATTATCAATTCGCGACTTTATTCCTTAAGCTCGCTACTTTCAACAATGGCGTTAGGCGTCAGTTGAAGAGCCGCGGAGAAGTGCACAACAGTGCTGTATGTGTTCGTGGCCCACGTGAAGGCAGAGCTGCATGTAAACAAGGCGCTGAGATCCTGCACGGGAGGACAAACCCTTCATGCAAACTGCACCTACTATCAAGAAGAAGAGGCTGCTACCAGCATATGTATGCCTTCTTGCATCTCCAGTAACAAGACTACGGGAGAAGCCACCTAATTAGATCGAAGACGCAAAGTGTGAACAAGGGAGCATATAAGGTCATAATAATAGACTTGATCACATCACAGAAGACACACGTGTGGTTTCTCTTCATATAAACAAGAATAAGAAATATTTTATTTTTTATTTTTGTTTATGAAAAGCAAGATGACGGATTTGGGGGTAAGACTTATTGCTAGTTATGTTAACCTGTTAATTTTAGTTAACAGGTTCTCTGCATTTTAGAGTGCAAACACATAAAAGGATGCTCATTGGGTAACCTGTGGCTCAGTGGTCAGCGCTGTCGGCTCACAACCGGCACGTCCTGGGTTCGAATCCTAGGCAGGGCGAGACAGCTAGGCGCGTCTCCTTGCACCCGTTGCCTCTGTTCACCTAGCAGTAAATAGGAACTTGGTTGTTAGTCGATCGTTGTGGGTCGCTTTCTGAGGAATGGTCAAATACCGTTCATATTCGAGAAGACTTCGAATGTCCCACAAGACGTGGAAACCCAAACTAGGATGCTCATTCTGTGGGGGGCTGATATACTATAAAATATTTTAACTATACTGCCCCAGCAGTTCAAGTTACATTAACCTATATATTGCAGCTCAGAGGAATTAGTGATCCACACTTCAGTGGAAATAAATATTTCAATCCTAATTCTAATTAGAAATAAACTAATTTCAGATATTCTGATGTGTGTAATTCATTTAATTCAATCAGAATTAGCATAGTCGTTAATTTCTCTGTGTTTTCAATATAATTTTAGCCTATTTTATAGTAATAGTGGCCAAAACTGTATGTTATAATCTAGGTGTTTCACAAGAGCATGGTGAAGTTACTGTATAGGATGACATTAGGGTTCTTATGCCTAATGCTTATACTGTAAATATGAATGCTGTCAAGAAATATAATTCAATATACAGTAGTATAATTATAATTAAGATTTCTTTAATAAGTTTAAAATGTTTTCTATTCATTTAATATTGCACCTAATCCAGTGCTCCACTTAAGAATTTATTTGTTAAATTAATTTTATTGCAGAGTGGAGAAGACAGTGGAAATGAGGTGTCTAGCTCGGAGGAGAATATGATGAGTGGCAGTGATACCTCTGAAAAAGGTGGAGATGAGAGTGATAGTGAGGATGAATGTGATGATGGGTTTAGTGATGAAGAGGAAAAAACAGGTCAAAACAGCAAGAGGAAACGTCCCAACCAGGTTTTTATATATATATTTTTTTTTAGTTGTAACTGTACCTTATTTACCTTTCATAAATGAACATAAGATTTGTTATGATTATTTAATCACTGGTTCAGTAGACTACAGTAGACATGCTATGTGCTATATGACCCCATGCAAGTCTTCTTCAATCACATGCATGCTGCCACTCACGCTAAGTGCATTCGTACAATAAGATTTAGAACTTTTTCCGAATTGTTTAACATTTATATAAAAATGTTTCACAGTTAAGACTGAATTGAACAAGTGTGTACAACCATATAATATGATGAAGAAATAGACATCTCAATTTATTAGCCCATCCTCCTAAAATTTAATTACTTTTAGTATCTATTTGGTCAAAAGCATCTATATGTAGTGATGGACCATAAAAGGTTGACTTACATTTTTTTAATTTGGCTTTAATTTAATGGCTACATAAATTTAAGACCTTCCAGTAAGATCACAAAATGCATGGAATTGGTGCCTACATAACTGGCCAACATGGGTTCAGAACTGGGCACTTCAGCCTCTCACAATTGATAGACCACTATGACATGGCCTTAGATGCGATGGAAGACAAACAAAATGCCGATGTAATATACACAGATTTTTCAAAAGCCTTCAACAAATGTGACCATGGTGTTATTGCATACAAAAGGAATTACTGGCAAAGTAGGGAGGTGAATCCTTAACTTCCTAACAAACAGAACCCAGAGTGTAATAGTCAACAAAGTAAAATCAGAATCAGCCAACATGAAGAACTTAGTCCCCCAAAGTACCGTGCTTGCTCCGGTACTTTTCTTCATCCTTATATCAGACATAGACAAGGATACAAACTATAGTACTGTATTATCCTTTATAGATGACACCAGAATTTTCATGAGAGTTGACGACATAGAGGTCACAGCAAACCTCCAATGTGATGTTAATCAAGTTTTTCAATGGGCCACAGAAAATAATGTGATGTGTAATGAGGAAAAGTTCCATTTTCTGCATTATGAAAAAACAAAAACATTAAGGGAGAAATCACATATAATACAGTCAAACCACGCCATTGAAAGAAAAAACAATGTAAAAGATTTAGTAGTAATCATGTCGGAAGACCTTACTTTTAAAGAATACAACAAAATTGCTGTCACAGCCGCATGTAAAATGACAGGTTAGATAACAAGACCCTTCCAAACAAGAGCTGCAATACCAATGATGATCATTTTTAAGACACTAGTGCCCTCTAAAATGGAATATTGTTGCACACTAACAGCCCCATTTAATGCTGGAGAAATTGCTGTTGTGAAAAATGTATAAAGAACCTTTATTGCTAGAATGAACTCGATAAAACATCTAAATTATTGGGACAGCCTAATAATTTTAAATTTGTGTTCTCTAGAGCATAGATGGGAGAGATACATAATAATCTACACTTGAAAAATATTAGAAGGACTGTGTCCAAGTATTCACATAAATAACACCACATGAGATCAGAAGGATGTGTAAAATAACCTCAATAAAGAGCAGAGGTGCAATAGGCATGCTGAGAGAGAACTTGATCAACATCAAAGGCTAAATACTTTTCAATACTCTACCCTTACACATCTGGGGCATAACTTACCGACCTCTCATAGTGTTAAAAAAAAAACACTGCAACACTTTCAAAGGATACCTGATCAACCAGTTTGACTCATGTCAGGCTGTGAGCATCTGCGTCAAACAGCCTGGTGGATCAGACCAGCAACCAGGAGGCCTGGTTCAGACTGGGCCATGGGGAACATTGATCCCAGAACCTTCAGCAGGTAGTCAACTATACCATAAGCAGAAGGCAATTACAAGAAACAAAAGGAGGGAAAAAAACCTGGGAGTAGACATAATCCCAATGCTAACACCAAATGCTCATGTCAACAGGCTAAAATGAAGAACATAATGGAAGTTATCAAACATAGGAACATCATTTAAGAATGTAAACAAGGGGGGGAGTTTAAAGTCCATATACACTGCATATTTTAGACCATTACTTGAGTATGCAGCACCAGCATGGAACACACACCTTGTGAAGCATAAACAAAAACTTAAGAAAGTTCAAAGCTTTGCAAATAGATTAGTACCAGAATTGAGAGGTTTTAGTCATTAGGACAGGTTGAGAGAACTCACCCTCACAATCTTAGAGGAGAAAAGAATCAGAGGGGATATGATACAAGATTTTGAGGGGAATAGGTAAAATAGATAAAGGGAGCCTATAAATTAAAGAGGTAAGACAAAGAGACATTAGTGGAAACTGGACATGCATTTGGGTTGAAGAGATGTAAGGCAATCTTCATTCGCTGTACTGGTGGTCAGCAAGTGGAATACATTTAAGGAAGAGGATGTTGAAGTCGGTTCCATGAACAACTTTAAAATGAAGTATGTATGATGAAATGTTAATTACACACAGAAATCACAGAAATAAACAAATCCACAAGGGCAGTGACGAGGATTTGAACCTGCATCCGAGAGCATCCCAGACGCTCAGTCGATTAAGGCAGCGTCTGGGATGCTCTCGGACGCAGGTTCGAATCCTCATCACGGCCCTTGTGGATTTGTTCATGAAATGTTAATGTTGAGAGGTACAGTAATTAGCATGTCAGGTATAATGGTTAGGAGGCGAGGCATAAAGAGCTAGATCTCACTTCCCTGTAGTCACTGACAGGTAAGTGCCAGTTCCTCTATCTTTGTTCACATGTAGTATACCGCTGTTGGAGATAGTGATACTTCAGTCATTTTAGAGAAGTTATTAGTTTTCCTTGTGAACTCAAGTTTTTCCTGCAAGGGGGACTATCATTCAGTGGTAGATTGTGGTCTCCCGTGTTTAATTTATGTGGTAGGATGATTAGCAGAGATACCTGTCATGATGAGCAAGCAGGTAGTCAAAGCCTGGTTTATTTTGGTAAATAGATTTTTTAATATATAGTACTGTGTATAAAACATATGTATTGTTAAAGATATTAACACTTAATTTTTTCAGGGTGGGAAACAAGTAAAGTCTGCAAAGATGGAGAGAAAAAAGGAGAGTTTATACCGACTACCAACAATGGATGAGTTGAACACTCTTAGGGAAACTCAATTGCTTTATCATTCTAATCTGTTCCGGATGCAGGTATGAAGGGGCTCAGATTCAAATATTATCTAGTAGTACAGTGCTCCCCTAAAAATCCATACCTCTATATAATGTATCCCTCTAAACAACAGATAAAATTTCCCTACAAGATTTCCTACCTGAAATTCATTCACTGCCTTTTTCCTAAAAAATTCAGATTCTGGAGAGAATTGAATTGAAAATCTGGGTTGTCATTCCATTGCATAAAGTAATTTACATTAAAGTACTTTAATGTTTTGTATTTTGAGGGTAATCCATATTTTATGCAAATCCTGATCTGAAATGATTTGGGGCAGATTTTCGAGGGAGCACTTTAGTTCAATATTGCTCAATGCTCATGCATTCGTTATTACCCCATTTCCTGCTTCACTGTTATGAGGGAGTGGAAAGGTGTCCCCCTAGAGAAAAGGGGTGATAATATTGTTAAAGGTTATACAGTAGATATTGCACACTTTATAATAAGATATTAAAATTATTATTTATTCATTCACTATGTCATTCACAGTACAGTATATAGCATCACAGATAAATAAGTACTGCCACACTAGAGCAGTCATCCCACTGCTTCATGGTATCAGTTATGTAATGTTTCTGGGAAATTGGCATATTCATTACAGACAAATACAACGTCTTATGTCTTTCTTAAAAGCAGCTCCGATCTAATTCTTGGACGTTTCCATATCCCATGTGTTGTCCAAACTGTCTGCTTACCAAGTACAACATTCAGTCATGGCTACCAGTAAGTAAGCAAGGGGGGGGGTCTCTGAGGTCAGTGGGCATCTTCCTAAGGCGTGGCTGTAGCAGCATTGAGGATTGGACACTACCGAAGACCCTCCAGAAAAGGGCATTTCATTACATTCAACTCTTAATTTTTATTGATTATTACAAATATTTTTGTATCTGAATTTGTATGTAGATTTTAAAATATATTTTGTCTTCTTTGGTTATTACATTTAATTTTCAAGCAAAGACATTTACAAGATGGATATTCCTGAGCAGATGGAAGAATTGCTGGCCGAGGTCAGCATGAAGGACAAACACCGTCAGCAGCTGGATCAATGGTTTGCCCAGTTCTCAGCATACCTTAAAGCTATGCCAGCATCATCAGAATACCAGGTGAGATGATAAATCAGTGTTTGGTTGTAGGGATGAATTGTTTTACATTATCTCATTTGTGGTTTAGTTAATCACATAACCAATCTCTGTTGATGGATCTATATTTTCTTATTCAAGGACATTAGCTCCAACTGGAATCATGATTAATTTAAATGTCTCTTTATAAATGGTGATTGATTTAACTATACAGTGTTAGGGTCATAACAAAATGTTGAAATCTTTTATAAATCCATTGTGTTCTCTCAAGTCCCTGGCAGCCAATTTGAACTCGTGTACAGTGTATTGCTTTGAGGAGATTTTCCATTTAAAGTACTTTTCCATTTAATGTTACTAAGTTGTATGTTATTTTTATGATATTGTTCAGTGGTACATGCAATTTTGTGTACTTTTTATTATGTGTACTTTTTAAATTATCCCTCTGCTAATATAACATTTAAGTACAGTACTCTCATTTGGTTTTTAAAATGTTACACTGTAGTTATTCAGGTTGCACTGCACGCCTACTAGTGTTAACGGTCAAATATATCCCTACAGCTTGGCCAAACAAAGTGGATGGATGAGAAAGGCATTTGTGATCCATTGGCGAAGGATATGCCGGAAGCCAGAGGAACGTTCCTGTTTGCTGCCCCCACGAGTGTACAATTCGTTGGCTCCCTTGCTTCAGGCACAATAACAACACAAAATTCCAGTGTTGATGTTATGATCACCCTTCCAAAAGTAATACAGCAGTTCGTGTTATATCTAAGATCTGAAATTATCACATTTTAGCATCAATGAACTTGGTATTTATATTGTGTTAAGCATTGTTGCCAGTTACTGTTGTAAAGAATTTATGAATTTATTTATTAAGGATACTGAATGTTCATTGTTAGTATTCATCAGTATAATTTATATTTGGCTTTAATAATTGTTGTTTGCCTATTGTTTACATAGGAATGTGTACATGCTGCTGATTGGCAGAATGGAAGGTGGCTGGTGAAGCGAATCAGGTACTTAGCATGGATAGCAGCCGACTTGCAAGACAAAACAGACCTTGTTGCAAACTTAAATTGGACTACACACCTGGGAAGCTCAGTAAGACCAGTGCTGCAGGTGAGTGTTAGGTGAATATTCATTGATGCTTCTGATTATAAACTACTATTTCCCTTTGCTAATTTTTAATAGAGAAATCTACCAATATCCATCAAGGGGATTCTTAAGTATTGTTTTGCTTAAGTCAGTCAATTCTTTCATTACATGAGAAAGGATGTAGGTTAAATTTGAAAATTTGTTTTTTAATACTTTTACATAAATTGAGTCTTTCCTTCAACCTTCATTCAAGCACTACGGCATTGTAGTAAGTTTCTCCACAAGTTTATTTTCTAAAGGAGCATGACGTTGTTTCGTGATGCCTAGATTCACCAAACAATGGCAGTGGCTGTGTGCATCATGCTGTGAACATCATAAAATAGCATTGTGTTCACTGATATCTGAACACTGTACATAGTCTTTATTACAGTCAGGATCTTCTATGATACTGTCAGCACAAAATACTAATAATTACTTATATATTTTTGTAATTTTTAAGTTATGCTGCATAGACAAACTGAACAGCAGTGCTGTTAGCTCATGCTGCATGTGTCAGCCTTAGTTGTTTACTCAGTACTGCCTTCACACCCAGGAACAGTGTCCATGATTTTTTTTTCTTTCTAAAACTGGAGTCTGCTTCTAGCCTTCCAAGCTTAATTCCTTCTGTCAATAATTACATACTTACCTCTCTTGCTAATGTAGTACAATACTTCATAAATAACAATTTGTGATGCATAATCCCTCACTTATCTATCCTCATTCAGACTTCACCTCCCTGACTTTTTATACACCTTCACCTCCCTAATCTCAGCGCTTGCTATTTTGTTTTCCCTCATTTATAAACACTAGCCTTATGTACCTATGTTAGATTTAACACTATCGCTCTCTGATGTCGCAAACGTCGTCATCCATTTTTCTCCCTATTGTCAGCGGATGACTATCGCTCGCGTCATCCATTAAAATATTTGTAAAAAAATCAATTTTCACCTGATCAACTTCTTGGTGGTTTCAAAATGAGCATCATTAGATTGCGCACAATTTGATACCAAATGAAAGATGTGACACGAAAATTGATGTCAGAAAGATAGTAAATACTTTTATGGTCCAAATTTTACAATATTTGCTAAAATTCCATTTATTGTTATATTACTATGGGACTAGTTTTAATATACGCACCTTTATATTGTGCACAATTTGATACCAAAATGAAAGACGTGATGCAAAAATTGAGGTCAGAACAGTGGAAACATATAAATAATTTTGGAGTGATGAACGTCAAAAGTCTCCAAACGTTAAAATATTTGTTAAAATTCCATTTATTGTTCTGTTATTATGGGACTAGTTTTAAAATATGCGCCTTTATATTGCGCACAATTTGATACCAAAGTGAAACACTTACCATGAAAATTGATGTTACCAACTGAACGAGTATGTACATTTGTCTGCAGGTGTGCCAATTGGTGCTCTTTCACGGGTAACTTGGCCGACTTTAGGCTTTGCTGTGGAAAGTCACGCCAGGCTTTTAGACCTTATATTACAGTCTCCGTGGTGTAGTGGTAAGACACTCGCCTGGCGTTCCGCAAGGCTATGTCATGGGTTCGTATCCTGGCCGGGGAGGATTTACTGGGCGCAATTCCTTAACTGTAGCCTCTGTTAACGCAACAGTAAAATGTGTACTTGTATGTAAAAACGATTCTTCGCGGCAGGGGATCGTATTCCAGGGACCTGCCCGAAACGCTACGCGTACTAGTGGCTGTACAAGAATGTA
>WNGS01042707.1:23952213-23967152 GCA_020271785.1 Procambarus virginalis
TTGTAGTATCATTCTCAAACTTCTGCCCTGCTAATTCTTGTGTAATCATTCCTGACTCTTTAGTGCCTATTTGCCCCAGTACCCATGTCTCTATCAGTATCAGTATCAGCATCAGTAGTATCAGTACCAGAGTATTGTTTTTTTTATAGTAGCAGTGTCAGTTAATAAGACAGTATTGCTCAAAATGTTAGTATTAGTACACTTTACTAACAGAAAGGGGGATTACAAATTATTGAGAGAGAAAGAATTATTGAGAGAAGAGAAGACAGAGAAGAAAGATGTCCATCGTGGTGAATGAAAGTCGTCTGTAAGTAAAGACGAAAGAGTGAAACAAGACATAGACCTCGCTCACTAAAGTCAATAAGAAAGTCAAATGAATGAAGGCATAAAATTCAAAATGGTGAAACACACAAAAATATATATCAAACTCCCATTAATCTGGGAGTGTGTTCCAATAAACCTATTCCAATGCACTGAAAACTTGTGCATCATGTGAGACATTTCCATGCTTCACTGCAAAATATTCTAATCGAAATCATTCTTACCTTCCATGGCATAATTAAAGGTCTGCCAGTTGCCTCCATTTTCAGAAAATTGAAGATGATTATCCCTTGCTTCTACTGCCTGAATATAAGAAAGAAACAAAGTTATTAGTCGTATCCTCTAAAGAAAATTTTAATTTTTTTTCACATACTATACCAGCTTTTAATACTTTAATTGGAGCTTAACACTTTCGTCCGGGCATGACGCAATGCTGCGTCATCAGTTTACTGTCGGTAGTCTCAGGGATGACGCAATACTGCGTCATCCACTAAAATAATCGCCAAAAATCAGGTTTTTATCCGATTTTTGGGGGACTGTTTGGTAACTGTCAACAAGCCGAATGCAATCTGTGACTACAATACAAACATGAAAAGTGTTGATCACTTCGACCAAATGATCAAATATTATCACTTCACAAGGAAAACTCACAAATGGACGAAGAAAATGACCTTCTATTTTGTGCAAATGGCTATCTACAATGCTTATGTGATGTACAACTACTACACAAAAAATACTAAACTATAATACTAAATATACTAAAATACTAAATACTAAACATTTGTGGGCAGGAATTGGGAGTGTAGCTGGAAGGCGTCTGGGCGCTCACTCGCGGCTAACGCGTGGCCCGTCTTCAACTCGTCGGCGGGTGGAGTGTGACCAGGTTTTTTATTTTATATGCTAATATTCCCCTAGAGAATTCTATTGCGAATTGATACCAAAATGAAAGACCTAGGACGAAAATTGAGGTGACCAGAGTGAAAAGAGTGAACACATTTTATCGCTTTTATGCGCTCCTGGGTAACTCATTTGCACTTTCTCTGTTTGCTGCGGGTAATTAGCCAGGCTTTTGGAGTTTATATGCATTTAGTGCTGTAGAGAATTCTATTGCGAACACAATGATACCAAATTTAATCTCGTAGGACGAGAATTGAGGTGACAAAGTTGAAGAGAGTATACACTTTTCAGAATTAACGTGCGCTCCCGTGAAACGCTGGGATCCATATCGCATAGTTGAGGGGTGGCGCGCGGGGTGCGCGAAAGTGTTAAAATGAATACAGTAGTAAATAAATTTTAGAATATGCCTACTTCTACTACGTATACACCCCATTTTTCCTACCAGCTGATAACTGTGATACAAGCAATAGAGAAACACAAAAATTAAAATGTATATTACTAGTACTACCATTGGAAAGACTATGAAAGAAAAGATAGATGTGCTGATACATTTAACACAATTACTTAAAGAATAAAACTACTGAACATAACTACACTTGCTTCATGTTCCTAAAGTTTAACAGTGGACTTCTTGCCAATTTATTTATAAAGCAAGCCTTGGCATATTTTAAACAAACTGACAACTATCATCTTCGATATTTACGCCTTCCACTCAGTTCCAACCTTTGCTAGTTACACAAACTACGAGTTTTTCTTAATGTTCTCAATGAGTTTAAGTATAGCTGCTTATCAGATGTGATCCATTTGCTAGAGGTAAAAGTGCGACAATTTTCACACATGCTATACACTGTACAAATGCCACATGCAGACATACCTTTCCAGTGGTTTTCAATGCCTTTGCAACAGGTGGAAACACCCGTGCGTGCCTGCTTACGTCTGAAGTTGGCTGAACTGCGGCTATCTTCAGAGGTAGGTCAAGAGAGCGAAGCTTCCGAGATAATGAATCAAATGCTTGTATAGCAGATACTGTTGCCTCCTCCCCTGTTGCATAACTAAAATATGAAATAAAAATTAATTATTTCAAAATTATGGACACTGGAGTAGTAGTTTTATGAGGTACAGTATGTTTTACAATATTGGCCAAAACACATATTTGCATGGTAAATATAATCACTAATCACACTCAATTGTTTGAGAGGTAAGGCCTGTATATTTGTTTTCAGAATCCTGTCAAGAGATACATGGTCAAAGTAGATTTTGACACTAGGAGTCAGTTGTAACCAAGAATATCATCTTAAGCAAAGCAGTGTGACTTTAGTGACATGAAATACTGAGAACACTTAGAATGACACAAGGAGCTTCTTAAAAAGCATAAGAATTAATAAGAGAAAAATTTGGGCATCGAGCACAGTAAATTATTCTTTTGTGCCAGAGCCTTGGATATTTCCATAGCCAGCTCATATATTGTCCACCCAGGACTCATGTCACTTATACATCCATCATCACATCTTTTCTCATATGTATTTAGGGAATGGAGACTGTGCTGAGTATAACTCAAGCCACCATCAATAATTTCCCTGCAAACAACTGTATTATTAGTTGATCGAAGCTACACCACCTCCCAAAAAGTGTCACTATTCACAGCAACAGGATCAGGAAAGCTGGCAACCCTCACTGAAGTCCAGATGACCCAAACATGCTCAGAAATAACAACAATAATGGCTGGAATGGGATCATCAGAAAATCTGGTTAAGGGGCCCAGCCAATGAAAAATATTGTAAAAAAATTTAATTATAGAAAGCTCTTGCCTGTGGAAACACCATGGTGAAAATCCCATGTTATTTCAATAAAAATAATGTAATTATGGGTAATTCCCGCCCCCCCCCTCCCTTTACAAAGCGAACACATGACCCAGGTCATGCATACTATAATGTATAATTTGTTAAAAAATTAGGTCTATGTACCCAGAGATGGTAATCTGGTGGTCAACGGCATGTTTATATACACGATGTGGGTGGAGCAGCTGCTGTGAATGTGAGCGAGCCACAGGATGTCAAAAAGGGAAGATGTGTGCTGTGTTGTTAAGGGCTATCCTGCTTGTTATCTCTGTGTCGGGGAGTATTTTTATCTTGACAATGATATAGATGAAAACACACACAGCTTGTTTAGAGAATGCTGTATTGGCTACACATGCTACAGCGATAACAAATAAAGGAAAATAGGATGAGTCTCAATCCTGGGGTGCAACATTTTAGTGCTTAACAAAGAAGACCAATAAAATATCAGTACATTACTAGAAAAATTAATGCTATGTCCTAGTTCATCCTCTCCAGACTGTAGCCTTATGAGGAAACATGGATACAAGGGTCGTGTACTCATCTTGCCCTAAATGAACCCTGTCTAAACCACTTGAGAAAGAACGATGGCTGCAAGTGACAAACAAAAATACCAAAACAACACGTCACACTATACTATTAATCAAAACAAGTGGTAGCAAATTTAGCCTAGTAATCACACAGAGGTGGCAAGGGCACGCAAACATCCAAAATTTAAAGAAAGCGAATGCTTAGCACCAATGCCCAGATGCAAGAACAAGTTGCAACACATTGCAAAAACATTAGAGGAACTCAAAATGAGAATGACCACAGCTGGCAAGTATTCCAAAAATACACAAAAAAAACTGGGTAGCCATGCCACAGCAGCATCCACTGAAGCATGAGCCAACTATGAAGCAGCAACAATTTCAGGGATAAACCTGTTGCCAAGTAGTCTCCACAGTACTAGGGATACATCAGGGGGGAGGTGGGGGAGACAGGCTAAAAATAAGGTTCTCTGATCTCTCTCTGACCTGTTAAACATAGGAGCTGCCACCTGGTGGTGGTCTCGTGTAGTAGCCAGGCAAGTCAATTAGCAGTTGGCAGAGTGACTGATGCTTGGCAATCTTTTCCTGGCTGAGTATCACTTGAAGTGCGATTTGAGTTTAGTTGAGTGAGCATTTTGAAGGATTTTCAGGGTATTATTGAGAAATCACTAATGTCTTTTTTTCCTTATTGTTGCCTGATTGAGACATTTTGAAAGATCCCCATCACAACAGATTAAATGTTGACATCTGCCTAGCTGTGTGTGGTCTGCTTACTAGAGAAGCAGGCCATTGCATAAGGGACCAACAGAATGGGCCTAGCTCAGAATTTTTTTTAAATATATAATTACTGTAGATGACAGAGAAGCACACGATTAAAAAATATGGCAAATCATCAGCTCGACTGAAAATATACTTAACACTTTGGCTCGGTAACGACGCAGCATTGTGCTGTTCTTTTACTCGGGGGTAGTCCGGTAACGACGCAGCATTGCATCATTTCTGACGGCAAATTGGCAGCAGTTTCGGGAGGGGCGCGCCATGGTTTTGGACATTATATGCATATACACCTGTAGGAAATTTCATTGGGAATACATTGATACCAAAATGAAAGACCTAGGACCAGAATTGAAGTAACAAAGTTGAAAAGAGTATACCATTTTATTGCTCTTTATTAGCGCTCACTGCGGTAACGCACCCTCACGTTCTCTGTTTGCTGTGGGTGAGACGCCGGGCTTTTGGACTTTATATTTGCATATACTCCTGTAGGGAATTCTATTGTGTACACAATGACACCAAAATGAAAGATCTAGGATGAGAATTGAGATGTCTGAAGTGAGGAGAGTGTACACATTTTATTGTTCTTGCACGCTCCCATGGTAACACGCTCTCACTTTCTCGCCAGGCTTTTGGGATTTATATGCATTTAGTCCTGTATGGAATTCTATTGCAAACACAGTGATAAACCTAGGACGAGAATTGAGATGACAAAGTTGAAGAGAGTATACACATTTTGGTATGACCGCACTCTCTATTGTAATGAGAGGCACCTTGGGGTGGTGCAGCGCTCTCTTTCTGGTAACTTTCATCTTGTCGGTGGGTGGAGTGCACCGCTGTTTTTGACATTATATGCATATACTTCTGTTGGGAATTCTATTGCAAACACATTGATGCCAAAATGAAAGACCTAGGATGAGAATTGGGGTAACTAAAGTGAAAAGAGTGTACACATTTTATCAGTCTTGCGTGCTCCCAAGTAACACGCTCTCACTTTCCCTGTTTGTTGCGGATGGTACGCTGGGCATTTGGACTTAATATGCCTTTAGTCCTGTAGAGAATTCTTTTGCGAACACAATGATACCAAATTGAAAAACCTAAGACGAGAATTGAGGTAACAAAGTTGAAAAGATTACACACTTTTCAGAATTACCGCGCGCTCCCGCGGAATGCCCAAACCCACCCAGAGTAGTGATGTGCATGTGCGCCCAGAACATCAAAGTGCGAAAGAGGATAAAATTATTTTATCAACTTACTTGTATTTCAGTATATAATGAGGATGATGAAGAGAGCGCTCCAATTGGTTAGCAATATAATAAACACATTTTTTGCTTGTCATGCAATGAAGGTTTAAGATGTATCTGCAAATTTTTCCTGGAATAAGGCGACGTTTACCCATGGACTGGTCTGGTGTTCCCCAAAGAACAGCTTCATGGAAACTTCCATCTTGAAATCTGCGAAGGGAACACTTCGAGCCCCAAAATGTTTTGAAATTTTCTGCCTTAGGATCATCTGCTGGTGGTCCCTGAAATCCAGATACATTCAAAATATTAACAACGCAATATGAACAAAACATTTGTTCAATAAAGTTGTAGTACTGAAGTTGAAAAGAGAGAAAAATGTAAATTGGGTAGTTAATCCATATATGAATGCTGAAAACTACTAAAATGGAATTAATTACGGGAATGTTCTGCTGCAAAGATGGCGATAGACAAAATCTTTAAATAATGAAATTTGTTCTAACCTTTGTCAATAGTGCCCAAGCTGAAACTGGGTTTAGCACAAGACCAACAACCAAATTTTCATCAAGTTGTGGGGGAGGTTGCTCTACAAGCCACGTTGATGGAGGTTCTCTCATAGGCACCAGCAGTTCTGCTCTCTCGCCAAGACCTTCACGCAACATCTGTAGAATGGATGACAAAGCCAATCTGTGCACGTCACCCAAGGTATCCATGAGGAGTTCCTGATAGTTCGTCCTCGTACAAAGTAAAGTCTTTGCATGTGCTTTATCAAACCTAAAAACAAAAAACTTTACATTAAAGCTTGAAGAACTATGTACATGTATATGTACATACATACATACATACATACATATAACATACATATGTACGTACGTACATACGTATGTATGTATGTATGTATGTTTGTATGTATGTGTGTGTCGTACTTAGTAGCCAAAACACACTTCTTGGTCTACTATGCAAGGCCCAATTTGCCTAATAGGCTTAGTAATTTTGTCTATTCAAAAAAAAATTCCAATTGGTTTATTTGAATTATTATTGTTATAATATGTTAAAAACATAAATAATTGACTTAGTTATGATAGTTTAGGTTACGTTAAGATAGGTTAGGTTAGGTAGGGTAGGTTAGGTTCGGTCATATATTTACATTTGTTCAAACTCAAATTAAATAAAATGAACTCATGCATAATGAAATGGATAGCTTTATCATTTCATAAAAAAAATTGGAAAATATATAAATTCTGGAAAACTTGGCTTATTAGGTAAACCGGCCCTTGCATAGTAGGCCGAGTACTGTGTTCTGGCTACTAGGTACAACATATGTACTGTATGTAAGTATGTATGGATGATAAGCAAGGCCCCACTTGCCTAACAGGTAGAACAATTTTCATTATTTTCAAATATGTCTTTTAAAATGGGTTCTTTCCTAACAATATTAATTACACTGTTTAGGAACATGACTTATGTACTAACACAGTTATGTTAAGTTACGCTAGGATGGGTTTCATAAAATTTCTATGTTAGTTTTGATTGAAATTAAAAATAAAATGAAATCATATATTATGTAATGGAAAGTTTTATCATTTCAAGGGAACATTTGTGAAAAATATAATATTTCAGGAAAATTCTTCTTGTTAGGCAATTTGTCCTCTTAAGACACATACATACACACACACACTTTGTGCTCTAGCTAGGCAAAGAGAACAAAGTACTGTACTGAATATCCAATGCATTACTGTAGAGCACTCACCGAACACGTAAAATTTGATCACTTAGATGGATTATTTCCACTTTCTTGATGAAAAGAGATTCAAAGCTATCTGAAGCTGAGGAATCGAGGAATGACAATGCTAGCTGAGCTTCATGTTTAATCTGAGGAGGAAAAGAAATACATTTAGTAGCACGAGTCTCTATGAGAACGTACATGTGAATGCATGAATAAATGCCCACAATGGGTGCAAACTACTATACATATACCAACATATTGCTTAGGAATGTGAAGGCGAGTGAGAATTAACTAACTAAAGGTAATCTTGTTTAAAGATGATAAGATGGATAAAAATTGAACTAAGTGAAAATGGAAAGCACCTTCCTGAGTCAGACATACTAATGCTTCCTAAGGCAACTCAATTCATTCGGATCCAATTGAACTGAACCAAAGACAAGACTGCACAGGCTCACTAGGAATACTGTCATGTTTCTGTCGGGTCATACTGGTGTTCGGGAGGTATTCGCCTAAAGACCATTCCACCTTAGGGAATAATGGTCTTTAGATCGAGTGTAGAAGATTCATTCAAACACTCAAATCCCTTTCAAGCTCTACATTGTCAGTGAGGGGGTTTGGGAGATTACAAACATTGTCGCTTGCACTTTACTTTTCCATGTAGCACTGAATGCTTGTGTGTGTTTCGTGATCATACTTCTTGTACACTCAAAAATCTTTCAAAGGTTGCTAAGAAGTAAGATCACAAAGTACGTGGAATCACAACATCGTCTACATAACCCTGGACAACACAGTTTGGAACAGGGTGCTACTGCCTCTCACAACTGCTAAACCACTATGCCTTGGCCTTAGCTACCATGGAAGATAAGGAAAACTCTGATGAAACACACAGATTTTCACGAAACCTCTTGATACAACCTGTCCTGATAAAACATCACATTTTGACATATACTCTACCTAATGCCAAAAACTGTCGTACTAGAAAATTGTAGCGGCTCATTAAATTGGCATACCGTCCAGTTTTCTGTTATGGTGCTGTTAGGTTAGGATAAAGGCATTTTAGTACAACAGTTTCTTGATATTGGGAAACCTTAGGATGGGCTGCTTGACAAGTGTGACCATGGTATTATTGCACACAAAATGCACTCAAGTAGTAGTACTTCTTGCAGAACTTATTACAGGCAAAGAAAGAAGATAGATCTTGAATTTCCTAATGAACAGAACCTAGTATGTAGTAGTCAACAAAATAAAATCTGAAGCATTCACTGTGAAAAGCTCAGTCCCCACACAGCACTGTGCTTGCTCAGTACTTTTTCTCATTCTCATATCAGACATAGACAAGGAAACAAACTATAGCACCAAATCATCCTATGCAAATGACACAATGATTTTATGAGACTAGACAATATAGATTGTACCTGGATTGTATCTGAATGAGGTTATGGGAGTTCTACTTCCCAAGTCTGGCCCGGGGCCAGGCTTGACTTGTGAGAGCTTGGTCCAATAGGCTGTTGCTTGGAGTGGCCAGCAGGTCCCATATCCACCAAAGCCTGGTTGGTCTGGCACTTCTTGAAGAAAAGTATTTAGTTTTTTCGTGAAGATGTCCCTGTTTGTTCTGGACATCGGACACAGAGATGTAGTAAACCTCCAAACTGATGTAAATTACATCTTTCAATGGGTCAAAGAAAGTAATATGATGTTTCAAGAAGATAAGTTCCAGATTCTGCACAATGGAAAAAACCAACCAGTGTTGCATGTAATGAACACCATTTTCTGGGCAAGTCCCAGAGGCTCCCTGAAGCTATACAAACTGATATTTGCTATATTAGTTTGGGGTCATCAGTCACAGTAGTCCTTATGCCTACCAGGGACCACGAGACAGAACCTGGCCCCCTCAGAGGCATAAGGAGCAATGGCCTATGAGCACTTTACATTTAAAGTATGCCATAATTGCCATCGACAGGGGAAGGACCCAGAAAGGGTCCTTCCCTTTAACCCAGAAAGGGTTACCCTGTGCAACCTACATCACAAAAGATCAAAATAACTCCCCCTAGAAAGAAACCAAACAAACAACCCTTCATGAGACTAGCACTTTCGCTCGTTAGTTCTACCCCCGTAGAGAGGGAAGGGGGAGCTGACAACACACCACTCCAGTTCTTGAATGATAAAAAGACCTCTGATTTGAGGAAGGGTGTCAGGGAGCTTCCGGGTTCACCCAGGAAATGGCGTTTCACTACATTCAATGCTGGTTTTCTGTGGGGTGCCCCCGTCAGTTTCCTGAAGCTAATTACCCAAAGATAAGTAAAAGGAGGGTCTTACCCAGGAGGCAGCAGCAACGCAGCTCTCAAGACGAAAAAGATACAGACGGCCATGACAGGCACACCAAAGCCACACACAGCTGGGAAGGAACTGGAACGTTCGCTAGATACCTGGCGGCCAGCACCCCTCAACCTCCAAAATCCCAGCGACCAAATGTCTACCAAGCCATGGTGCCAAAAACCTCTACAAGACCAGCATACTTCTGAATGGCATGAGCACGAGGGTAGACCGCAGGATGGCTGGACTTGATGACACTGTGGACAACCGANCAGGTGTCGGGAGCTGGGTGCAGGTGTCGGTAGTGGGTTGCAGGTGTCGGTAGTGGGTTGCAGGTAATTACCTAAGTGTAATTACCTAAGTGTAGTTACAGGATGAGAGCTACGCTCGTGGTGTCCCGTCTCCCAGCACTCTTTGTCATATAACGCTTTGAAACTACTGACGGTCTTGACCTCCACCACCTTCTCCCCTAACTTTTTCCAACCGTCTACCACTCTGTTTGCGAAAGTGAATTTCCTTATATTCTTCATCTGTGTTTAGCTAGTTTTATATCTATGACCTCTTGTTCTTAAGTTCCAGGTCTCAGGAATCTTCCCTATCGATTTTATCAATTCCTGTTACTATTTTGTATGTAGTGTCATATCACCTCTTTTTCTTCTGTCTTCTAGTTTGGCATATTAATGCCTCTAACCCTCCTCGTAGCTCTTGCCTTCAGTTCTGGGAGCCACTTAGTAGCATGTCTTTGCACTTTTCCATTTGTTGATGTGCTTCTTAAGATAGGGCACCACACACCGCTGCATATTCTAGCTTTGGCCTAACAAAAGTCGTGAACAATTTCTTTAGTATATCGCCATCCATGTATTTAAAGCAATTCTGAAGTTGGAAAGCGTGGCATAGGCTCCTCGCACAATATTCTTTATGTGGTCCTCAGGTGATAGTTTTCTATCTAGAACCACCCCTAGATCTCTTTCTTTATCAGAATTCTTTAAGATTTCTCACATAATATATAGGTGTGTGGGGTCTATGTTCTCCTATTCCACATTCCATAACATGGCATTTATTAACATTAAATTCCATTTGCCAAGTGGCGCTCCATGTACTTATTTGTGTCCAGGTCATCTTGAAGGGCATGACAATCATCTAAGTTTCTTATCCTTCCTATTATCTTAGCATCATCAGCAAACATGTTCATATAATTCTGTATACCAACTGGTAGATCATTTATGTAGACAATAAACATCACTGGTGCAAGAACTGAACCCTGTGGTACTCCACTGCTTGTGACATTTCTCCAGTCCGATACATTGCCTCTGATCACTGCCCTCATTTTTCTATCAGTCAGAAAATTTTTCATCCATGTTAGAAGCTTACCTGTCACCCCTCCAATATTTTCCAGTTTCCAGAACAACCTCTTATGTGGAACTCTGTCGAAAGCCTTTTTTAGGTCCAGATAGATGCAGTCAACCCAACCATCTCTTTCCTGTAATATCTCTGTTGCTCGGTCATAGAAACTGAGTAAATCGATACACAGGATCTTCCAGATCGAAAACCATACTGTCTGTCTGATATTATATCATTTCTCTCCAGGTGTTCTACCCATTTAGTTTTAATTATTTTTTTCCAATATTTTGACTATTACACTTGTCAATGATACCGGTCTATAATAGTTAGGGGGTCTTCCCTGCTTCCACTTTTGTAGATTGGAACTATGTTAGCCTTTTTCCACACATCAGCTACAACTCCTGTAAACAGGGATGCCTGAAAAATCAGTTGAAGAGGAATGCTGAGCTCAGGTGCACATTCTCTCAGAACCCATGGTGAAACTCCATCTGGACCAACTGCTTTGTTCTTATTTAGCTCCTTGAGCATTTTTTCCACTTCGTCTCTAGACACCTCTATGTGCTCTATGTTGTTCTCTGGAATTCTTATTGTATCTGGTTCCTGAAGATTTCATTTTGTACAAACACACTTTGGAACTTTTCGTTTAATGTTTCACACATTTCCTTTTCATTTTCCGTGAATCTATTTCCCATTTTCACCTCTGAATATTATCCTTTACCTGCAATTTGTTGTTTATGAATTTATAGAATAGACCTGGTTCTGTTTTACATTTGTCTGCAATCCCTTTTTCAAATTTCTTTCTGCCTCTCTCCTCACTGCCGTGTAGTTGTTTCTCGCATCTTTGTATCGCTGGTATGTTTGGGGGTTTGGCCTCTTCCTGTATTGATTCCATTTTTGGTGACTTTTGGTCTCTGGCCCTCTCGCACTTTCTGTTGAACCAATCCTGTTTCCTAGTTCTGCTTCTCTGTTTGGTATAAATTTTTTGTCCTTTATATCATATATTTCACAAAACTTGACATACATCTCATTCACTTCCTTGCCTAGCAACAAGTCTGTCCAATTATACTCACTAAAAAATTTTCTAAGGTTGCCATAATGTCCTCTCCTAAAATCAGGTTTTTCAATTGCATCGACTGTCATATTTTCTTCCAGATTATATCGCATTGCATACTTTATTCCCAAAAAGACATGGTCACTTTTACCCAAGGGAGGAAGGTACTGAATGTCAAATATTTCTTCCTCCTTCCTGGTAAATATCAAATCTAGCATGGAGGGACGTCCCCTTCCCTCATCCTCGTAGCTTGTTTAACATGTTGATACAAGAATGTTTCCAGGATGAGGTCTACAAATTTACAGGTCCAGAAATCTTCTGTTTTAGCTTCATATGCCTCCCAGTCTATGGATTTCAAGTTGAAGTCGCCGACTATCAACAGCCGTGAACTATCGTTATCCGCTCTTGCTATGATCTCTCTCATTATTGTTATAAGACCTTCTCGTTTACTATCTAGCTCCTCTTTTGACCATGTGCTGCTTAGCGGTGGACTATATGCATTTATGATCATTAGTTTATCATCCTCATGGCAGATCTCTAGTGCTATTATATCAACTTCTTGTGGATTGGCAGTCATTATTTCGTTCACCTTTAGGTGTTCTTTCACCAGCACAGCAACGCCACCGCCTTTCCTGATTTTTCTGTCCGTCTCCAAATTGAGTAGCCCCTTGGGAATATGACCTCATTTAAATAACATCTTCAAGTTTTGTCTCCGTGAGTGCAACAATGTCTGGTGTCTGCAGCTGTATTATATCACTTAACTCCAGTATCTTTGACCTTACTCCATCTATGTTGGTGTATGCAATCTTCAGGAACTTGTTCCCCCTCTTCTTATTTTTCACTCCCCCTTTCTCTAATGATTTTGTTGGTTTGCCTTTATGTACCACTTCACTGGTCTGCCTACTCCTATCACTTTGTAGAAAAAAGAATTGATTCTTCTTCATTCCTGCTCTCATTTAAACGTTTTGCCTCGGCGAGGTTCAGTTTCAGCTTCTCTCTATCTTCTTTTGAAAGATCTCGTCTTAACGACCACACTTTCCCATCCTCATCATTACGTAATTTTTTAGCATTCCTTAGTACTTCTTCCATCTGTTTGGCACCATTTAGGGTGATCCTCAAGGGTCGATCTTTCCCTTTTACATATCGGCCTATTCTCCTGTAGTCGCTCACATTCTCTATGGTTGTAAGACCTTCCACGAGGCCAACAATTTTATCTACTACTTTTGCTTCTTCTACAGCTCTTTCTGACCTAGATGTTATCTCCTTTTCTTTGCAGCCAAAAATGTCAGGGACTTACTTCGATCAACTGTGTTTTGCACAACTTCGGGTTGGATGCCAATTCTTTCCTCACTTCTAGCCTAATGTTTGTTTTATCTTGTTGCTGCAGTGTTGGGCTTCCTTTACTGCTCTTCAATTTTTCCTTCTCCTTGGCCACTTGCGCATAAGTGAGTTGCATATCTTTCTTGCACTGTTCTATACCCTGTGTAACTTCCTCCATCTGTGCTGACAAAAGCTGTTTCTCCTGATGAAATTCCTTACCTAACCTATTGTAGTCATCTATGTTTAAATTTACTTTAACTTCTTCCAAAGCTATTTTTAAGAGTCTATTTTCTTCTTCCATGGCTTTGCAATTTGTTTCCAATTGAATCTTATCCTTGCACAGGTCTTTGACTACACCCCTCAAGACATACAACTTTGCTATTCAATGGTCATTACTTTCTTTCAATTTACTAATTAATTCTACATGAGAGGTCACTATAGCATCTAATTTTACCAACTTGTTGTGTAGACTGGTTATCTCAATGCTTTCTTCACTGAATCCAGCAAAATCAAGCTCTGCTGTGTATTTCCTCTTGCTGCCGCCGGCCATCTTGAATGTTGTTCTCTGCACTGTAAACACTAGGGGTAACTTTTTCTCATCCAATTTTTTCATTCGAAAAAGTGTTGGGAGTGGGTGCGGGGTGTTGGGAGTGGGGTTCGGGTGTCGGGAGTGGGGTGCGGGTGATACCTGGTTGATTACCTGTTTGATGGGGTTCTGGAGTTCTCCTACTCCCCAAGCCCGGCCGGGCCAGGCTTGACTTGTGAGAGTTGGGTCCACTAGGCTGCTGCTTGGAGCGACCGCAGGCCCACATACCCACCACAGCCCGGTTGGTCCGGCACTCCTTGAGTAATGGGTGCGGGGTGTCGGGAGTGGGGTGCGGGGTGTCGGTAGTGGGGTGCGGGGTGTCGGTAGTGGGATGCTGGGTGTCGGTAGGGGGGTACGGGGTGTCGGTAGCGGGGTGCGGGGTGTGTTAGCGGGGTGCGGGTTGTCGGTAGTGGGGTGTGGGGTGTCGGTAGTGGGGGCGGGTGTCGGTAGGGATGCGGGTGTCGGTAGTGGGGTGCGGGGTGTCGGTAGTTTGGCAATGTTAGGCAGACAGACAGATGATCCAAAGATCCAGGTTCATAAGCACCTACAGTACTGTATTACCAATTACCTGTCGATGATAACGAGGATCAACGTCTCCTCTTGACAGGCCTTGGGGTTTTTGGTCTGATCAACCAAGTTATTCAATGTGGCCGCTCATAGGTTGACATGAGTCACAGCCTGGTTGATCAGATATCCATTGAAGGTGTTAGTCAAGTTCTCTTTGAACTTCACTACCTTTAAAATCTTTTGAACAGGTGCGTATAGTTAGGTCTAAGCTCTGACAAAAAATATTTAATGCATGCCTATCAGTGACTATGGGGAAGTGAGATCTAGCTCTGTGCTACACACCTCCAGCGTTCATATCTGGTGCAATAATTACCCCCTCTCAATACAATATCAACATTTTTCATCATATTTCATTTTAAAGTGGGTGTATGGAATTGGCTGTGACAACCTCTTCCTTCAATGCATTCCATTTCTCTACCACCCATACAGGGAACAAGAAC
>WNGS01042707.1:23982330-23998697 GCA_020271785.1 Procambarus virginalis
GGCGTCATATCTTCAGACACATTAACTGTGACTCGTCATCTGGCAAAGAGAATGCATAAAATTATGAGAAAGAGGAAACAAAAATGGAAGAGTGTTGAATATTATGAGATTGTATATTATTGTATATTATGAGAGAATACACTTGGGCTCTGAGATACACAACCTGCAATCCAGGCATTGCCAGCCGCATCCTTTGCCACTAGACCACCGCTGACATTTAAATGTATTGTATATTATTGTATTGTAAATGGAAGCATAATGATGTGAGGGGTAAGAATGTATTCATTAACTACAAATACAAGCTACCAAAGTATTTCTGCTTATTTATGTATAAAAAACCAAGGAACAGTATACAATTCTCACCTTAAAATTCAAGAAACCTTTCAATAAGTTGTTATTCAGATATCCAAGGGCAGCTTCAGCTAACTGTTTACTTCGATATAAGATTTGTACTGACGGGAAAGTTTTAGTCCACATGGAAGCTAGTTTATATCGGTGATCCAAGTCAGCAGATGTTTCAGTGCTTGATACAGAACGTAATTCATACGGACTGACAATAAACATGTGTGGCAAAGTTGAACGTTGTGAGAGGAAACGCCGATTGAGCTCTGCCACGTCATCCACTTGAAACCAAAAATTACTTATATTAATACAAACATTAAGCTTTTAATTTATATGAAAAGTGTCACAGTAACGAATCATGCACATGCAGGCAGGATGATATATAGTACTGGCAATGGCATTACACTGAACTTTTCAAATTGTCTTCACAGTCATTAAGGTACTAATAAGCCACTGGACAGAAATCAAACTAGCATTGAATGATCAAAAAATAATTTATAAAGTTCAATGCCCTATAGAGCCCTCTCTTGTTATCACAAATGACTACCAAGAGTGTGCTTCAGCAAACTAATAGTCCACCTTCTTGGATTCTCTCATTGCCACCAAGCAGCATTACTATACCTTTCCCAGTTCCCACTTCCAAACCACCTCACATACCTGTCAGGCAAATTGTGTGAGTGTAGTTAAAGATATCCAGAGCCTGAATTCCCCAACAGGATATGCCTAAGAAAAAGATTAGAAATGTTGCATATACTGTATGTGTGGTAATCCAAATCAAATGCATGTAGCATATACTGTATATTTTGGTAATCCAAGTCACCTCCATGTGAGTTAGCCAAACATACAACTTGATTACCTATCTACCTACTTATTGAAGATTCCGGGGATTAATTTTCCCGCAGCCCAGTCTCAGATCAGCCTCCTGGCTGCTGGTCTGATCCATTCGGCTGTTTGATGCGGCTGTTCGCAACGTGATGATGAGTCACAGCCTGATCAAGTATTCCTTGAAGGTGCGTGTCGAGTTCTCTTTTGAACAATGCGAAAGGTCAGCCAGTTATGCCTGTCTGTGGCATGTTATGTCTGTCTGTGTAAGGAAAGAGTGTTGAAAAGTCTTGGGCTTTTGATATTGATTGAGTTCTCTCTCAGCGTGCCTATTGCACTTTTACACTTCAGTGGGTCTATTTGGTACATCCTGCCGTGACTTCTGGTCTCATGAAGTCTTATTTCTATATGCAAATTCGGAACAAGTCCTTGAGAATGGTCCAGGACGGGCTGAAACGTCGTCGTCCCTTCACCTTCTAGTGTGTGGTCTGGTCAACAAGTCCTCCTAATATTTGCCAAGTGTTGATCTGTATGAATTTCTCCTGCCTGCACTTCAAGGAATACAGACCTCTTTTTAGGTGGTCCCAATAATTTAGATGTTTTATTGAGTGGATTCTAGCAGTAAAAGATCTTTGGACGCTCCACAAGTCAGCAATTTCTCCAGGTTTGAAAGGGGCTGTTATTGTGCAACAATATTCCACTCTAGAGCATGCTAATGTCTTAAAAAGTGGCTTCATTGCAACTTTTAATGCCACTAATGTCATTGGCATGGCATCTCTTGTTTGGAATGCAGTATTCCTGTTATCCAACCTGTCATTTTTCTTGCAGCTGTGACAGCAACTTTGCTGTGTTCTTTAAAAGTAACGTCTTCCAACATGATTACTCCTAAATTTTTTACATTCCTTTTACTTTTAATAGTGTGGTTTGACCATGTTATATATGATTTCTGCTTTGATGTTTTTGTTTTTTCATAGCGCAGAAAATGGACCTAGTCCTCATTAAACATCACATTTTCTGTGGCCCATTGAAAGACTTGATTAACATCAGATTGGAGGTTTGCTGTGTCATCTGCTGACTACTCTCATAAAAGTTCTAGTGTCATCTGCAAAGGATGATACAGTACTATAGTTTGTATCCTTCTCTATGTACTCACCTAGTTGTATTCACATAGTTGTGCTTGTGGGGGTTAAGCTCTGGCTCTTTGGACCTGCCTCTCAATTGTCAATAAATCAACTGTTTTTTTTCTTTCTTCTTTTTCTCCCCCTCCCCACAAGGAAGCAGCCCATAGCAGCTGTCTGACTCCCAGGTACCTATTTACTGCTAGGTGAACAGGTGCATCAGGGTAAAAGAAACTCTGCCCATTTGTTTCCACCTGTGCCGGGAATCAATCCCCGAACCCTAGGACTACAAATCCTGAGCGCTGTCCACTCAGCTGTCAGACCCCTCACATGTCTGATATGAGGTTTGAGGAAAAGTACTGGAGCAAGCACTGTACCTTGGGAAACTTGAGCTTTTCACTGGTGGACGATTCGGATTTTACTTTGTTGACTTTTATTCTCCAAGTTCTGTTTGTTAGAAAGTTAAGGATCCATCTCCCTACTTTGCCAGTACTGTAATTCCTTTTGTGCGCATTGTGTGTGCAATAACACCATGGTCACATTTGTCTAAGATTTTTGTGAAATTTGTGTATATTACATCAGCATTTTGTTTGTCTTCCATAGCATCCAGAGCCATGTCATAGTGGTCTAGCAATTGCTAGACCAATTTCCTCTCTCTCTTGAAAAGTACTAGAAAGACTGATCCAAATCTGGACACAGAAATAATATTTCTTATTACGACCACACGACATGGCACAATGTGCAAAACTGCCCTGTTGAAAAGCAGAGGTGCAACAGGAACATAAAGAGTACTCTATCAACGTCTAAGGCCCAAGACTTTTCAACACCCTCCCTCTACACATAAGGGGCATAACTAGCTGACCTCCAAAAGTGTTCAAAAGAGAACTTGACAAACACCTTCATAGGATACCTGGCCAATCAGGTTGTGAGGAACCTAGTTGACCAAACAAACAATAAGGAAGCATAGTCAGAGATTGGGCCGTGGGAACGATGATCCTCGGAATCATCGAAATGTAAAGGAAAGATATCCAAGCTCTTAAGAGTACAGTATTCGCCTGAATCACCCTGTGGGATGGTACTCACATGGTTGACTAAGATCAACCAACTGTTGCAGAAGCTGGGAGATGCGAGTCTTGGTGCAGTGAAGCATCATCCTCAGATTAAGGAACAGACTATCAACACTGACATAAAGGGACAGTAAATAATGCTAAGCGAAGCCATCAAGCCAACGCATGTAGTGCATCCCAGAGAACACAAGCCAAGCCTGAGAGAGACTATGCATGCTGAAAAAAAATCAAGTTTCATTTTGGGTAAGGACACCAGTGCTGGGATGAAGGAAAACAAATAAGGAACTCCCACTGCTGTAGAAAAGAATGAAGATGGCTAACCCCATTACCAGAAGTATATGAGGACGTGATCCAAAACGCTCCAACACCAGGACGTTTAAGGTAATATCAAGAGACCAAGCAGGCTGCAGTATATGATGAGTCATGCAAATATTATAAAAGGCGCAACTTAAAATAAATGAAGAGGGAAGACAAAACTTGATTACCTCATTGGCACAGGTAATCAAGCAGTCCAATAGATAGTTTACCAGGACATTTCCCTGATGGTCATTTGTGATGTTGAGACAGGGTTCTGTAGGGCCTTGAATTTTATGAATAATATATTGTCAATTTGGTTTAGATTCATTTATCTTCAGTGACTCCCTAACACCTTCATGACCCTACAGGGACAGTTTTAAAAATCACTGTGGCACTGGAGTCATACTGTCAGTATTAAAACTCCATATGATGATCTGAAAATAACTTAAGTGAAGTAGTACAATATTTTAATCTACAGTACTAACAGTTTAAAATACTAGGTATGTTTTTGACTAGGATATGATGAATTATTGAGAGTAATGTTTTGATATCTCTTCAACTTAATGTTTCTTGAACTGTTCTAATTTTATCTCCAGAATAATGCCTTCCCACTCCATGAAAGTGTGAAATTACTAATAACCAACAAAATGAATAATAGTATTAATAAATACTGTACCAATAATAATAACAACCATGATAACAATAATGAGTTATTATTATTATATCATTTCTTTTATATATTTGTCAAGGATGAAAAATCCTTAATATGTATGATTATGGAACATTTTTAATTTTGATGCTTTATTGATGCATTTTTATTCATTTTGATACAATGAATTTCAATATATAAAATTGTACTTTGCCTTACTTCATGCACTTAACACTTTCGCCCGGCGACGACTCAGCATTGAGTCCTCCGTAAAATAGGGCAAGTCCGGCGAGGACTCAGCATTGTTCGTGCGGCAACAGTAGCGTTTTTTTCAGGAAGGTCTTGCTGCGGTTTTGGACATTATATGCATATACTCTTGTAGGGAATTTCATTGCGAATACATTGATACCAAAATGAAAGTCCTAGGACCAGAATTGAGGTAACAAAGTTGAAAACAGAATACCCATTAGCGCTCACGGGGGTAACGCCCTGTCACTTTCCCTGCTTGTTGTGGATGGTACGCCGGGCTTTTGGACTTTATATTTCCATACTCCTGTAGGGAATTCTATTGCGAAGACAATGATACCAAAATGAAAGACTTAAGACGATGTGAAGAGAGTGTACGCATTTATTGCTCTGGCTCGCTCCCGGGTAACACGCTGTCACTTTCTCAATTTCTCGCCGGGCTTTTGGTCTTTATATGCATTTAGTCCTGTAGAGAATTCTATTGCAAACACAATGATACCAAATTGAAAAACCTAGAACGAGAATTGAGATGACAAAGTTGAAAAGAATATACACTTTTCATAATGAGAAGCGCCTTGGGGTGGCGCAGCGCTCTCTTTCTTGTAACCGTGGCCTGTTTTCATCATGTTGGCGGGTGGAGATTGCTGCTGTTTTTTATATTATATGCATATAGGCTTGTTGGGAATTCTATTGTGAACACATTNTTCTGGTTACCTTTACTGTATATATACATATATTTTTTTCATGCTTGTTCTAGCTCTGCATGTATAATATATTGACAGTGCTAAAGTACTCATATACTGTTGACAAGTATTGTATGTTAGGCATCAGTTTAGTTATAACTAGGACATGCAGCATACAATGACCTGGTGCTATTAATAAAAAGAATTTTAATGCAGAATTTATTAGATAAATTCAATTTACCACTGTTATATAATTCATGATAGGTTTAACAAATTTAAAGGCTATAATCTGTCCAAAATTAGATGTAGCCATTTATAGATTTGTTTTCCAAAATGTTAAGCGCTTTATCTACCCATTATCTTAAAATATTAAACAGCACAATTATTATAATAAGAGAAAATCTAAGTCACCAGGATTTGTTGCTTGATTGTGCAACATTCTCATCTGTAATAACTTGCATATGCATTCAGAATACATCTGCACAATATTTGTGCTTGTTGATGCTTACATTTCTACACAAAGTTTGCAATAAACATTGCTCAACAGTTTGTTTTTCCATGTATCCTAACCAAACAAAAAATTAACAAATTAATGTTAATAAAGTCTAATGACACTAATTATGCATAGAAAAAAATAAAATTTACACTAGCGAATTTAAATACCGTACCTGCAAGAATTTGCTCAATAATAAATGCACTGACATACAAGCCTGTACTTGTATGTCAGAATTAGACACATACCGCATTTCATGCTTTCAAAAAACTTCAGATAATATACTGATATACTAAAACTTAATTGTTTTATTAAAATGAAAATTGAATGAAAACAAAAAAAATTGAATGAAAACAAAAAAAAATTTATGGAAACAAAAACAAAATCCATATAAGCCTACCTGTGCTTCTCACTAAACAATTTTTTTTTAATGTTGGCAACTGTTAATAGCTTTCCGTGTGTGTGTGATTCCTTTTGATTACTACAAGTCAAGGCCAATCAGTGGTGAACTATATTGCACTCCCCCGTTCCTTACTCAATTTATGTGGCAAGACCAGCTGGAAAGTAGGCTGATAAGTCACATTGAGCCTGGCAGTGAATGGCGCTCAAATTTATTACTCATCATTATTAAGAGTAGAATAAAATGACTCTTGAAATCAAATACAACAGACATAATATGCATTAGATATGATCATGCATTATTTGTGTTCAAATTCACTCAAAGGTTAAATTATTTACAAATTAATACCTTTCCCTCCATAAAATTATTATGAATGAAATTGCAGGAAATATATAAACAAGTGATTAAGGCAAATATTTTATTAACACTGTACATAATTTGAAATCCTATGAAATACTTTAATCAAAAATTTTGGCTCATTTTAAAATAATTAATAATTTCAATGTTGGAATCTTGTACTGATTCCAACTTTTACTGATTATAATAATTTACATAAATGAAATCACTTTAAATGATTCCAAACATTATCATTAGTTTTATTTGTTCTTTATAGTAACTTTTTTAACAAGATCAGCACCAAGAGTTTGAAAGTCATCAAGAATGGCTTCAATATTGGCCACTTGCTTCACCTCCTTCACGCCCACCAACTGATGCCCCTCAAGTCCACCCACCTGCAAGATTTCATATCATTAACTCAACCATCAACATTTACAACTTGCCAGTAAATGAACAATAATGAACAAACAACATTATACTGATGCACTAAAAATAAGAAGAAAAAGCAATTCATAAATATGGACAAAACTAAATACTTATTTCTCAGCTTGGAGTAAAGTTTCCCTGATCACTAACGTAGGCAATTGGTGTTTGAATCAAATATAAAAACAAATACTTTTATAGAACCACAGAAAAATGCATATCTACAAAAATACATAATAATCTTGTCTGTAGATATAATAAGCATCAAGATATTAATTGACATATGAAGCAATAGTAGTAGGCATTCATCAGTCTCAGGAGATTATGGAGTTGTGCTATGGCTGTCGGTCTGGGTGGCCTCTCCAGGGCACAAAGCCTGGGCAGGTCAATATTTTGAAGCTGTTACCCAAGCAGCAGGTACCCTTCTCCACGGCACCGAAAGTTTTCAATGGAAAGGCAAACGCCAATACGTTTGGTTTCAGGACCATCGCAGGAACTGTCAGAACGAGGTTGAAGGCAACAATAAACTGTCCTAGGGGGTTCCAGCTTCGGAGGTTACCTCGAGGTTGATAAAAGAAGGTACAGGAACTCCAGACCAGGAGACCGCTGTGGTCGGGACCTGAGAAGAACGACCCTGGCAAGGGCTAGAACAACTCCAGCCTTTTGAAGCAGAGCTTGGACCACACTAGCCCCAGAAGGTGGATGTTCGAGCCCCACACCAACGGGTTCTAAACAAGAGATCCTCACAGCCCCCGTTCATCCAGGCTGGCTTCCTTCATGACCCAGCAGAAGGAAGATTAATAATTATTAATTACAACAATTATTATTATAATTATTATTATAATAATATAATTAACTAATTAATAGTTATTACTTTTCTTCTGCTGGGTCATGAAGGAAGCCAGCCTCGGGTGAAAGGGGGCTGTGAAGCCACAAACACTGAAGATGGGCAAAATGAACCCACAAAGCAGTATGTGACTAATAAGCTTGATCTTCACCAGAAGGGTCAGAGAAGAAACATGAGCAATAAACCCCATAGGAGTCTGGGATGTGGTTACCTGGTTGATACCTGGTTGATGGGGTTCTGGGAGTTCTTCTACTCCCCAAGCCCGGCCCCAGGCCAGACTTGACTTGTGAGAGTTTGGTCCACCAGGCTGTTGCTTGGAGCGGCCCGCAGGCCCACATACCCACCACAGCCCGGTTGGTCCGGCACTCCTTGGAGGAATAAATCTAGTTTCCTCTTAAAGATGTCCACGGTTGTTCCGGCAATATTTCTTATGCTTGCTGGGAGGACGTTGAACAACCGCGGACCTCTGATGTTTATACAGTGTTCTCTGATTGTGCCTATGGCACTTCTGCTCTTCACTGGTTCTATTCTGCATTTTCTTCCATATCGTTCACTCCAGTACGTCGTTATTTTACTGTGCAGATTTGGTACTTGGCCCTCCAGTATCTTCCAGGTGTATATTATTTGATATCTCTCTCGTCTTCTTTCTAGTGAGTACATTTGGAGAGCTTTGAGACGATCCCAATAATTTAGGTGCTTTATGCGTCTATGCGTGCCGTATATGTTCTCTGTATTCCCTCTATTTCAGCAATCTCTCCTGCTCTGAAGGGGGAAGTGAGTACTGAGCAGTACTCAAGACGGGACAACACAAGTGACTTGAAGAGTACAACCATTGTGATGGGATCCCTGGATTTGAAAGTTCTCGTAATCCATCCTATCATTTTTCTGGCTGTCGCAATATTTGCTTGGTTATGCTCCTTAAACGTTAGGTCGTCAGACATTATTATTCCCAAATCCTTTACATGCTGTTTCCCTACTATGGGTACATTTGATTGTGTTTTGTACTCTGTATTATGTTTAAGGTCCTCATTTTTACCGTACCTGAGTACCTGGAATTTATCACTGTTAAACATCATGTTATTTTCTGATGCCCAGTCGAAAACTTTATTAATATCAGCTTGAAGTTTTTCAATGTCTTCAGCCGAGGTAATTTTCATACTGATTTTTGTGTCATCTGCAAAGGATGATACGAAGCTGTGACTTGTATTTTTGTCTATATCTGATATGAGAATAAGGAAAAGAAGCAAGGACTGTACTCTGAGGTACAGAGCTTTTAACTGCACTTGGACTAGATTTTATATGGTTGACCGTTACTCGCTGAGTCCTGTTTGACAGAAAACTGAGTATCCAGCGTCCTACTTTACCGGTTATTCCCATTGACTTCATTTTGTGTGCTATCACGCCATGGTCACATTTATCGAAAGCCTTTGCGAAGTCCGTGTATATCACATCAGCATTCTGTTTTTCTTCTAATGCCTCAGTGACTTTGTCGTAGTGCTCAAGTAGCTGTGAGAGGCACGATCTTCCCGCTCGAAATCCATGTTGGCCTGGGTTGTGAAGGTCATTGGTCTCCATGAAATTGGTGACCTGACTCCTAATCACTCTCTCAAATACTTTTATGATGTGCGATGTTAGTGCAATTGGTCTATAATTCTTTGCCAATGCTTTGCTCCCTCCCTTGTGTAGAGGGGCTATGTCTGCTACTTTAAGTGCATCTGGTATCTCCCCCGTGTCCAAGCTCTTCCTCCACACTATACTGAGTGCCTGTGCTACCGGCACTTTGCATTTCTTTATAAATATTAAATTCCATGAGTCTGGACTTGGGGCCGAGTGCATGGGCATGTTTTCAATTTCTCTTTCAAAATTTAGTGCGCTCGTGTTGATATCAGTTATATTTACAGGGGTTTGAATACCCCGCATAAAGAAATTATCTGGATCTTCCACTTTCATGTTGTTTATTGGAGTGCTAAACATGTCCTCATACTGCTTTTTTAGGATTTCACTAATTTCTTTGTCATCCTCCGTGTATGAACCTTCACTTGTACGAATAGGTCCAATACTGGCAGTGGTTTTTGCTTTTGATTTCGCATATGAGAAGAAATATTTTGGATTTTTCTTTATTTCCTGAATTGCTTTCTGTTCTAACTGCCTTTCTTCAGTTTGATATGAGTGTTTCAATTTCTGCTCGATTTCTTCAATCTCCCTATTTAAATTATTCCTTCTTTGACGGGAAATTAGTGTCTGCATAAGCAGTTCTGTTATTTTTTTTCTGTATTTATACTGTCGTCTGCGTTCTCTTTCTACGTTAGATCTCTTTCTGGCTTTCCTCAAGGGAACATGTTTCAGACAGACTTGATACGCTTCCGCAGTCAGTTTTTCTATTCCTTCTGTAGGACTTGTATTACTTAAAACAGTTTCCCATGGAATGTTTGTAAGTTCCCTGTTTATTATCTCCCAGTCTATCCTTTTATTATTAAAATTGAATTTACTGAATAGCCCCTCTCGCTTTATCAACGTTTTAGGTCTATTCTGAGTATTGATGGTCGTTTGCACTTCAATGAGCTTGTGATCTGAATATGTGGTATCTGATATCGTAATGTCTCTGATAATGTCTTCATTGTTCGTAAAGACCAAATCTAAAATATTTTCATTTCTCGTTGGCTCCGATATCTGCTGACTGAGTGAAAATTTGTAACAGAATCTAAGTAGTTCTCTAATCTGTGGTTGGTTAGGTCCCGATAGATTTCCTGGTATAATATTATTGTTTGCTATTTTCCACCTGAGACTAGGCAAGTTGAAGTCACCTAGGAAGATAATATCAGGTATCGGGATCTCCAAATTATCAAGGCTATTCTCTATTTTGTTTATCTGTTCTGTGAATTCCTCAGCCGTTGCATCTGGCGGTTTGTATATTAGAATAATCACTAAATTTATTTTCTCTATTTTTAATCCCAGTACCTCTACCACCTCATTTGTAACGTTTAGGAGCTCCGAGCATACAAGGTCTTCCCTAATATACAGACCCACTCCTCCATGTGACCTACTTTTCCTATCACACCTGTATAGGTTATATCCTGGAATCCAGATCTCACTGTCCAACAATTCCCCTGTGGGTGTCACTGACCCAACAGGCAGCATAGCAGAGGCAGAAGAAATTATCGTTGCCCTGTAGCATGGACAACACAGCCTAGATAATGCAGCTGTGAAAGCCTACCTTGGTGAAGCATGTAAAATAAGCACAGGAGTCCCTAGTGCGCCTCAACTAGGCAAATGTTTGCCCACAACCAAGGGTCTAGACAGAGGAGCAAAAGATCCCTGACACATCCAAGGTATGGCCCCCCACCCTGGTGGTCCAGCCTTTATAGTGAATTCCCAAAGACACCAGAAAAGAATTCTGTCAATGCAGGAGCAGCACTAGAGAAGAAACAGGGAAGGCTAGCCCTGGACATATGCATCTTAAAGTGCTCTAAGGGACCATGTCCACACAACAAAAACCGGACAGAAAACACACTTGTGATGCCAAATAAAATCAAGAAAATATCAAACAAATGGCCCCTGCTGGACAAAGTTCAAGGATGGCCAGCACTTAGCTTAGGAGCAGCAGGACCTGCATGACTAGTAGACAACCTGGGAGCCCTACAGTGGAAAGCTAACTGTGTCTACATCAGTGACAGAACTGGCTTAGAGGATTGGGGGAAGTCCTAGAGCTCTGCCCCCTTCCCCTCCCACCAAAGAGGATGAAGTGCTAACAAGCTTGCATTAGGTATTACAGATTCGATTGTTTGCTTACACTGTTTGGGGGCAACCTGTCCTCGACTCAAATCCATTACATCCAGTGGTTGACCCCACAGAAGCATTCATAAACTTTAACATGCTGTTCATTCAAAACGGGAATTTTCTCAAATATAAATTAATTTTATAATATATTAGCATATTGTATATATATAAACATAGGTTTGGTTAGGTTGTTTAGGTTCTGTTGGCAATTATTTGTATTTGTAGAACATGGATGAAGCATTTACAGCATTGTGGGAGTGAAACAAAATTTGTCAGTGAAGCACTTGTTCCGGAAGGGTTCGAACGAAATCAGTTGCGAGTCGTGTGTAAACCGTTTTTCATTCATACACAGGGGGTTTGACGGGTGCATGGAATGGACTTTGGGTCTTTGTTTGGAGGACGGGCTGTTGGGGGAAGTTTGTTTGGCAATCTAAAGCTTTAGTGTCTCTGAACCCAGCAGTGGTCTGTAACAGTTCAACGACTTTCCTGGATGCTTTCCTGGTGGTGTCGTGGTGTGTCACCCACTTTCTGCACCACTGAAAGGGAAGGCCAGGTGCTGGCTCTGGTCCCCAATAGGCCAATCAGAATTCCACAACTGATATGACTTAGCAGTTAGGAGCCACCTCAGCCTCAGGGAGTTACAAGGGACTCCCACAGAAATGACCTGAGAAAGCTACTGAAGATAATAAAATAGTGTTATTTTGATTTAACTTTTAGAAGACAATGGAGGCAAGTCTGACCTTCAGTTCCTGCAGAACAAGGGCCTGTGGCTTCCAAACAACACCAATGAACTTCCCGCCATGCTCGTCATAGAAGAACAATGCCACGTGATTATATGTATCCTGGAAAAAAAAAATAATTGAATAGCATATCTCATTTAATGGTATGAATCAAATATTAAAAATTATTCCCAAGAGAATCACTGGTTACAAATTATTAGATTCTTGAACACAAAACATGTTCAATGTAAAAATTTTTTGAATGATCTTAAAATTTAAATTTTATGAGATACTAAGAGAAAATTAAAATTTTCTAGTAAATTAAAACATACAATATTTTCAAGACAGTTTTATTTATAAAGCTCATGAGAAAACTTTAAAACAAATTTATGATCATACAATAATTATAAAAGGATTATTGTTTAACTATAAAAAGAAAACAATATTAAGTGAATATTGGAAGTAGTAATGATGAATGGGGAGGGAGGGAAGAAATTATCAGGGGACAGCACCAAGCTTTCTAGTAAGCGTCAAGTAATGATGGCTATATAGAAGCGCAAGACTAGTCAGTTGTGTAACTGAAACCCGACCAGTTGTGTAACCGGAGCCCAACCAGTTGTGTAACCAGACCCCGACCAGTTGTGTAACCAAACCCCGACCAGCACTTGGAAAGGGTCAGGATAAGGATTTGGGATGGGACGGGGGAAAGGAATGGAGCCCAATCACTTGGACAGTCGGGGATTGAACACCGACCTGCATGAAGCCAGACCATCGCCTACCGTCCAGCCCAAGTGGTTGGACTGATGAATGGGGAACAATGGAAGGGAATTGATGAACGGGGAACAACAGAAGGGAATTGATGGACGGGAGGGGGGAGGTGAGGGGGGAAACTATAGGCTGGAGACAATGTATGGAGAGCAATGAAGGATCATCAGTGAAAGGTGGAACAATGGAGGGTGGAACAAGAGAGGGTATAACAACGGAAGGGGGTACCTTGCGTTGATTTGATCAATGCCCCCACGGCCCAGTCTCTGACCAGGCTTCCTAAACAATGGAGTAACAAAGGGGGAAAAAAAAGAGTGAAAAATAGGGTGTAACAAGAGAATAAAGAGTGTAAAATAGGATGCAACAATGGAGGGTGTAACAATGAAGATTGTAACTATGGATGGCATAACAATGGAGTAACAATGGAGGGTGTAACAATAGAGGGCATAATAATGGAGGGTGTAACAATGGAGGGCATAACAATGGAGGGCATAACAATGGAAGGCGTATCAATAGAGGGTGCATCAATAAAGAGTGTATCAATAGAGTGTGCATCAATAGCGCATTAATAGAGGGTGCATCAATAGAGGGCGCATCAATAGATGGCACATCAGTAGAGGGTGCATCAATAGAGGGCACATCAATAGAGGGTGCATCAATAGAGGGCACATCAATAGAGGGTGCATCAATAGAGGGCGCATCAATAGAGGGTGCATCAATAGAGGGCACATCAATAGTGGGTACATCAATAGAGGGCACATCAATAGAGGGCGCATCAATAGAGGGCACATCAATAGTGGTTGCATCAATAGAGGGCACATCAATAGAGGGCACATCAATAGAGGGTGCATCAATAGAGGGCGCATCAATAGAGGGCACATCAATAGAGGGCGCATCAATAGAGGGCACATCAATAGTGGGTGCATCAATAGAGGGCACATCAATAGAGGGAGCATCAATAGAGGGCACATCAATAGAGGGTGCATCAATAGAGGGCACATCAATAGAGGGTGCATCAATAGAGGGCACATCAATAGAGGGCACATCAATAGAGGGCACATCAATAGAGGGTGCATCAATAGAGGGCACATCAATAGAGGGTGCATCAATAGAGGGCACATCAATAGAGGGCACATCAATAGAGGGCACATCAATAGATGGCACATCAATAGAGGGCACATCAATAGAGGGCACATCAATAGATGGCACATCAATAGAGGGCACATCAATAGATGGCACATCAATAGAGGGCACATCAATAGAGGGCACATCAATTAAAACACTCTCTATTGAAAGGTGTAACAATATAACATGCCAGGGACTTTTCAGGTGAAAATATCCTTCCAAATGTTAAGCTTAAACAATTAAATTAACTTTTGATACCCTATATAAATTTCAAATCACCTTTACACTCTGAAGAGTAATGAATTATTTTCTCTAAAAAAAACAGTGTTGCTTGTAATGAAACGCCATTTTCTGGGCGAGTCCGGAGGCTCCTCGGAGCTATCCAGGCTGATATGGATATCCTGAACTTTGGCATCAGTCAATGTGGGTGGGGTTCTAGGCCCACCTGGGACCACGAGCCAGAACCTGGCCCCCTCAGAGAGGTACGTGGACCAATGGCCCATAGAATGCACATGTGATTTTAGAGCATTCTATATCTGCCATGGACCGGGACAGGCACCCAGAAAGGTAAGCACCACAAAACAAACCCCTATTCTGGTAAAAAACAATGAAAATAGACAAACGAGTGGACAGAACTCAACAACTGAAAACGAGCAAACAAGCATAACGTCACACGACGAACCGCACCGCATGTCTGCACAGCTCCCCCCCCCTCCCTGGGAGGGGGAAGGGGGAGACCCAGACCCCTGCACCGGCAACCCAACCTACAGTTCCAAGGCTGGATATTAAAATACTAAATGCGAAAAAACGCCGACCATAGGGAGGGAGGGTTGCCAGGGAGCATCCAGGACTCGCCCCAGAAAATGGTGTTTCATTACAGTCAACGCTGGTTTTCTGGGGGGAGCCCCTACAGCTCCCTGGAGCTACTCACCAAAGACAAATAAAGAAAGGGACATGCCCGGGAGGGGGTGTCAGTGCTACACCTCAACTCGAAGTCGAGACAGGCTGCAGCGCCAACCCAAGCGGCACAGGCCAGACTAGGCCAGGAACGTTAACTAGGTGGTGTGCAGCCAGGACCTGTTCGACCTCCAAAAACCCTGCTCCCGAATGTCAGCCCAAATGAATGTTACAAAGACGGCAGCAAGAGCATCAAACTTACAAACGTCAAGGGCACGGGGATAGACTGCAGGCCGGTAGACTTAAGAACCCTGCGGATGACCTGAGAGACCCATACCCATGAACAGGGAAGAGAGAGAACCTGGAAAACCAAAGCGCGTCCCGGACACAGAGCCGTGGCGTTCTCAAGTGCATTCGATGGGCATTGCTCCCGTGCATCTCTGAGGGGACCAGGTTCTGGCTCATGGTCCCCAGTAGGTATAGAACTCCTCCCACATCGACGATCCTAAAGGTAGGGATATCCCTATTTGCCTGGATAGCTCGGAGAAACTGTAGAGACTCCCCTCAGAAATACACTGAAAAATGAATTAATCCTGAAAATTTATCTATATTGCTGTATATTTAAGATAATTTAAGGCAGGACAAGAATTATGCGAATGATAAAATCCAAATTGGTTGGTCCAAGCCCATTCAGTTATTATATTTCAGATTTGTTATACCAATTACTTCCACTTAACTCCTCAGGTCACTGTCATACCCAGGTCCAGTGGTCACTTTCCCTCATCGTGTGTGTTTCATTTTACCATAAATTTAATAAAAAAAAACCAGCATTGAATGTAATGAAACTCCATTTCTGGGAGTCCCGGAGGCTCCCCGGAGCTATCCAACTGAATGGATATGTATAACTTTCTGGCATCAGTCAAAGTGCTAGGAGCTCTTGCCTACAGGGGACCGAGCCAGAACCTGACCCCCTCAGAGATGCACGAGGAGCAATGGCCTATAGAAACCCCCTTGTGGTTGGGAGCATTCTATGTCTGCCATCGACCGGGATAGGCACCCAGAAAGGTAGGCGCCTCAAAACAAACCCCTATTCTGGTGAAATATTGCTACCAAAAGCGGAATGAGTGGACAGAACTCCCTAAACCAAATTATCAAATTAGCATGACGTCATCATGTCGCCGCGCCACTGTCTGTGCTGACCCCCCCCTCCCAGGGAGGGGGGAGGGGGAGCCAGACCCTCCATGCGGTGATCAACTGGCAGTTCTTAGGCTGGATGTCAAAATACGCGAAAGAACGCCGGCCGACCGGAGGGGGAGGGAGGGATGACGGGGACGCCTCCGGGACTCACCCAGAAAATGACG
>WNGS01042707.1:23998797-24093846 GCA_020271785.1 Procambarus virginalis
GGTGCATCAATAGAGGGCACATCAATAGAGGGTGCATCAATAGAGGGTGCATCAATAGATGGCACATCAATAGAGGGCACATCAATAGATGGCACATCAATAGAGGGTGCATCAATAGATGGGCACATCAATAGAGGGTGCATCAATAGATGGCACATCAAATAGAGGGTGCATCAATAGAGGGTGCATCAATAGGGGGGCATCAATAGATGGCACATCAATAGAGGGCACATCAATAGAGGGTGCATCAATAGAGGGTGCATCAATAGAGGGCACATCAATAGAGGGTGCATCAATAGAGGGCACATCAATAGAGGGCACATCAATAGAGGGTGCATCAATAGATGGCACATCAATAGATGGCACATCAATAGAGGGTGCATCAATAGAGGGCACATCAATAGAGGGTGCATCAATAGATGGCACATCAATAGAGGGTGCATCAATAGATGGCACATCAATAGATTGGCACATCAATAGAGGGCACATCAATAGAGGGTGCATCAATAGAGGGCACATCAATAGAGGGTGCATCAATAGATGGCACATCAATAGAGGGTGCATCAATAGATGGCACATCAATAGAGGGCACATCAATTAAAACACTCTCTATTGAAAGGTGTAACAATATAACATGCCAGGGACTTTTCAGGAGTCTTGAGTTATCAAATAGGTCCCTTAAAAGTGTCATTAGACGAGAACTCCTGGATGGATTTGAAGAAAGTAGAACTGTGCAAACTGGAATTAGCAGGTCCATTGTTCATCACATTGAAATGTGTGAAGTAAAACATGTGTATGGGGCAAGTAATAAAGTCAGTAGACTAACAGATGTTGTCACAGCTCGTATAAGACTTGGCTACAAGTATCTCTGGCAGTTCGGCTTGTATAGGGATCTAGATGAAGTAAAGTGTAAAGTGTGTGGACAAAGACAGGGACACACACTAGAACACTATATCTGGATTGTAGTAAAATTGAGCCATTTAGAGATAGATCTAAACTCACTCTGTATGATATGGCAACCTATCTTATTACCATGGGAAAATTACCTGAAATACTTGCACTGTATCCACATTTCGCTTCCAGTAGATGAACGACATACGAGATTCAGAAACAAGTAGTGTATTTTTGAAGACTAACAAGAAACAGAAGCCCCCCTATGACTCTGTAATGTCCCCATTGGTCAAACTATTATGTATTAGCGATAAGACCTACAATTAATGTATGATGACTTACTGTAAATATGTAGCTCTTGAAATAGCACTTTCTCTGTAACTAGCTGACATTGTAACTATAAGGTGTGAAGGATAGATGAAATTGTTTATGTAATAATCTAAGATGAGGTCTGATAAAGACCTTTTGTGCCCTCTGTAATGCTTTTGCGCTACCGCTCACAGGATGAGTATGGGGTGCACAATAAACTAGCCGCCTTCGGCGGCAACAATCAAAACAATCAGGTGAAAATATCCTTCCAAGTGTTAAGCTTAAACAATTAAATTAACTTTTGATACCCTATACAATTTCAAATCACCTTTACACTCTGAAGAGTAATGAATTATTTTCTCTAAAAAAAAACAGTGTTGCTTGTAATGAAACGCCATTTTCTGGGCGAGTCCCGGAGGCTCCTCGAAGCTATCCAGGGCTGATATGGATATCCCGAACTTTGGCATCAGTCAATGTGGTGGGGTTCTAGGCCCACCTGGGACCACGAGCCAGAACCTGGCCCCCTCAGAGAGGTACGTGGACCAATGGCCCATAGAATGCACATGTGATTTTAGAGCATTCTATATCTGCCATGGACCGGGACAGGCACCCAGAAAGGTAAGCACCACAAAACAACCCCTATTCTGGTAAAAAACAATGAAAATAGACAAACGAGTGGACAGAACTCAACAACTGAAAACGAGCAAACAAGCATAACGTCACACGACGAACCGCACCGCATGTCTGCACAGCTCCCCCCCCTCCCTGGGAGGGGGAAGGGGGAGACCCACCCCTGCACCGGCAACCCAACCTACAGTTCCAAGGCTGGATATTAAAAATACTAAATGCGAAAAAACGCCGACCATAGGGAGGGAGGGTTGCCAGGGAGCATCCAGGACTCGCCCAGAAAATGGTGTTTCATTACAGTCAACGCTGGTTTTCTGGGGGGAGCCCCTACAGCTCCCTGGAGCTACTTCACCAAAGACAAAAAAAAGAAAGGGACATGCCCGGGAGGCGGTCAGTGCTCCACACCTCAACTCGAAGTCGAGACAGGCTGCAGCCGCCAACCCAAGCGGCACAGGCCAGACTAGGCCAGGAACGTTAACTAGGTGGTGTGCAGCCAGGACCCTGTTCGACCTCCAAAAACCCTGCGCCCGAATGTCAGCCCAAATGAATGTTACCAAAGACGGCAGCAAGAGCATCAAACTTACGAACGTCAAGGGCACGGGGATAGACTGCAGGCCGGCTAGACTTAAGAACCCTGCGGATGACCTGAGAGACCCATACCCATGAACAGGGAAGAAGAGAAATGGATCAACCAAAGCGCGTCCCCGGACACAGAAGCCGTGGCGTTCTCAAGTGCATTCTATGGGCCATTGCTCCCCGTGCATCTCTGAGGGGACCAGGTTCTGGCTCATGGTCCCCAGTAGGTATAGAACTCCTCCCACATCGACTGATCCTAAAGTTAGGGATATCCATATTTGCCTGGATAGCTCCGGAGAACTGTAGAGACTCCCCTCAGAAATAACTGAAAATATGAATGTAATCCTGAAATAATTTATCTATATTGCTGTATATTTTAAGATAATTTAAGGCATGGACAAGAATTATGCGAATGATAAAATCCAAATTGGTTGGTCCAAGCCCATTTCAGTTATTTATATTTCCAGATTTGTTATACCAATTACTTCCACTTAACTCCTCAGGTCACTGTCATACCCAGGTCCAGTGGTCACTTTCCCTCATCGTGTGTGTTTCATTTTACCATAAATTTAATAAAAAAAACCAGCATTGAATGTAATGAAACTCCATTTTCTGGGTGAGTCCCGGAGGCTCCCCGGAGCTATCCAGACTGAATGGATATGTATAACTTTCTGGCATCAGTCAAAGTGCTAGGAGCTCTTGCCTACAGGGGACCCCGAGCCAGAACCTGACCCCCTCAGAGATGCACGAGGAGCAATGGCCTATAGAAACCCCCTTGTGGTTGGGAGCATTCTATGTCTGCCATCGACCGGGATAGGCACCCAGAAAGGTAGGCGCCCCAAAACAAACCCCTATTCTGGTGAAAATATTGCTACCAAAAGCGGAACGAGTGGACAGAACTCCCTAAACAAAATTATCAAATTAGCATGACGTCATCATGTCGCCGCGCCACTGTCTGTGCTGCCCCCCCTCCCAGGGAGGGGGGAGGGGGAGCCCCAGACCCTCCATGCCGGTGATCCAACTGGCAGTTCTTAGGCTGGATGTCAAACTACGCGAAAAACGCCGCCGACCGGAGGGAGGGAGGGATGACGGGGAGCCTCCGGGACTCACCCAGAAAATGACGTTTCATTACATTCAACGTTGGTTTTCTGGGGGGAGCCTCGTCGGCTCTCCGGAGCTACCTCACCACAAATAAGGAAAACAGGGAAGGAATCAGGAGGCGGACACCACGCGCCCTAACCTAAAAACCAAGACCACAGACAAAACAAAGACCAAAACGAGAAGAAAATAGACCACCCAGGCCAACGACCAGGACGGCACCAGAACTCAAGAGCAGGCCGGAAGGGAAACAACGCCCAGGACAGCAAGCGGAACGGAGCAGAAGGAACTGCAACACCGAATGCAAGCAGAAGCGGCTCCGCCAGCACCACCCAATACGAGTTGACAGGACACAGTCCCAGACGACTGTCCCGGAACAACCCCGAAGGTAAGACAAGCCAACCTTATCAGAGACCGAAGGACCCTTTGCAGTGATAGGAAAACCGAAAGGACCGCCAGGAAAACTACAAACCGCCCCCGAGACGAAACACACAGGTGGGAGACCAATAACGAACCTACCAGTGCCGACACAAACTACAAGAAACGAGCACCACGAACGAAAGCGCAAAACGCGAATCGAAAAACAGCAACCCCGCAACCCAAAGGAGCAACATAACCAGCTCCAGCAGGGAAGAATGACGCACGCGTCCCTGAGGCATCCAAGAGGAGAACTACACAGGACGGGAACCGCAGGAAAGCAAACACACCCGTACTGGAAAAGGAACAAAGAAAAACTTGAGCCAGGACCGGAACCCAGCTACCGGTTCCAAGAAAAGGAACCAGTAAGGCAGGAGCGGCGGACCAAAAGTCCACAACCCCCCACAGACAGCGCAACACCGAAGCCTGCAGCAAGTCACAAAGAAAACCAAAGGAAGTCAGTACCAAAATGGAACACCGGAGAAGTCCAAAAGCAGGGAACTGAACATGGACAGAGGCCCACCCAAGCACCCAACATCAGGATAGTCAAGAAGTACCGACCCAGATACACAAACAAGTGTAGCATAGGAGGAAAAATGGAAATAGATAAGGAAAACCCTGAATACGGACCAAGGAGTGGCCGGGAAGTAATGCACACGACCAACCACAAAATGTGTAGAGGAGGGCGTACATACCCGAGGGACCTCATGGACAGCAGGGTGCAGCCAGGCACCGAAGATAGGCAAGGAATGAGTGTCCAGATAGGGAAAAGACCCAGGTGCCGACAAGGAAACCAAAAGCACCGAAATGTGGGGCAGTGCCCCACAGGACAACAAAGAACAAGAGACATGGACAAAGGAGTCACTAAAGACACACGCAAGGTGACCAAACACAACACACCAAACACCCCTGGTAGGATCCATCGATGCAACCCCGCCAAACGGGGAAGAGTAAACAAGGATGGAGCAGTGACCAAGGGTGGTGTAGCGAGTAGAAGATCCCAATAACATATTCACTCCAAACGCATTAGCTGAATGAGAGAAGCAAAGCTCTTCGTAATACTAATTATGAAACTCAAACCTTTCCCTACTTCTAGTTAATGTTCCAGCCAACCTTTGGAGAACAGTGAGGTGTTGCCCGAACATATTAGCAGCAGAGTAGCGAATAATAACTAGTCTACTTTCAATTGTGGTCTAGAACAGACACTCGCGAGATACTGTACCAACTCCCAGTGTGCTCAACACACCATTGCTCGCCAATGTATCACCTGCATACTTCTGTATACTCGACCAAATATATTTAGTCTCTTAGTGTTTGCATTTATTGTCACCATTCTTTACATAACAATAGAACTGGTACAGTGCCACACGCCACCCTTGTGGCACATTTTGGACACAAAACAATGGGCATAAAATGGATAAGTGTAGAATTAGGAAAGACTTGAGGAAATACTGGTACGGTAACAGGTTCATTGATTTGTGGAACAAAGTACCGCGTAACGTGGTGGCGGGGTCCCACGATTGGTGCAAGCGTGGGTTGGACATGTATATGAGTGGGAATGGGTGGGAAGAAATAGAAGCTGCCTCGTATGGGCCAATAGGCCCTCTGCAGTTCTTCTGTTCTCATGTCCGTATGTTTGTATGCACAAGGGGACAAGTCGCATATATTATGCTATTTGTTTTAAAATGTGCGACAATGTCTTGTGCCAACTTGAAACAAAAATGAACAAAAATTGAGGTGAGAAAACTGGAAAGAGTTTAGACATTGGAGTGTGGTTGTGCACTCACCAGCACCGCGTGGCACTGCCCGGCCTATCTTCCAGTGCCCTGCAGGTGGCACACCAGCCCAGGCAAAGTATTACGCTTCAGAAGTATAATGTTAGTCTCTGCATACATTTTGATTCAAGAGCAAATCAAAACAAATAATTTAAAATATATATAAAACAGTCTTCAATTCTTTACACGATAAATTTCTTAAGAAGCTGAAAATAAGAGTCAACATGTAAATAAAGTAAAACTAATAACAGAAAAATCTGTCAACAAACCCTTAATTCTTTTAAATATAGAAAAGGTGCATCAAACATCACAATAGGCATTATTTCACTGGAATGATACTCATAGGGTTTGATATTCTTTGGGATGAATGAAGAGTTTCTAATGGATTCCTCGTGACGGCACAGATGCTTAGAGTTCAAGTGGATAACAACGTCATAGTCATCAGATGAAGGCCGGAAAATCATCTGAAAAGATGCATATGGATTTAAGACAACTAGACAGATCAAGAGTAAAATAACCAATATATTGCAGCAAGGCACAATACTGCAAAATACAAATCAGACTTTCAGTTTGATAAAACGTACCTGACAAGATCATTTTGCTTTCCTTAGCTATGATCATGGGTGAATACTCAATCAAGTTAAAAATGATCAACTGGGGCAGATCATAAAATAAAACTCCAGTCCCTTACTCTGCTTCCTTCACTTAGGAAGTTTTGCAGACCAGCAATAAGTGGCTGCACAACACAATACACAGTTTTAAATGTAATGATGATAAGACTAAACAGGGAATCGAGTCACTTCATTGACCTGCAAAAAGTATGGAAGTTGATGCTCAACCCATTTCCCTTCCCTTCAACTCAAATATATTGTCACAGTGTACACTAACTTTGCTCTCAATGTTTCATCCCCATCACTGGCCCTTCACTTCCCAATCTATTTTCCCGTGGTCGAAATTATCAAATATTTGTTTGTCTGTCGTAACTTCCCTTGCTAATGATCATTTTCCATAATCAAGCTGTTTTTGTGGTTTTCTTCTTACCTTTCCCAGTTTATAAGTCAATATTTTCTACTGTTGGCAGGCCTTAAATCAGTGGTTCCCAACCTTTTTGGACTCTGCCCCATTTTCTAATTTCAAAAGCCCTGCGACCTCCCCTGCCACACACCGAACATAGTATGTCCAGTTGTTATGTTTTCAAGTTCAAGTTTTCAATTAGAAACAAAGAGAAAGCATTATGACTAAATCACACACTAGAAGATTAAGAGACAATGATGTTTTGGTCCATCCTGTACCATTATCAAGTCGATTGATAAAGTCGATTGATAATGGTCCAGGATGGACCGAAACATGTTGTCTCTTCATCATCTAGTGTGTAGTTTGGTCGTCATATCTTCAGACACATTACTGTGACTCGTCATCTGCAAAGAGAATGCATAAAATTATGAGAAAGAGGAAACAAAAATGGAAGAGTGTTGAATATTATGAGATTGTATATTATTGTATATTATGAGAAAATACACTTGGGCTCTGAGATGACACAAACCTGCAATCCAGGCATTGCCAGCCGCATCCTTTGCCACTAGACCACCGCTGACATTTAAATGTATTGTATATTATTGTATTGTAAATGGAAGCATAATGATGTGAGGGGTAAGAATGTATTCATTAACTACAAATACAAGCTACCAAAGTATTTCTGCTTATTTATGTATACTAAAAACCAAGGAACAGTATACAATTCTCACCTTAAAATTCAAGAAACCTTTCAATAAGTTGTTATTCAGATATCCAAGGGCAGCTTCAGCTAACTGTTTACTTCGATATAAGATTTGTACTGACGGGAAAGTTTTAGTCCACATGGAAGCTAGTTTATATCGGTGATCCAAGTCAGCAGATGTTTCAGTGCTTGATACAGAACGTAATTCATACGGACTGACAATAAACATGTGTGGCAAAGTTGAACGTTGTGAGAGGAAACGCCGATTGAGCTCTGCCACGTCATCCACTTGAAACCAAAAATTACTTATATTAATACAAACATTAAGCTTTTAATTTATATGAAAAGTGTCACAGTAACGAATCATGCACATGCAGGCAGGATGATATATAGTACTGGCAATGGCATTACACTGAACTTTTCAAATTGTCTTCACAGTCATTAAGGTACTAATAAGCCACTGGACAGAAATCAAACTAGCATTGAATGATCAAAAAATAATTTATAAAGTTCAATGCCCTATAGAGCCCTCTCTTGTTATCACAAATGACTACCAAGAGTGTGCTTCAGCAAACTAATAGTCCACCTTCTTGGATTCTCTCATTGCCACCAAGCAGCATTACTATACCTTTCCCAGTTCCCACTTCCAAACCACCTCACATACCTGTCAGGCAAATTGTGTGAGTGTAGTTAAAGATATCCAGAGCCTGAATTCCCCAACAGGATATGCCTAAGAAAAAGATTAGAAATGTTGCATATACTGTATGTGTGGTAATCCAAATCAAATGCATGTAGCATATACTGTATATTTTGGTAATCCAAGTCACCTCCATGTGAGTTAGCCAAACATACAACTTGATTACCTATCTACCTACTTATTGAAGATTCCGGGGATTAATTTTCCCGCAGCCCAGTCTCAGATCAAGCCTCCTGGCTGCTGGTCTGATCCATTCGGCTGTTTGATGCGGCTGTTCGCAACGTGATGAATGAGTCACAGCCTGATCAAGTATTCCTTGAAGGTGCGTGTCGAGTTCTCTTTTGAACAATGCGAAAGGTCAGCCAGTTATGCCTGTCTGTGGCATGTTATGTCTGTCTGTGTAAGGAAAGAGTGTTGAAAAGTCTTGGGCTTTTGATATTGATTGAGTTCTCTCTCAGCGTGCCTATTGCACTTTTACACTTCAGTGGGTCTATTTGGTACATCCTGCCGTGACTTCTGGTCTCATGAAGTCTTATTTCTATATGCAAATTCGGAACAAGTCCTTGAGAATGGTCCAGGACGGGCTGAAACGTCGTCGTCCCTTCACCTTCTAGTGTGTGGTCTGGTCAACAAGTCCTCCTAATATTTGCCAAGTGTTGATCTGTATGAATTTCTCCTGCCTGCACTTCAAGGAATACAGACCTCTTTTTAGGTGGTCCCAATAATTTAGATGTTTTATTGAGTGGATTCTAGCAGTAAAAGATCTTTGGACGCTCCACAGGTCAGCAATTTCTCCAGGTTTGAAAGGGGCTGTTATTGTGCAACAATATTCCACTCTAGAGCATGCTAATGTCTTAAAAAGTGGCTTCATTGCAACTTTTTAATGCCACTAATGTCATTGGCATGGCATCTCTTGTTTGGAATGCAGTATTCCTGTTATCACACCTGTCATTTTTCTTGCAGCTGTGACAGCAACTTTGCTGTGTTCTTTAAAAGTAACGTCTTCCAACATGATTACTCCTAAATTTTTTACATTCCTTTTACTTTTAATAGTGTGGTTTGACCATGTTATATATGATTTCTGCTTTGATGTTTTTGTTTTTTCATAGCGCAGAAAATGGACCTAGTCCTCATTAACCCTTAAAGTGTGCATCACTTCATATGAAGTGCTAGGCGTTTTACCAGTCGACTGCGCTTCACTTCATATGAAGTGTTGGAACACTACGCAAGATTTAAACGGCCCGCGGATACACGGGGTTCACCACACCTTCATCAGGGCTCTTGTAAACAGACGCCATTTTTAAAAAAATCGTGGGCCAAACTCCCGGGTGTTAGGGGCCTCAGTATCGCGCAAGCTACCAAGCCTGACGCACGCAGCATGAGCTCACAGCACTGCTGTTCAGCTTGTGACCACAGCATCGCCTAAAAATGCCATAATATACTTGTTCATGCTATTATGTAGCGATGATATTATTACAGAAGACCCCTGACTGTGATAAAAGTGACCAGGGTTCTGATAATAGCAGGATTGCGATGATATTTAGCGCTGTGCGCCATGGAGGGAGGAGTAATGCTGTGGGAGGGAGGGTGGTGGCGATGTTTTCTGACTGTGTGTGGCCACCTTTTATTGACTGCACTCAGCATACCAGCTTAGTGGTTCTCTATAGTGAACACAAATGTAGATACTTATATATAACGTGTGTATAGAGGGTATAAACAGCAAGAGAAGGTTTGGAGCCGCCATTTTAGTGAGGACGGTGGCGTCGTCTGCACGACGCCACCGTGCAGACGACGGTGTTGTTTACTGGTTACCACGATGGTCTTTGGGCACCATACCAGTTTATTTGTACAAGTATGGTGAATAAAACAGGTAGATATTTATTTATAATGTGTGTATATAGCGTAATAACACCACACAGTATTGTTGGAGGAGAAATATTAGTGCGTCTGGCCTTGAGGGAGGCAGCCATCAGCTGACTGTGTTAGGTCCTATGTCTTTATGAATTTACTCACCATACAAGCTTAGATGTACAGTTATGGTGAACAAAACATGTAGATACTTATATATACCGTCTGTATATAGTGAATTATAGCAAAAACAGTATTGTGGGAGGAGAATGTGGGCGAGACAGATGACTGGAGGGAGGGCGGGAGTGGCTGGCTGGTACACGGCGGTCACTCCTCGTTACTTTTTGAGTCATAATAGCTACTTAGTGGTTCGTTATAGTGAACAAAACATGCAGATACTTATATATAATCTGTGCTTATAGTGTAATAACCGACAAAGTATTTGTTCACTGATTGATGAACATAACTGAATCAACAATATGCACACCATATTTTTGAGTACAGCAATGATTCACTCATTTTATTATATAAATATATCAAACTACACACTATTGAATAATATTACAGCAAAAAAACTATGAAACATCAATCAGAGACATTGAAATAATTAGGTAATTATCTCTTTGTGGCAACTCTGGCCTGACAGTTGGCGAGCAACAGACCGCCTGGGACGCATGCTGAGTCAGCGCCTATAATTTGCCAGACTTCCCCGCCCTATAGCGGGCAATATATGGCACTTACGATTTTTTTATTATTTTTCCCGTGATCAGTGAACACAAATTAACAGGTTAGGAGAAAAAAATAATTTTTTTTTTTCAAAATGACATGCGCTTGTGCGGATAGCAGGATATTAGACCCCGAGCATGTTAAGGGTTAAACATCACATTTTCTGTGGCCCATTGAAAGACTTGATTAACATCAGATTGGAGGTTTGCTGTGTCATCTGCTGACTACTCTCATAAAAGTTCTAGTGTCATCTGCAAAGGATGATACAGTACTAAAGTTTGTATCCTTCTCTATGTACTCACCTAGTTGTATTCACATAGTTGTGCTTGTGGGGGTTAAGCTCTGGCTCTTTGGACCTGCCTCTCAATTGTCAATCAATCAACTGTTTTTTTTCTTTCTTCTTTTTCTCCCCCTCCCCACAAGGAAGCAGCCCATAGCAGCTGTCTGACTCCCAGGTACCTATTTACTGCTAGGTGAACAGGTGCATCAGGGTAAAAGAAACTCTGCCCATTTGTTTCCACCTGTGCCGGGAATCGATCCCCGAACCCTAGGACTACAAATCCTGAGCGCTGTCCACTCAGCTGTCAGACCCCTCACATGTCTGATATGAGGTTTGAGGAAAAGTACTGGAGCAAGCACTGTACCTTGGGAAACTTGAGCTTTTCACTGGTGGACGATTCGGATTTTACTTTGTTGACTTTTATTCTCCAAGTTCTGTTTGTTAGAAAGTTAAGGATCCATCTCCCTACTTTGCCAGTACTGTAATTCCTTTTGTGCGCATTGTGTGTGCAATAACACCATGGTCACATTTGTCTAAGATTTTTGTGAAATTTGTGTATATTACATCAGCATTTTGTTTGTCTTCCATAGCATCCAGAGCCATGTCATAGTGGTCTAGCAATTGCTAGACCAATTTCCTCTCTCTCTTGAAAAGTACTAGAAAGACTGATCCAAATCTGGACACAGAAATAATATTTCTTATTACGACCACACGACATGGCACAATGTGCAAAACTGCCCTGTTGAAAAGCAGAGGTGCAACAGGAACATAAAGAGTACTCTATCAACGTCTAAGGCCCAAGACTTTTCAACACCCTCCCTCTACACATAAGGGGCATAACTAGCTGACCTCCAAAAGTGTTCAAAAGAGAACTTGACAAACACCTTCATAGGATACCTGGCCAATCAGGTTGTGAGGAACCTAGTTGACCAAACAAACAATAAGGAAGCATAGTCAGAGATTGGGCCGTGGGAACGATGATCCTCGGAATCATCGAAATGTAAAGGAAAGATATCCAAGCTCTTAAGAGTACAGTATTCGCCTGAATCACCCTGTGGGATGGTACTCACATGGTTGACTAAGATCAACCAACTGTTGCAGAAGCTGGGAGATGCGAGTCTTGGTGCAGTGAAGCATCATCCTCAGATTAAGGAACAGACTATCAACACTGACATAAAGGGACAGTAAATAATGCTAAGCGAAGCCATCAAGCCAACGCATGTAGTGCATCCCAGAGAACACAAGCCAAGCCTGAGAGAGACTATGCATGCTGAAAAAAAATCAAGTTTCATTTTGGGTAAGGACACCAGTGCTGGGATGAAGGAAAACAAATAAGGAACTCCCACTGCTGTAGAAAAGAATGAAGATGGCTAACCCCATTACCAGAAGTATATGAGGACGTGATCCAAAACGCTCCAACACCAGGACGTTTAAGGTAATATCAAGAGACCAAGCAGGCTGCAGTATATGATGAGTCATGCAAATATTATAAAAGGCGCAACTTAAAATAAATGAAGAGGGAAGACAAAACTTGATTACCTCATTGGCACAGGTAATCAAGCAGTCCAATAGATAGTTTACCAGGACATTTCCCTGATGGTCATTTGTGATGTTGAGACAGGGTTCTGTAGGGCCTTGAATTTTATGAATAATATATTGTCAATTTGGTTTAGATTCATTTATCTTCAGTGACTCCCTAACACCTTCATGACCCTACAGGGACAGTTTTAAAAATCACTGTGGCACTGGAGTCATACTGTCAGTATTAAAACTCCATATGATGATCTGAAAATAACTTAAGTGAAGTAGTACAATATTTTAATCTACAGTACTAACAGTTTAAAATACTAGGTATGTTTTTGACTAGGATATGATGAATTATTGAGAGTAATGTTTTGATATCTCTTCAACTTAATGTTTCTTGAACTGTTCTAATTTTATCTCCAGAATAATGCCTTCCCACTCCATGAAAGTGTGAAATTACTAATAACCAACAAAATGAATAATAGTATTAATAAATACTGTACCAATAATAATAACAACCATGATAACAATAATGAGTTATTATTATTATATCATTTCTTTTATATATTTGTCAAGGATGAAAAATCCTTAATATGTATGATTATGGAACATTTTTAATTTTGATGCTTTATTGATGCATTTTTATTCATTTTGATACAATGAATTTCAATATATAAAATTGTACTTTGCCTTACTTCATGCACTTAACACTTTCGCCCGGCGACGACTCAGCATTGAGTCCTCCGTAAAATAGGGCAAGTCCGGCGAGGACTCAGCATTGTTCGTGCGGCAACAGTAGCGTTTTTTTCAGGAAGGTCTTGCTGCGGTTTTGGACATTATATGCATATACTCTTGTAGGGAATTTCATTGCGAATACATTGATACCAAATGAAAGTCCTAGGACCAGAATTGAGGTAACAAAGTTGAAAACAGAATACCCATTAGCGCTCACGGGGTAACGCCCTGTCACTTTCCCTGCTTGTTGTGGATGGTACGCCGGCTTTTGGACTTTATATTTTCCATACTCCTGTAGGGAATTCTATTGCGAAGACAATGATACCAAAATGAAAGACTTAAGACGATGTGAAGAGAGTGTACGCATTATTGCTCTGGCTCGCTCCCGGTAACACGCTGTCACTTTCTCAATTTCTCGCCGCTTTTGGTCTTTATATGCATTTAGTCCTGTAGAGATTCTATTGCAAACACAATGATACCAAATTGAAAACCTAGAACGAGAATTGAGATGACAAAGTTGAAAGAATATACACTTTTCATAATGAGAAGCGCCTTGGGTGGCGCAGCGCTCTCTTTCTTGTAACCGTGGCCTGTTTTCATCATGTTGGCGGGTGGAGATTGCTGCTGTTTTTTATATTATATGCATATAGGCTTGTTGGGAATTCTATTGTGAACACATTGATACCAAAATGAAAGACCTAGGACGAGAACTGAGTTGACAAAACTGAAAAGAGTGTAAACATTTTATCACTCTTGTGCGCTCCTGCCTAACTTTCTCTGTTAGTTGCGGATGGTAAGCCGGGGTTTGGGAGTTTATATGCATTTAGTCCTGTAGAGAATTCTATTGCGAACACATTGATACCAAATTGAATATCTTAGGACGAGAATTGAGCTGACAAAGTTGAAAAGATTATACACTTTTCAAAATTTACCGCGCTCACTCTCGCGCTTCCGCGGAATGCCCAAGCCCACCTGGGGTAGTGGGGAGGTCCCGCGCCCGGTGAGTGAAAGTGTTAAGAAAACAATACGTGGTAATAAACCAATACCATACAAAAGTGATCCTTATATTTTGTATTTAAGACAAGAGTGTACATAAGATAAAATTTAAATTGGCTGTAAAAATTAATTAATAAAGAAAATCTGATTCATCTCTGCATACCTGTAAAAGCTTCATTAAGATTAACAAAGATTGGTGTCACTTTCCAATCAATGTGTGCCAGGAGCTGGAGGAACCTGAGCAGAGTTACATGTGGCGTGCTCGGAGGAGTATAAGGAGCTGCGTTTAGGAACAGGTAAGCCACCAGTAGTTCCACCGCTGTGTGAGGTAGATGTGGCAAAAGTAGTTGGGACCCCAACCATCGTTTACATAACCGAACCCCTCCACTGAAACTTGGGTAATCTGCTTGAATACTGGTGAGAAAAATAAAATGAGATATTTAACTTATAATGTACAAAAGTTCTTAAATGTTCAAGTAACAAGAAGAGTGAGGGAATTACTAAAATGGTGAGAGGTAAAATGGAACACAGTTAAAAAATGGAACATAGTTACAACATTATATGTAAATTACTTTTAGTAATCTTTATTGCTATTTTACCACTCGACACCATCAACTGGTAACATTAATACCTTCTGAGCACAAAGTAGTAATATTTAGGATGATTGTATTTTTTTACACGTTTAAACCTTCAAAATTTTTGGTAGATTAAATAGCAAAATTATATATGTATAATTAATTTTTTAATACCTGGCAATTTGAACAAAAGATATGAGTTTGGTTAAACGACTCTCCAAAATTTTAATTCATATACAGTAATTAAATTATTAGTGATAAATATATTGTGTTCAAAATAGCTAACACACAGGCATAATACCTAGCCAATGCTGTTGTGAATCTAGGAATGATCTCGATCTGCTTCTCCAGTTGTATGGCAGCAGCAGTGTCCTGCTCCCGCCAGTCCCCATCTGATGTCTCCACTAGACGCTGTACATAGATCTCTCTCAAATAACATACACGGAAACGGAAGACGTAGCCCTCCTGTGAAGCAGTCCCATCACCAATGAAATAGATTTTGATTATAAAAATCTTGTTTCAATAAAACAATCACAAGACAATAAACAACATTACACTATTCAGAATAAGAGAAATACAGTTTAAATGCATTGTTGTAACATAAGCATGACAGTTTAACATAATAATTGGGCATCATGTGACTTATTAAATACTGCATATCCACCAACAAAACAAACAATGCCACTTTTTAATATACTTAGAATACTGAATTAAGATGAAATGTTCCACTGTACCCAAAGTATCTGGAGGTATTTAGGAAAGACCAGTCGTGATGCTGTCTTGTTGGAGCAGGTCAGACTTTTACTATGAAACTCTGCTTTAATAGCTTGGATTGCCTCCAGGTCATCTGGCCACTTTCCACTTATTTCTAGGAAGACATTGACTGCAAGATAAATAATTACAATGAATTGTGAACTTTAGAGGATTTATTAGAAATAAATACTATATATATAGTATATTAGTCCATTTCCCACTTTCATGGAGTGGGTGGCATCAGTCTGGTGAAAATATTGGAAAAATACATCAAAACATGGACACAAATGTTAATAAAAAAAAAAATATCCCTCGTCCATTCATTAAATAATCCACAATACATTGCATCACGAATGTACAACTCCTCCACACTCCAGTTATCCTCAGAACCAATGCACCCTCACACAAGACAAGGTGTGTAGTGCTCCTCATGAATTGTATATACAGCATTCTTATATGACAAGTTCACTTACACCTTATACACTGCTTCCACCCAGCCTTGTCCCTACTATATCCTGGGTGTTGGTCACACTCAAACCTTGTCTGCCCACCACCTACCCCAGCCCTCCTCTCCTTGTCCTACTCTCAAATTCATGCATTTTGCACACTTTTTAATGAACAGTTTACCATTATCCATTCTTTCAACATGATCAAACTCAATACAATTTGATCGATCTTGTAATTTATGACTTTTTGCAATCTTCATTACATCACAGGAAATGAAAACTATACGTTCATATCAGGCCATTTCCTTCGCTTTCAGTTATCTAATCACTGATTCTTATGATTGAGAGATGTTCTATCATATGCCTCCTTTCCATGCTCCTCTGGTGCTGGATTTTGTTCTCCCTTAGATTCTGACCTCTCTTTTTATTTGAGGATCTTTCCCTCAAAGTTTCTTTTGCTCATAGCTTTGGAAATAGCACATTAAAGTTACAGCAGTGAGCTTCTTGCATCCATGATTTCCTTCTTTTGATTGTGGAAACTCATGTGTCTCCATTCTGACCTCTCATTCTTCATCACGATGAGACTTTTTTTTTTTTTTTAGGAGGAGGTCCTTTCCTAGTTTAGGGCCTGGTAATTATGTCTTATGGATCCTTGTATTCTGACTCCCTTAGCTTCTCTAGTCCAGTATCTCCAGGTGTCTCAGCACAATCACTGATTCTCCCCTTCCTTGCACCAAAGTTTTCCACTGTAAAGTCTATGTATCCCAGATACCCCACACTGTGATTAGGGCGAGTAAGCCCAAGGTGTGTTCTGGAGCCTATTATCCCGGTAATCTCAACTCACTTAGGTCTTCTCTGACATCAGAGCTTTAGAGTTTTGAAGGCTCACCAAAAATTTACTCCACTTGTAGCATTTCCCACCTTCACCAACATGCAGCCCAGGTAAGCATACTCATTACTATCCGATAGTTTAATTTACAATTATTGAACATTTCTCAAGAACAACCAAATGTAATAGCCGAAAAAGCTAGCCTTGAGTTTAAGGAAAAAATTTTCTCAGCTATACACTTTTCTTTTTTCCTTATGCATGATCCTAATACTTTTATTTTGTGGTTGTGCTGCATGAGAATAGGTAAGGAGTTGGAGTCGGAAAGCAAATCTCGGTGTGGTGTTGTCATCTGGTGGCGGTGGGTGGTAGCAACCAAATAGTAAGTAATCGTGTCAAAAGAAATCATATTAATGAATTTAGATACAAAAATTAAATCTTGTAAAAAGTTGAATTTGACATTCCTAGGAGTATGATGTGCATTAATATGAAGTGAGCAAAACAACTTTGTAGAATTTAAACAATAGAGACAAGTGCCAGGATGGCTGATCAAGGAGTTGGGTGCGGTGTCCGGTAGTGGTTGGCAGGTGTCGGGAAGCTGGGTGCAGTGTCGGTACTGGGTTGCAGGTGTCGGTAGTGGTGTTGCAGGTAATTACCTAAGTGTAATTACCTAAGTGTAGTTACAGGATGAGAGCTACGCTCGTGGTGTCCCGTCTTCCCAGCACTCTTTGTCATATAACGCTTTGAAACTACTGACGGTCTTGACCTCCACCACCTTCTCCCCTAACTTGTTCCAACCGTCTACCACTCTGTTTGCGAAAGTGAATTTTCTTATATTTCTTCGGCATCTGTGTTTAGCTAGTTTATATCTATGACCTCTTGTTCTTAAAGTTCCAGGTCTCAGGAAATCTTCCCTATCGATTTTATCAATTCCTGTTACTATTTTGTATGTAGTGATCATATCACCTCTTTTCTTCTGTCTTCTAGTTTTGGCATATTTAATGCCTCTAACCTCTCCTCGTAGCTCTTGCCCTTCAGTTCTGGGAGCCACTTAGTAGCATGTCTTTGCACCTTTTCCAGTTTGTTGATGTGCTTCTTAAGATATGGGCACCACACAACCGCTGCATATTCTAGCTTTGGCCTAACAAAAGTCGTGAACAATTTCTTTAGTATATCGCCATCCATGTATTTAAACGCAATTCTGAAGTTGGAAAGCGTGGCATAGGCTCCTCGCACAATATTCTTTATGTGGTCCTCAGGTGATAGTTTTCTATCTAGAACCACCCCTAGATCTCTTTCTTTATCAGAATTCTTTAAAGATTTCTCACATAATATATAGGTTGTGTGGGGTCTATGTTCTCCTATTCCACATTCCATAACATGGCATTTATTAACATTGAATTCCATTTGCCAAGTGGCGCTCCATGTACTTATTTTGTCCAGGTCATCTTGAAGGGCATGACAATCATCTAAGTTTCTTATCCTTCCTATTATCTTAGCATCATCAGCAAACATGTTCATATAATTCTGTATACCAACTGGTAGATCATTTATGTAGACAATAAATCACTGGTGCAAGAACTGAACCCTGTGGTACTCCGCTTGTGACATTTCTCCAGTCCGATACATTGCCTCTGATCACTGCCCTCATTTTTCTATCAGTCAGAAAATTTTTCATCCATGTTAGAAGCTTACCTGTCACCCCTCCAATATTTTCCAGTTTCCAGAACAACCTCTTATGTGGAACTCTGTCGAAAGCCTTTTTTAGGTCCAGATAGATGCAGTCAACCCAACCATCTCTTCCTGTAATATCTCTGTTGCTCGGTCATAGAAACTGAGTAAATTCGATACACAGGATCTTCCAGATCGAAAACCATACTGTCTGTCTGATATTATATCATTTCTCTCAGGTGTTCTACCCATTTAGTTTTAATTATTTTTTCCAATATTTTGACTATTACACTTGTCAATGATACCGGTCTATAGTTAAGGGGGTCTTCCCTGCTTCCACTTTTGTAGATTGGAACTATGTTAGCCTTTTTCCACACATCAGCTACAACTCCTGTAAACAGGGATGCCTGAAAAATCAGTTGAAGAGGAATGCTGAGCTCAGGTGCACATTCTCTCAGAACCCATGGCGAAACTCCATCTGGACCAACTGCTTTGTTCTTATTTAGCTCCTTGAGCATTTTTTCCACTTCGTCTCTAGACACCTCTATGTGCTCTATGTTGTTCTCTGGAATTCTTATTGTATCTGGTTCCCTGAAGATTTCATTTTGTACAAACACACTTTGGAACTTTTCGTTTAATGTTTCACATTTCCTTTTCATTTTCCGTGAATCTATTCCCATTTTCAACCTCTGAATATTATCCTTTACCTGCAATTTGTTGTTTATGAATTTATAGAATAGACCTGGTTCTGTTTTACATTTGTCTGCAATCCCTTTTTCAAATTTCTTTCTGCCTCTCTCCTCACTGCCGTGTAGTTGTTTCTCGCATCTTTGTATCGCTGGTATGTTTGGGGGTTTGGCCTCTTCCTGTATTGATTCCATTTTTGTGACTTTTGGTCTCTGGCCCTCTCGCACTTTCTGTTGAACCAATCCTGTTTCCTAGTTCTGCTTCTCTGTTTTGGTATAAATTTTTTGTTCCTTATCATATATTTCACAAAACTTGACATACATCTCATTCACTTCCTTGCCTAGCAACAAGTCTGTCCAATTATACTCACTAAAAAATTTTCTAAGGTTGCCATAATGTCCTCTCCTAAAATCAGGTTTTTCAATTGCATCGACTGTCATATTTTCTTCCAGATTATATCGCATTGCATACTTTATTCCCAAAAAGACATGGTCACTTTTACCCAAGGGAGGAAGGTACTGAATGTCAAATATTTCTTCCTCCTTCCTGGTAAATATCAAATCTAGCATGGAGGGGAACGTCCCCTTCCCTCATCCTCGTAGCTTGTTTAACATGTTGATACAAGAATGTTTCCAGGATGAGGTCTACAAATTTACAGGTCCAGAAATCTTCTGTTTTAGCTTCATATGCCTCCCAGTCTATGGATTTCAAGTTGAAGTCGCCGACTATCAACAGCCGTGAACTATCGTTATCCGCTCTTGCTATGATCTCTCTCATTATTGTTATAAGACCTTCTCGTTTACTATCTAGCTCCTCTTTTGACCATGTGCTGCTTAGCGGTGGACTATATGCATTTATGATCATTAGTTTATCATCCTCATGGCAGATCTCTAGTGCTATTATATCAACTTCTTGTGGATTGGCAGTCATTATTTCGTTCACCTTTAGGTGTTCTTCACCAGCACAGCAACGCCACGCCACCGCCTTTCCTGATTTTTCTGTCCCGTCTCCAAATTGAGTAGCCCCTTGGGAATATGACCTCATTTAAAATAACATCTTCAAGTTTTGTCTCCGTGAGTGCAACAATGTCTGGTGTCTGCAGCTGTATTATATCACTTAACTCCAGTATCTTTGACCTTACTCCATCTATGTTGGTGTATGCAATCTTCAGGAACTTGTTCCCCTCTTCTTATTTTTCACTCCCCCTTTCTCTAATGATTTTGTTGGTTTGCCTTTATGTACCACTTCACTGGTCTGCCTACTCCTATCACTTTGTAGAAAAAAGAATTGATATCTTCTTCATTCCTGCTCTCATTTAAACGTTTTGCCTCGGCGAGGTTCAGTTTCAGCTTCTCTCTATCTTCTTTTGAAAGATCTCGTCTTAACGACCACACTTTCCCATCCTCATCATTACGTAATTTTTTAGCATTCCTTAGTACTTCTTCCATCTGTTTGGCACCATTTAGGGTGATCCTCAAGGGTCGATCTTTCCCTTTACATATCGGCCTATTCTCCTGTAGTCGCTCACATTCTATGGTTGTAAGACCTTCCACGAGGCCAACAATTTTATCTACTACTTTTGCTTCTTCTACAGCTCTTTCTGACCTAGATGTTATCTCCTTTTCTTTGCAGCCAAAAAGATCAGGGACTTACTTCGATCAACTGTGTTTTGCACTAACTTCGGGTTGGATGCCAATTCTTTCCTCACTTCTAGCCTAATGTTTGTTTTTCCTGGTTGCTGCAGTGTTGGGCTTCCTTTACTCTGCTTCTTCCAATTTTTCCTTCTCCTTGGCCACTTGCGCATAAGTGAGTTGCATATCTTTCTTGCACTGTTCTATACCCTGTGTAACTTCCTCCATCTGTGCTGACAAAAGCTGTTTCTCCTGATGAAATTCCTTACCTAACCTATTGTAGTCATCTATGTTTAAATTTACTTTAACTTCTTCCAAAGCTATTTTTAAGAGTCTATTTCTTCTTCCATGGCTTTGCAATTTGTTTCCAATTGAATCTTATCCTTGCACAGGTCTTGACTACATACACCCTCAAGACATACAACTTTGCTATTCAAATGGTCATTACTTTCTTTCAATTTACTAATTAATTCTACATGAGAGGTCACTATAGCATCTATTTTACCAACTTGTTGTTGTGTAGACTGGTTATCTCAATGCTTTCTTCACTGAATCCAGCAAAATCAAGCTCTGCTGTGTATTTCCTCTTGCTGGCCGCGCGGCCATCTTGAATGTTGTTCTCTGCACTGTAAACACTAGGGGTAACTTTTTCTCATCCAATTTTTCAATTCGAAAAAGTGTTGGGAGTGGGGTGCGGGGTGTTGGGAGTGGGTTGCGGGTGTCGGGAGTGGGTGCGGGGTGATACCTGGTTGATTACCTGTTTGAGGGGTTCTGGAGTTCTCCTACTCCCCAAGCCCGGCCCAGGCCAGGCTTGACTTGTGAGAGTTTGGTCCACTAGGCTGCTGCTTGGAGCGAACCCGCAGGCCCACATACCCCCACACAGCCCGGTTGGTCCGGCACTCCTTGGAGTAATGGGTTCGGGGTGTCGGGAGTGGGGTGGCTGGTTCGGTAGTGGGGTGCGGGGTGTCGGTAGTGGGGATGCTGGGTGTCGGTAGTGGGGTACGGGGTGTCGGTAGCGGGGTGCGGGGTGTCGGTAGCGGGTTGCGGGGTGTTTGTCGGTAGTGGGGTGTGGGGTGTCGGTAGTGGGTGCGGGTGTCGGTAGTGGGAGGCGGGGTGTCGGTAGTGGTGTGCGGGGTGTCGGTAGTTTGGCAATGTTAGGCAGACAGACAGATGATCCAAAGATCCAGGTTCATAAGCACCTACAGTACTGTATTACCAATTACCTGTCGATGATAACGAGGATCAACGTCTCCTCTTGACAGGCCTCGGGGTTTTTGGTCTGATCAACCAATTTATTCAATGTGGCCGCTCATAGGCTGACATGAGTCACAGCCTGGTTGATCAGATATCCATTGAAGGTGTTAGTCAAGTTCTCTTTTGAACTTCACTACCTTTAAAATCTTTTGAACAGGTGCGTATAGTTAGGTCTAAGCTCTGACAAAAAATATTTAATGCATGCCTATCAGTGACTATGGGGAAGTGAGATCTAGCTCTGTGCTACACCTCCAGGCTGTTCATATCTGGTGCAATAATTACCCCCTCTCAATACAATATCAACATTTTTCATCATATTTCATTTTAAAGTTGTGAATGGAATTGGCTGTGACAACCTCTTCCTTCAATGCATTCCATTTTCTTACCACCCATACAGGGAACAAGAACTTCCTTTCATCTCTTCGACTCTATTGCATATCCAGCTTTCACCGATGTTCCCTTGTCCTACCTCTCTTTGCTTCCTTTATCTACTTTATCTATTCCCCCAAGATCTTGTACACAGTTATCATATCCCCTCTGCTTTCTCTCGTTTAAGATAGGGATGCCGAGTTCTCTCAACTTGTCCTCATAACCGAGGCCTCTCAACTCTGGTACTGTACTAATCTAGTTTCAAACTTCACAACTTTCTCAAGTTTTCGTTTATACTTCACAAAGTGTGGTTTAGATTCATAAATGACTTCCTAATGTTTTCTAATTTCATACATGCTGCCGATGTTATCCTGTTCACGTTAGCTTCTGGTGTTAGTGTTTGGTTAATTTTTGTCTACTCCCAGATCTTTTTCCTTTATTATTTCTTGTAATTGACTTTTCCTTATGGTAAAGTTCATTATAGGTCTCCCATCTCCCTTACCTATTTTCATTACTTTGCACATATTTGGATTGATTTCTAGCAGCCAATTATCTGCCCACTCCTGAAATTTGTTAAGGTCTTTATGCAGCACCCTACAGTAAATCATTAACTTTGCATCATTTGCAAACATTGATATGTGCAAGTTCGCTTCCTCTGCGAGGTCATTTACATAAATTAAAAACAACAATGGACCCTAGGACAGAGCCCTGTTTAACACTACTTTCCACTCCTCTCCAGCCTGACACATCCTCTCTTTGATCCTTTGTTTCCTGTCCATCAAGCACTCCCGAACCCAATCCAGTGTCTTTCCTGTTATTCCAGTGTTTCTCTCCATCTAGTGTATTAGTCTTTTGTAAGGAAATATATCAGAGGTTTTTGACAGTCTAAGAAGATGAAGTCTACCCATCCTTCCTTCGCTTGTCTTATTTTGGTGACTCATTCATAGAATTCAATCAAGCTTGTTGAGCATGATTTTCCATCTCTGAAGCCATGTTGCCTCATAAATTTTACTCTCTCCAAATGTTCTACAATCCTTTTTTTATGTTTTTTTCTAGAATCTTACATGGAATGCATATATTAATATGCATTGGTTTACACTACTACTTTCTACTTTCTACATTGTCTACAGTAGACAATGGTTTACAGTTAATGCTTCATGTCTGTCCTCTTCCTTCAATATTGTAACTATAATTGCCTTTTCCAGATTTCTGGTAGCTCTCCCGTCTCTACAATAAAGCTGAACACTGTTCTCTGCAGCTTCCTGCAGTGCCCACAGTAGTATCTGGTCTGGTCCTACTGCATTTGTTTCATTCAATTCCTTTGCATATCCTTTTAATTCTTCTACATTAACCATAATTCTGCCTAGTATTGTTTCCGGTTGTCTGTTGTCACCCTCCCTACCGGATCATCAATCTGGTTCTGATCTGAAGACCTGCTGGAATCTCTTACTTGGAGAGGATTCCAGGAGTTCTTCTACTCCCCGAGCCCAGCCAGGCTCAACTTGTAATAATCTCTTATTGAATTCTTAATATACTTCTTTATCATTCTCCATGAGTGTTCCTTCCTGTCCCTGAAACCTAATTACATGGTCTTGTACTGTTATTTTCCTCTGTATATGGCTGTGCAATAGCTTAGGTTGGCCCCATTGGTTTTGTTGTAGTATCATTCTCAAACTTCTGCCCTGCTAATTCTTGTGTAATCATTCCTGACTCTTTAGTGCCTATTTGCCCCAGTACCCATGTCCCTATCAGTATCAGTATCAGCATCAGTAGTATCAGTACCAGAGTATTGTTTTTTTTATAGTAGCAGTGTCAGTTAATAAGACAGTATTGCTCAAAATGTTAGTATTAGTACACCTTTACTAACAGAAAGGGGGATTACAAATTATTGAGAGAAGAAAGAATTATTGAGAGAAGAGAAGACAGAGAAGAAAGATGTCCATCGTGGTGAATGAAAGTCGTCTGTAAGTAAAGACGAAAGAGTGAAACAAGACATAGACCTCGCTCACTAAAGTCAATAAGAAAGTCAAATGAATGAAGGCATAAAATTCAAAATGGTGAAACACACAAAAATATATATCAAACTCCCATTAATCTGGGAGTGTGTTCCAATAAACCTATTTCAATGCACTGAAAACTTGTGCATCATGTGAGACATTTCCATGCTTCACTGCAAAATATTCTAATCGAAATCATTCTTACCTTCCATGGCATAATTAAAGGTCTGCCAGTTGCCTCCATTTTCAGAAAATTGAAGATGATTATCCCTTGCTTCTACTGCCTGAATATAAGAAAGAAACAAAGTTATTAGTCGTATCCTCTAAAGAAAATTTTAATTTTTTTTCACATACTATACCAGCTTTTAATACTTTAATTGGAGCTTAACACTTTCGTCCGGGCATGACGCAATGCTGCGTCATCAGTTTACTGTCGGTAGTCTCAGGGATGACGCAATACTGCGTCATCCACTAAAATAATCGCCAAAAATCAGGTTTTTATCCGATTTTTGGGGGACTGTTTGGTAACTGTCAACAAGCCGAATGCAATCTGTGACTACAATACAAACATGAAAAGTGTTGATCACTTCGACCAAATGATCAAATATTATCACTTCACAAGGAAAACTCACAAATGGACGAAGAAAATGACCTTCTATTTTGTGCAAATGGCTATCTACAATGCTTATGTGATGTACAACTACTACACAAAAAATACTAAACTATAATACTAAATATACTAAAATACTAAATACTAAACATTTGTGGGCAGGAATTGGGAGTGTAGCTGGAAGGCGTCTGGGCGCTCACTCGCGGCTAACGCGTGGCCCGTCTTCAACTCGTCGGCGGGTGGAGTGTGACCAGGTTTTTTATTTTATATGCTAATATTCCCCTAGAGAATTCTATTGCGAATTGATACCAAAATGAAAGACCTAGGACGAAAATTGAGGTGACCAGAGTGAAAAGAGTGAACACATTTTATCGCTTTTATGCGCTCCTGGGTAACTCATTCGCACTTTCTCTGTTTGCTGCGGGTAATTAGCCAGGCTTTTGGAGTTTATATGCATTTAGTGCTGTAGAGAATTCTATTGCGAACACAATGATACCAAATTTAATCTCGTAGGACGAGAATTGAGGTGACAAAGTTGAAGAGAGTATACACTTTTCAGAATTAACGTGCGCTCCCGTGAAACGCTGGGATCCATATCGCATAGTTGAGGGGTGGCGCGCGGGGTGCGCGAAAGTGTTAAAATGAATACAGTAGTAAATAAATTTTAGAATATGCCTACTTCTACTACGTATACACCCCATTTTTCCTACCAGCTGATAACTGTGATACAAGCAATAGAGAAACACAAAAATTAAAATGTATATTACTAGTACTACCATTGGAAAGACTATGAAAGAAAAGATAGATGTGCTGATACATTTAACACAATTACTTAAAGAATAAAACTACTGAACATAACTACACTTGCTTCATGTTCCTAAAGTTTAACAGTGGACTTCTTGCCAATTTATTTATAAAGCAAGCCTTGGCATATTTTAAACAAACTGACAACTATCATCTTCGATATTTACGCCTTCCACTCAGTTCCAACCTTTGCTAGTTACACAAACTACGAGTTTTTCTTAATGTTCTCAATGAGTTTAAGTATAGCTGCTTATCAGATGTGATCCATTTGCTAGAGGTAAAAGTGCGACAATTTTCACACATGCTATACACTGTACAAATGCCACATGCAGACATACCTTTCCAGTGGTTTTCAATGCCTTTGCAACAGGTGGAAACACCCGTGCGTGCCTGCTTACGTCTGAAGTTGGCTGAACTGCGGCTATCTTCAGAGGTAGGTCAAGAGAGCGAAGCTTCCGAGATAATGAATCAAATGCTTGTATAGCAGATACTGTTGCCTCCTCCCCTGTTGCATAACTAAAATATGAAATAAAAATTAATTATTTCAAAATTATGGACACTGGAGTAGTAGTTTTATGAGGTACAGTATGTTTTACAATATTGGCCAAAACACATATTTGCATGGTAAATATAATCACTAATCACACTCAATTGTTTGAGAGGTAAGGCCTGTATATTTGTTTTCAGAATCCTGTCAAGAGATACATGGTCAAAGTAGATTTTGACACTAGGAGTCAGTTGTAACCAAGAATATCATCTTAAGCAAAGCAGTGTGACTTTAGTGACATGAAATACTGAGAACACTTAGAATGACACAAGGAGCTTCTTAAAAAGCATAAGAATTAATAAGAGAAAAATTTGGGCATCGAGCACAGTAAATTATTCTTTTGTGCCAGAGCCTTGGATATTTCCATAGCCAGCTCATATATTGTCCACCCAGGACTCATGTCACTTATACATCCATCATCACATCTTTTCTCATATGTATTTAGGGAATGGAGACTGTGCTGAGTATAACTCAAGCCACCATCAATAATTTCCCTGCAAACAACTGTATTATTAGTTGATCGAAGCTACACCACCTCCCAAAAAGTGTCACTATTCACAGCAACAGGATCAGGAAAGCTGGCAACCCTCACTGAAGTCCAGATGACCCAAACATGCTCAGAAATAACAACAATAATGGCTGGAATGGGATCATCAGAAAATCTGGTTAAGGGGCCCAGCCAATGAAAAATATTGTAAAAAAATTTAATTATAGAAAGCTCTTGCCTGTGGAAACACCATGGTGAAAATCCCATGTTATTTCAATAAAAATAATGTAATTATGGGTAATTCCCGCCCCCCCTCCCTTTACAAAGCGAACACGTGACCCAGGTCATGCATACTATAATGTATAATTTGTTAAAAAATTAGGTCTATGTACCCAGAGATGGTAATCTGGTGGTCAACGGCATGTTTATATACACGATGTGGGTGGAGCAGCTGCTGTGAATGTGAGCGAGCCACAGGATGTCAAAAAGGGAAGATGTGTGCTGTGTTGTTAAGGGCTATCCTGCTTGTTATCTCTGTGTCGGGGAGTATTTTTATCTTGACAATGATATAGATGAAAACACACACAGCTTGTTTAGAGAATGCTGTATTGGCTACACATGCTACAGCGATAACAAATAAAGGAAAATAGGATGAGTCTCAATCCTGGGGTGCAACATTTTAGTGCTTAACAAAGAAGACCAATAAAATATCAGTACATTACTAGAAAAATTAATGCTATGTCCTAGAGCATCCTCTCCAGACTGTAGCCTTATGAGGAAACATGGATACAAGGGTCGTGTACTCATCTTGCCCTAAATGAACCCTGTCTAAACCACTTGAGAAAGGACGATGGCTGCAAGTGACAAACAAAAATACCAAAACAACACGTCACACTATACTATTAATCAAAACAAGTGGTAGCAAATTTAGCCTAGTAATCACACAGAGGTGGCAAGGGCACGCAAACATCCAAAATTTAAAGAAAGCGAATGCTTAGCACCAATGCCCAGATGCAAGAACAAGTTGCAACACATTGCAAAAACATTAGAGGAACTCAAAATGAGAATGACCACAGCTGGCAAGTATTCCAAAAATACACAAAAAAACTGGGTAGCCATGCCACAGCAGCATCCACTGAAGCATGAGCCAACTATGAAGCAGCAACAATTTCAGGGATAAACCTGTTGCCAAGTAGTCTCCACAGTACTAGGGATACATCAGGGTGGGGGAGGGGGTGGAGACAGGCTAAAAATAAGGTTCTCTGATCTCTCTCTGACCTGTTAAACATAGGAGCTGCCACCTGGTGATGGTCTCGTGTAGTAGCCAGGCAAGTCAATTAGCAGTTGGCAGAGTGATTGATGCTTGGCAATCTTTTCCTGGCTGAGTATCACTTGAAGTGCGATTTGAGTTTAGTTGAGTGAGCATTTTGAAGGATTTTCAGGGTATTATTGAGAAATCACTAATGTCTTTTTTTCCTTATTGTTGCCTGATTGAGACATTTTGAAAGATCCCCATCACAACAGATTAAATGTTCACATCTGCCTAGCTGTGTGTGGTCTGCTTACTAGAGAAGCAGGCCATTGCATAAGGGACCAACAGAATGGGCCTAGCTCAGAATTTTTTTTAATTAACACTTTCGCGCTTTTACAACAAGAAAAAAAACTTGCGCCATATGCCCTGGGCGTTACGCGCGGCCAAGCGGTGAGACCGAAAAGTGTATACTCTTTTTACTGTCCTGACACTAATTGTAGGCGTACGTATTTAAATTTGGTATCACTGTGTTCGCAATAGAATTGTCTATAAGAACATACGTATAAAATGCCGTCAAATCATAAGGCATATCAACAACAAATAAAAAACTATTGACATCACTTGCCGAGAGCGCCAAACAGCAACAAAATGTTTCCATTCTCTTAATGGTTGTGAAGCCCACAGTTGTCCTACATCGTTAATTTTGGTATCATTGGAATCGCAATTAAATTCTCTATACGGACATATGCATATAAATATAGAATCAATGTCGCAACTGACCCACAAGAGTGTGGGAAGTGGCTGAAGTGTTACCCGCGGCGGCATATCGCCGAAAATGACATCGAAAAGTGTATCTTCAATTCACTGTCCTGACATTATTTTTGGATGTACGCATTTAATTTTGTACCAATGTGTTCGCAATAGAATGTTCTAGAAGAATATAAGTATAAACCGTCAAATAAGAATGCGTTCGACCGGCAACAAATATAAAAAGTACGTCGATCATACTCGTCGTGTCAATAATGCAATAGTTTTACCACAAAGATTCACTGCCATGACATTTTCTTTAATAAGCTCTTCTGTTATTAGAGAAAACGTACATTTCATGGCGAACATTTCTAACTATCCCCAAGAAAATTGAAGCAAAAATGGATTTTATACAATATTTTTTATTTTAACTAAAATAATAGTTAAAAATGCGGAACCGTAACAAACCGTTATAATGACCCGGCTTGTTATAAATGCGCGAAGTGATAATTATTAAATATATAATTACTGTAGATGACAGAGAAGCACACGATTAAAAATATGGCAAATCATCAGCTCGACTGAAATATACTTAACACTTTGGCTCGGTAACGACGCAGCATTGTGCTGTTCTTTTACTCGGGGGTAGTCCGGTAACGACGCAGCATTGCATCGTTTCTGACGGCAAATTGGCAGCGGTTTCGGGAGGGGCGCGCCATGGTTTTGGACATTATATGCATATACACCTGTAGGAAATTTCATTGGGAATACATTGATACCAAAATGAAAGACCTAGGACCAGAATTGAAGTAACAAAGTTGAAAAGAGTATACCATTTTATTGCTCTTTATTAGCGCTCACTGCGGTAACGCACCCTCACGTTCTCTGTTTGCTGTGGGTGAGACGCCGGGCTTTTGGACTTTATATTTGCATATACTCCTGTAGGGAATTCTATTGTGTACACAATGACACCAAAATGAAAGATCTAGGATGAGAATTGAGATGTCTAAAGTGAGGAGAGTGTACACATTTTATTGTTCTTGCACGCTCCCAGGGTAACACGCTCTCACTTTCTCGCCAAGCTTTTGGGATTTATATGCATTTAGTCCTGTATGGAATTCTATTGCAAACACAGTGATAAACCTAGGACGAGAATTGAGATGACAAAGTTGAAGAGAGTATACACATTTTGGTATGACCGCACTCTCTATTGTAATGAGAGGCACCTTGGGGTGGTGCAGCGCTCTCTTTCTGGTAACTTTCATCTTGTCGGTGGGTGGAGTGCACCGCTGTTTTTGACATTATATGCATATACTTCTGTTGGGAATTCTATTGCAAACACATTGATGCCAAAATGAAAGACCTAGGATGAGAATTGGGGTAACTAAAGTGAAAAGAGTGTACACATTTTATCAGTCTTGCGTGCTCCCGAGTAACACGCCCTCACTTTCCCTGTTTGTTGCGGATGGTACGCTGGGCATTTGGACTTAATATGCCTTTAGTCCTGTAGAGAATTTTTTTGCGAACACAATGATACCAAATTGAAAAACCTAAGACGAGAATTGAGGTAACAAAGTTGAAAAGATTACACACTTTTCAGAATTACCGCGCGCTCCCGCGGAATGCCCAAACCCACCCAGAGTAGTGATGTGCATGTGCGCCCAGAACATCAAAGTGCGAAAGAGGATAAAATTATTTTATCAACTTACTTGTATTTCAGTATATAATGAGGATGATGAAGAGAGCGCTCCAATTGGTTAGCAATATAATAAACACATTTTTTGCTTGTCATGCAATGAAGGTTTAAGATGTATCTGCAAATTTTTCCTGGAATAAGGCGACGTTTACCCATGGACTGGTCTGGTGTTCCCCAAAGAACAGCTTCATGGAAACTTCCATCTTGAAATCTGCGAAGGGAACACTTCGAGCCCCAAAATGTTTTGAAATTTTCTGCCTTAGGATCATCTGCTGGTGGTCCCTGAAATCCAGATACATTCAAAATATTAACAACGCAATATGAACAAAACATTTGTTCAATAAAGTTGTAGTACTGAAGTTGAAAAGAGAGAAAAATGTAAATTGGGTAGTTAATCCATATATGAATGCTGAAAACTACTAAAATGGAATTAATTACGGGAATGTTCTGCTGCAAAGATGGCGATAGACAAAATCTTTAAATAATGAAATTTGTTCTAACCTTTGTCAATAGTGCCCAAGCTGAAACTGGGTTTAGCACAAGACCAACAACCAAATTTTCATCAAGTTGTGGGGGAGGTTGCTCTACAAGCCACGTTGATGGAGGTTCTCTCATAGGCACCAGCAGTTCTGCTCTCTCGCCAAGACCTTCACACAACATCTGTAGAATGGACGACAAAGCCAATCTGTGCACGTCACCCAAGGTATCCATGAGGAGTTCCTGATAGTTCGTCCTCGTACAAAGTAAAGTCTTTGCATGTGCTTTATCAAACCTAAAAACAAAAAACTTTACATTAAAGCTTGAAGAACTATGTACATGTATATGTACATACATACATACATATAAACATACATATGTACGTACGTACATACGTATGTATGTATGTATGTATGTTTGTATGTATGTGTGTGTCGTACTTAGTAGCCAAAACACACTTCTTGGTCTACTATGCAAGGCCCAATTTCCCTATTAGGCTTAGTAATTTTGTCTATTCAAAAAAAATTCCAATTGGTTTATTTGAATTATTATTGTTATAATATGTTAAAAACATAAATAATTGACTTAGTTATGATAGTTTAGGTTACGTTAAGATAGGTTAGGTTAGGTAGGGTAGGTTAGGTTCGGTCATATATTTACATTTGTTCTAACTCAAATTAAATAAAATGAACTCATGCATAATGAAATGGATAGCTTTATCATTTCATAAAAAAAATTGGAAAATATATAAATTCTGGAAAACTTGGCTTATTAGGTAAACCGGCCCTTGCATAGTAGGCCGAGTACTGTGTTCTGGCTACTAGGTACAACATATGTACTGTATGTAAGTATGTATGGATGATAAGCAAGGCCCCACTTGCCTAACAGGTAGAACAATTTTCATTATTTTCAAATATGTCTTTTAAAATGGGTTCTTTCCTAACAATATTAATTACACTGTTTAGGAACATGACTTATGTACTAACACAGTTATGTTAAGTTACGTTAGGATGGGTTTCATAAAATTTCTATGTTAGTTTTGATTGAAATTAAAAATAAAATGAAATCATATATTATGTAATGGAAAGTTTTATCATTTCAAGGGAACATTTGTGAAAAATATAATATTTCAGGAAAATTCTTCTTGTTAGGCAATTTGTCCTCTTAAGACACATACATACACACACACACTTTGTGCTCTAGCTAGGCAAAGAGAACAAAGTACTGTACTGAATATCCAATGCATTACTGTAGAGCACTCACCGAACACGTAAAATTTGATCACTTAGATGGATTATTTCCACTTTCTTGATGAAAAGAGATTCAAAGCTATCTGAAGCTGAGGAATCGAGGAATGACAATGCTAGCTGAGCTTCATGTTTAATCTGAGGAGGAAAAGAAATACATTTAGTAGCACGAGTCTCTATGAGAACGTACATGTGAATGCATGAATAAATGCCCACAATGGGTGCAAACTACTATACATATACCAACATATTGCTTAGGAATGTGAAGGCGAGTGAGAATTAACTAACTAAAGGTAATCTTGTTTAAAGATGATAAGATGGATAAAAATTGAACTAAGTGAAAATGGAAAGCACCTTCCTGAGTCAGACATACTAATGCTTCCTAAGGCAACTCAATTCATTCGGATCCAATTGAACTGAACCAAAGACAAGACTGCACAGGCTCACTAGGAATACTGTCATGTTTCTGTCGGGTCATACTGGTGTTCGGGAGGTATTCGCCTAAAGACCATTCCACCTTAGGGAATAATGGTCTTTAGATCGAGTGTAGAAGATTCATTCAAACACTCAAATCCCTTTCAAGCTCTACATTGTCAGTGAGGGGGTTTGGGAGATTACAAACATTGTCGCTTGCACTTTACTTTTCCATGTAGCACTGAATGCTTGTGTGTGTTTCGTGATCATACTTCTTGTACACTCAAAAATCTTTCAAAGGTTGCTAAGAAGTAAGATCACAAAGTACGTGGAATCACAACATCGTCTACATAACCCTGGACAACACAGTTTGGAACAGGGTGCTACTGCCTCTCACAACTGCTAAACCACTATGCCTTGGCCTTAGCTACCATGGAAGATAAGGAAAACTCTGATGAAACACACAGATTTTCACGAAACCTCTTGATACAACCTGTCCTGATAAAACATCACATTTTGACATATACTCTACCTAATGCCAAAAACTGTCGTACTAGAAAATTGTAGCGGCTCATTAAATTGGCATACCGTCCAGTTTTCTGTTATGGTGCTGTTAGGTTAGGATAAAGGCATTTTAGTACAACAGTTTCTTGATATTGGGAAACCTTAGGATGGGCTGCTTGACAAGTGTGACCATGGTATTATTGCACACAAAATGCACTCAAGTAGTAGTACTTCTTGCAGAACTTATTACAGGCAAAGAAAGAAGATAGATCTTGAATTTCCTAATGAACAGAACCTAGTATGTAGTAGTCAACAAAATAAAATCTGAAGCATTCACTGTGAAAAGCTCAGTCCCCACACAGCACTGTGCTTGCTCAGTACTTTTTCTCATTCTCATATCAGACATAGACAAGGAAACAAACTATAGCACCAAATCATCCTATGCAAATGACACAATGATTTTATGAGACTAGACAATATAGATTGTACCTGGATTGTATCTGAATGAGGTTATGGGAGTTCTACTTCCCAAGTCTGGCCCGGGGCCAGGCTTGACTTGTGAGAGCTTGGTCCAATAGGCTGTTGCTTGGAGTGGCCAGCAGGTCCACATATCCACCAAAGCCTGGTTGGTCTGGCACTTCTTGAAGAAAAGTATTTAGTTTTTTCGTGAAGATGTCCCTGTTTGTTCTGGACATCGGACACAGAGATGTAGTAAACCTCCAAACTGATGTAAATTACATCTTTCAATGGGTCAAAGAAAGTACTGTAATATGATGTTTCAAGAAGATAAGTTCCAGATTCTGCACTATGGAAAAAACCAACCAGTGTTGCATGTAATGAACACCATTTTCTGGGCAAGTCCCAGAGGCTCCCTGAAGCTATACAAACTGATATTTGCTATATTAGTTTGGGGTCATCAGTCACAGTAGTCCTTATGCCTACCAGGGACCACGAGACAGAACCTGGCCCCCTCAGAGGCATAAGGAGCAATGGCCTATGAGCACTTTACATTTAAAGTATGCCATAATTGCCATCGACAGGGGAAGGACCCAGAAAGGGTCCTTCCCTTTAACCCAGAAAGGGTTACCCTGTGCAACCTACATCACAAAAGATCAAAATAACTCCCCCTAGAAAGAAACCAAACAAACAACCCTTCATGAGACTAGCACTTTCGCTTGTTAGTTCTACCCCCGTAGAGAGGGAAGGGGGAGCTGACAACACACCACTCCAGTTCTTGAATGATAAAAAGACCTCTGATTTGAGGAAGGGTGTCAGGGAGCTTCCGGGTTCACCCAGGAAATGGCGTTTCACTACATTCAATGCTGGTTTTCTGTGGGGTGCCCCCGTCAGTTTCCTGAAGCTAATTACCCAAAGATAAGTAAAAGGAGGGTCTTACCCAGGAGGCAGCAGCAACGCAGCTCTCAAGACGAAAAAGATACAGACGGCCATGACAGGCACACCAAAGCCACACACAGCTGGGAAGGAACTGGAACGTTCGCTAGATACCTGGCGGCCAGCACCCCTCAACCTCCAAAATCCCAGCGACCAAATGTCTACCCAAGCCATGGTGCCAAAAACCTCTACAAGACCAGCATACTTCTGAATGGCATGAGCACGAGGGTAGACCGCAGGATGGCTGGACTTGATGACACTGTGGACAACCCGAGACACACGACCCCTGGAGAGGAAGAGGAAGAAAAAGTGGTGAACCAATCCAACAAACCACACTCTGCCACCCCGAGGAAGACCACAGGTGGGACACCTTCAACAAAGCCACAATCTCAAGAATGATGGCAATACACTCGCGTCACAAATGAACTGACACAATGAACCATGGGGGAACAGTCCCAATGGAGTCGAACAACAGTGCCCAGAGGAATCCATATTTGCCACAGCCTATGTCACAGGACAATGCACCCAACAAAGAAGGGAAGACGAAAGCCCAAGATCAGAGTGATGATCATTGGAGACCAAGCCCCAGCCAAGGAGGAGGAAAGTGCCAGGGAGATTGTACCCCGAAAAGCCCAAAAAGGAAGCCAGAGACGCAGCAGCCGATACAGGGCAACGAAGTCCACACCCAGATGTCGCATCAGTGGCAAAGGGGGCACATTGGGGAAACCAGCACATTCACCAAAGCCAATCTCAGCCCAGGGGGATAAACAAAGGCAAATTTGGGGCCCGCAAAGTCGCTCGAGCAACTTCCGAAAAACCTGAGGCCTACTCAACTTCAACAAATGGAAGCACTGCAGCCAGGATAAGGCCACCTGAGGAAGGGACAGTGACACCGAATAAAAGTCCAGAAATGGCCCACTAAGTCCGAACCTAGGCTGAAACCAACTTGACTCCTCCCAATTCACCAGGAACTCGAACGTGGCAAACTGAGAAAGAACCAAAACCCTGGCTAGCAGACACGCAGACTGGCTGGGAGCCCAAAACAGCCAGCTGTTGAGGTAGGCCAAAACCCAAACACCCAAGAGACAAAGACAGGCCTCCATGACCTGAGCCAAATACAAAATAAACAGTAGAGCCCAGAGGCGGTAAGCTCAAGGCCTCACCACAAACCACAACCAATCACTGAATAATGAAGAACAGGACAAGAAATGTCCTGGAGGTCTAGACAAAACACCCAGGCACCCAGCTCGAGTTCAAGATGGACCTGGGATAAGGCGGTCTCAGGAAAGAGGGATAAGGAATAATCAGATTCAACCACAAGAGGTAAAAAATGAACCAGAAATTACCTAATGAAATATGGAGAGGAGACCTACCAAGACATATCCAAACCACCCAAAGGAGGAGGGAAAGACCATTTCCACCAGAGGCCGACAGAAGCGACCTGAAGAGCCCACAAATCGTTGGACCAGGCTGAGGCAAATTGGGCAAGCTGTCCCCACACTACCTTATCAATGGGGCAAACTGCAGAAGGGCCAGCATGAACTATGAGATGCCGCCTGCAAGCAGTGTGAGCACAGTGCCACCAAGATGTAGAAAAAGCCGCCACAGGAGGCGCTTCCAACCCAGCCACCATTTCATAGCTGGCCCATCTTGACCGCCACCAGGGGCAGCCATCACCCGCCTACACTGCAACATGTTATCTCAAGTCAGATGGTCATCCCACATGATAACTAAAGTGCAGTGATGAAATTATTGTAATTGTGGTGCTATATTATACACTTGTTAGGGTCAGGATTGTTTATTTATATGTCTCAGTAGGGCCTGGCAATTGTGTGTGATTCTTCCTCTTATTTGCATAAAATTCCATTATAATTACATATGTATACCAATGACATTCATATGGTTTCCACAACTTTGTATGGTTGTAATGAGGTATACCAGGTAAACCAATTATCAATTGAATCATTATCATGTGTTATGTGTAATAGGATCTTATCATCATCTGCAGTGGCACATTGGTGGCTAATGCCTTTCTTTCAATCTATACTCTCACCAATATGTGCCAATTAGGCTATACGTCATCTTCCACAGCCCAACACCATTGTATATTAGGTTCATATCCTTTATATGGTTGTAATGAAGTATACCAGGTATACTTCATTAGACCATAAGACCATTCATCAATTAAAACATTATCATGATATGTGAATTATGTAATTTATCAAGTTATTCAACACACATACTCTTGTCAATAAAGGGAAACAAGTGATAAACAATCAGAGAAAGATCTGATGAGAACACAGGTGTGTCTCGCATATCTCAGTGTAAGCAAAGTTGGGCATCGTATGCTGACAGATGCTAGACCACAGCCACTGAGCAACCTTTCAGTGCCTCCAACCAGTAAAATGAAAAATATCCATTTATTTTCATGTTTTCTTACATTCTGCATACAAATTAATAATTCTATAATACAATTTTTTTTTGTCTTTTTGTTTTTGTTTTTTGCACATCAGCAGAAATGGCAAATTTGCTAGTTCTTAGGGTTAAGAGCTTTTTTCCCCCTGTACAACTGTCTTTAACCTGCAGTATGAAGTACAAGCTCTGTATAAGGTACAGTCTGTCCTCTTGACCTGGTATACACTGGAATATTGCAGCCTTCCAATGAGGCCTTACTAATTCTCATAGACTGTTATATTTACCCCCATCTTTAGCAAGGATGAGAAGAAACAAGCCCGTGTCCGTACATCTTGAGTTGTAAACAGTTATTTCACTGCATTTACAGCTTATTGGGACTTGGTACTAGGAAAGACTATAGTCTTTAGTATTTTCTTACACACAATTGACAGACCATAAACACTGTCATACCCTAGGGGTGACGGGTTTTGCTGTGTTTTGTCAACTACAGACCTCTCACAGCTCAGCTGCCTTTCCAGGGGTTGTGGTGGAATGACATCACAGCCTGGTCTCGAATCAAATTAAAACTGTGAAACCGCACACAGTACAAGTTTTTTTTTTTTTTTTTTTTTTGAGATATATACAAGAGTTGTTACATTCTTGTACAGCCACTAGTACGCGTAGCGTTTCGGGCAGGTCCCTGGAATACGATCCCCTGCCGCGAAGAATTGTTTTTTCATCCAAGTACACATTTTACTGTTGTGTTAAACAGAGGCTACAGTTAAGGAATTGCGCCCAGTAAATCCTCCCCGGCCAGGATACAAACCTATGACATAGCGCTTGCGGAACGCCAGGAGAGTGTCTTACCACTACACCATGGAGACTGTCCATAAGGTATCATAAAACACTCAAAAGACAGGAGAAATAATTATGCTAGGTAAATTATGTAACTAACATCAAGAGGCACATGATGGACCTAGCAAAGAGGAAAGGTCCAACAGCTAGATCTCTCTCTCCACAGATACAGTCAGGTACATAGTGTATACATATTTCCCCTCTTCATTAATGCACTATTCAAACATTTCTAGATGTATTTTTGTTTTGTTACTTCCAATCACACCATAAACTCACCCTCAGATAATCAGCCATTATAAATTTGGCTGCCAAATTAACCCTGCCTGAAGGGTCAATAAACACCACTTCATACAACTTATGAAAAGTCTCTGGTGTAGGGCCATCTATTGGAGGTGATGTACACATGTTGGGTCCACTCTCACACCAATTTTCAGAACCTGAAAAGGAGATATTAGACTATTATTTATAAATAATATTCATAATTAAGCACATTTCAGTTGATTATTGTTGATATAACTGATATCAATTTTATGCATTTATAATTACAATCATTTACTTGTATTCAAACAATACTTTCCTTATGAGCAAAAGTTCTTAAAATATGCCGAGCTATTCTATAGCAGTTGCCAGTTAATCGTGCATTTTTTCCATACATCAGTGAGGAGTGTTTACCTCAAGTCTCCGCTGTTTGAGGTTTCATATAAAGTAATACCCAGCTACTTCTGACCCTGATTCTACTGCTTGCAGCTATCAAGGGATGTCCCTTGTGCATTTTGTCTCCATTGGTTGCCCTCCTTGTACCTGGTATGCTTCTTGTTGGCTTACCTAGAACATGCCTGGAGAGGATTCCGAGAGTTCTTCTAATCCCTGAGCCTGGCCTCAGGCCAGGCTCGACTTGTGATAAAACTTGGTGAAACAGGCTGTTGCTTGGAACAGCTCACAAGCCCATATATCCACTACAACCCTGGTTGGTCTGGCACTTCTTACAAGAACTTATGTAAATGCTTTTTGAAGACATCCACCTTCATTCAAACAATATTTCTAATGCTTGCTGGAAGGGTATTAAACAGTCATGGCCCTCTGATGTTCAGTCAGTGCTCTCTGATTCTGCCTATGGCACCTATACTCCTCACTGGTTCTATTCTGCATTTCCTTCTGTATCTTTCACTCTAGTATGTTGTTATACTAATGTGCAGATTTGGGACCTGGCCCTCCAGTATCCATGTATATACTACTTCATACCTCTCTATGCAATATAGTATACTATGCAAATGCATGCAGGGGCTTGAAAAAGTAATTACAATTAACTTACCAAGAGCCACAACAACATCTCGGAACACCTGATATGCAGACATCTGTGGCTTAATTTTGCGAGCTTGCAGAAGATGTACCACGAATAATGTAACCATGTGGCCAGAAAAGCTTCCCACACCCTGCAACAAATGTAAAAATTACAAAATACTGTACTTAAATATAAAGAACAACTACTTTTTCATGTAATTTATAACCAGTATGATCTGCTTAATACAGTACTTTGAAACAGGAAACCTTTATAAGTACTATTTATATGCATAGCAGTCTGCATACTGCAGTCATAATACTGCATACTGCAGTCTTTATATGCATAACAGTCTACATACTTTTCAGTCCATTTTGGGGCTAAATTTGAGGTAAATGCTTGATACCTGCTTGATGGAGTTCTGGGAGTTGTTCTACTCCCCAATCCCGGCCAGGCTTGACTGACCTATGGTCTATGAATACACGTATAATACTGTTAATGCTTTGGAAAATTTGAAAGCCATACTCAGCACTTCACCAAACAAAAATAGAAAAGCATTAGTGATAAAATGTATCATCCTATTTTATTATTAATAAAATATAAAATCAAAGAAAAAACACTGCAAATAATGTGACAATAATCAAATGTTCAGAAGAGCCAAATTGAAGCAGTTGAAGCAAGCAGCTGTGGTGAGGGTAGTGGAGGTGCAGCCTGTCCTCCAAACAAAGACCTAAAAGTGATTCCATGCACCCGCCAAACCCTGTTTATGAATGAAAAATGGTTTACACACAACTCACAACTGTTGACATTTGAACTCTTCTGGAATAAGTGCTTCACTGAAGAATTTTGTTCGAACTACAACTCTGTAAATGCTTCACCTATGTACTGTACTACAAATACAAATAATCGCCTACAGAACCTAAACACCTAACCTAACCTATGCCTATATATGCACAATATGTTAATACAGTATATTATAATATTAATTTATATTTGAGAAAATTCCTGTTTTGAATGAACAGCATGTAAAAATTTATGAATGCATCCATGGGGTCGACTGCTGGATGTAATGGACTTGTCGAGGATGGGTTGGGTGGTGAGGATAGTCCATGACCTACCTGCTTCCTTACACCCAGCTTATTGTTCCCAACAAATACAATACAATACAGTGCGGTATTAAGAAATTCACTCCTAGTCATTTGTCAATTAAAAATGATAGAAGAAATACAAAGTTTATAATGTAAAATTACTAGAGGTGAGAGTTGTGACTTTTGGTAGGCTATTATAGCAACTGGTGTGTACATTCCAGTTCTGTTCCCTGATCTCCAAGACCCCCAGCTTGTGGTTATACTAGTGTCCATTGTCTCAGGATGCCAAGCTATAGTACACTCATGCACTCCCTCACCCAGCAACTTGCTGTAGTGCTCTAGTACCCCCCCCCCCCCCAAGCAATGTATTTTTCTCCAAACTTTTCTTGCTACCCATCAATGTTACTCAAGACCTCCCTCTTCCTGTACCCAGCTATGGTGATCCTGGCACCTCTCTCCCTGCACCCATCAATGTCACTCCTGACCTCACCTCTCCATGCACCCAGTGATGCCTCACCTGTCCTCCCTTTCCATGCACCCAGCTATGACACTTCTGACCTCTCTCCATGCACTCAGCAATGGCTCACCTGTCCTCCCTCCTCCAACACTAAGCTATCAGTACCTCCCTCACTCGGGCACCCAGCCTCAGTTTAGTACTCAGCTAAAATATTCTCATCCTCAGCCCAACCACAGTACACTACTTACATTCTATCTTTCACAGCAGCTATTCATGGTATATTCCTATCTTCCAACCTGAGTATCAAGCTATGGTACTCTCATCTTCTTTCCAACAGTATCCAGCTACAATTCTCCAGTCACATACTGTATCCATATCCATAAATAATGCATAAGCAAACAAGACACAAAGCATATTGAATATTCAAACAAACCAAGCCTGAATAACTAGGACCCTGAGAGAAGGATGGAGATGCATTCTTGGCCAAGAACTGGACAAAAAGGCTGCAGCTGCATAATTTATCACGCAGGTTGAAGCAAAAATTTTGTTTAATTTAATGAATGACCTTTTCTGGTAGGCCTTCAGCAGTAGCTCCATGAGCTTAACTCTGTTACCATCAAGCCTTAGCCAACATATCAATCCACTGAGACCCATCCTTTGTCTACTGGTAGCCAAGACCAGAATTTGGATCACTCTACGAAGTGGAAAGTACGAAGTGGAAAGAGAATAAATCAAGCATATAACTGAGAAATGCACCAAAAGCATTGACAACAAAAAGAGCAACTGCAAAAAAGATTAGGAACCCCCCCCCCCCTTAGGTAAACCATGGTAAAGATAGATGCTGTGGGGAAAATACCCTTTGATGTGTTTGACTGCCACCAATGGCAGCCCAGGTCATGAGATCCTAAAAAGCCTATTCCTTCACTCTGGAGTCATCCCCATAATGCCACAGGGAAGAAGAAAATAGGACAGGGATTGAGACCACTGAAGGTCCCCCACAGAAGACTATTTAATTGCATCCAATGCTTTTTCTAGGAAGGACTCATCAGTTGCTCCCCAAGCTTATTTGCAATGGTGCTCCGATACAATACTACACTAGACCAGCTTTCCAAAAACACAAAAGACTGACCCATGGGTGAAGCACAGCTTGAGAAGGGGGGGCCCATGGAAAACAGTGTCTATGCAGAAAGTGCCCAGACATGTGCAAGCGCAGCAAGACCGAAGTACAGCCACCAAGGAACAAGATCACGAGAAGCACTGAACTTGAATAACAGCACAGACAAAATGGCGAAGAAAGCTGTTAGAACCATTTTCAATTATGTAAGACTTGGTTTGGAGTCCAAAAAAAATGGAAATGGAGGTCAGTTTCCTGATCAGTCACTAAAACATCTTTTATTACCCATAATTTACTTTTTTACCTGTTTACACTAATTATAATGTAGTTTAAGAACCATACATATGCCTGCCTGCAACCAAAAAGACATTAACAAAATATATCATTACAACTTAGCATAAAATTTTCATAATTTTCATAAGAACCATGTACTGAATAAGGGAAATACTGTTATAATAATTATTTTAACAAGTTTCAATAGATTCCTTTTAAGTTTCTGACTTTTTCTCTGGTTTCTAACTATGCATTGTGCAGGCACGCAATGAGTTTCTTGGGTACCAATGTCTGGAGACCAGTGGCAACTTTATCATATGGCAAGTCATCCTCCTGAAACGATAGTACTTTTTTGTAACTATGTGGTCAATTGTACTACTGTAATATGTAGTAAATGGAGTCCCAGTAAGTCACCTTTTATACTACATATTTTAATAGTCCGGAAAAAAAATAAAAACCAAACTTAAATATTCCTAGGCCAAGTACATCATATATGTATACTATATTAGCCACAGATAACGTGTATTAGGCCTAGGATGGTTAGGTTAGGTTTTATTAGCACCAATATAAACACTTTTCTGGGTTGTCCAAATTCAATACAGTAATACAAAAGTCTACTTTCTGGTAGTCCATCATGACATATTTGTACCTTCAACCACATAGTTACTATACATACTTTCATTTTAGGAGGATGGCTGCCTATGGCCATTCAAACATTTTATAATACAGTACTAATGGTCAGAGCACAGACATCAGGAAACCGATATTAGAACTGCAGATAATGAACATAGCAGAAAGCACCAGAGGAGATAATTATCACAGGGAAAGCAATTTTTATGAAAGTATCTCCATAAAATGCCATCATTGCTGGTACAGTACTCTGCTTTTTAAAAAGAATTACTAACAATCTAGAAAGGTCTAACAACCCACAACCACTATACACAAATACATATATGAAACTAACCTTGTCTAGGTCTCTCTGAGCTAACCAAATCTTAATCAGTTTGATGCCTTGCATGAGGTTGGTATGTTGGCTCACACAATCCCTCACAAGATGAAAATGTTCCAACATAACTACATCCACTGCACATGCCCAATTGTAGTGTGGAGTTGATGGGTTCTCCTCAACTGTCAAAAGACAAAACAGTAAGAAATGTTAATGTTTTCCTGACCATTTCTAAAATACATCCTATGATAAGTCAGTTACTTGAGCAGTAATAATTTGTCATAGCACAATTCAACAGAGCTTACAAGAAGCAGTCAAGTATTTCCTGATCATAAGCATGCATTTTTGGACCAATGTTTACAGTTCAACTAAAGGAAAATCTTCAAGTAAATTATGCAGGCTAGATCTTCAGTGTGGGTGTATTATAGATAACAAAGCAGTAAGAAGTCGAATCTGGAATACTGGCACTAAACTGCATATTACATTTCAAATACAAAGCAATGGAATATTTTTTTTGTTTCGTTTACACAAGAAAATTGTTAACAGACGGATAATTGGCAAATGTAACCTATGTATTCTACTGATTTATGGCAAATACAGAAAACACAAATGAAAGTACTTGACCATGGGCCCAGTGATACCTGTCTTGAGAAGCAATCCTCTCGAGTATTTTCCAGTTGCAAGCCCACTTGTGGTCTCAGTCTTACAAATACTCAGTAATTGAGAAGTTATGGTGTCCTATTACCAGCACTCATTAATTCTGCCTGTGGGCACTAATACAGATTGATGACAATACAGTAATTACATGTTGGCTTACATGTCATGTAATTACAATGTAATTAAGTAATTACATGTCTTACAAATACTCAGTAATTGAGAAGTTATGGTGTCCTATTACACAGCACTCATTAATTCTGCCTGTGGGCACTAATNATATATACATATACCCCCTTCCATTTCGAGCCCGTTGTCGTCGTGAGGGAGCTGGGTGGGCAGGGGGTGTGTGATGCTCTATGGGTCAGCATGTTCTCTGTCCCTTTGAAGCCTTATCCTCCTGCAGCTGTCTTGTAAATTTTGCTGGTTTCTTTTTCCCACTTCCTCGTGTTTCATCCCCCTCCTCCACCACCACTTCTCCTTTTTGATTGTTCCTTCCATCCGACTTTGTGCTGTTGTTGATATTCCTTCCGTTGGCTTTGTGTTGACACCGGGTGATTGGGAAAGCACTCTTTCGCCCACAGAAGTGCAGTGTAGTGTTTTCTGACGTGGCCGAGGGAGGGAACCTTTTATGTCAAACCTTGCCTTCTCTCGAGCCCGATCTCGACGGACTGACGGTTCTTAAAGTGGGAGAATGAGTAATATAATTGCACATTTATTTATTTTTATTTATTTATTTTTTTATTTATTTATTTATTTATTTATTTATTTATATACAAGAAGGTGCATTGGGTTTGTGAGAACACATGACCTACAAACCATCCAATCCAGTGTTCACAAATGTCAACCAATAATTGCGGCTATCCAGCCTTTAAACATAACCCATAACGGTGGCAATCGTAACAAACAACAGTTGATGGTGACAATCCAGCTTTCTTAAAAATTAGTATTATTATAATATATGTCAGCCATAATGGTGACAACGGTCCATTATCACCGGCATCCAAAACTACCACACAACACATGTCACACAAATGCTTTACTCACCACCCATGAAAATACAACGTTAGTCATTCCATTGATGTTTTATATGAGTATGAATAACCAAATATATTTTTCAGTCTGCTGCTATCGCGTGATGTATAATCTGTGTGTACCGTATTTGTGCCTATGAAACTAGCCTCGTGCTGTCACTTGTCTGACAGGGCTTGTGCCATCTGAATGCAGCGTTTTAGGGCTAAAAAATATCTGCACAGAAGTCTAAGGCAATGAGACTAGGCGGCAACACTCCAGACAGGCACCTACGCATTCAAGACATTAACCTTCAGTGGGTTACACAATATCAATATCTCAGAGTGTGGATAGATTTTAAAATGACATTCAACCAGCAAATTCAATATGTAAAGGAGAAAGCAAAATCACGACTAAATATAATGAGAGCAATCACAGGGCCCCGTCTAGGAGCGGGACACAAAGTGTTAAGAATGGTTTACATACATATACAAGCCCATACATTTACATTTCACCCAGAAATTTGCAAAAACTCTTTGGACAGGAAAGAGTGCTTCAATGCTGAATGTCCAGCTTTTCATATAAGAGGTACCATGCAAATAAAACCGACAGACCGCCACTGTGAAAACAGCCACTACTCCATCGACCGGGATAATTTTTTAGCAAGAGGAGAAGGAGAAGAATGGCTAAAAATGACCAGACTCTACCACCAACTCGGTCAAATGCTGGAGAGGACGCAAACACAGTGGCCTCCTTACCAGAGCCTCAGATATTAACATCAAGTAAGGCATCCAGCACTTCCATTGACACGATAACATCATTTATATTTGCCAACATCCAGGGTATAAAAACACGCAAATCCAACAAAGTTCACTTTATAGATGGTTTCCTCCATGAGGCAAATGCAGTGTTTGCAGCCCTAACAGAAACCCACACAAAGGACTACCATGATGGTGAAATATGGATCTCAGAGTACAGTCTTTTCAGATGTGATAGGAAACACCGGCTTCAGGGTGGGGTCAGCCTCTACATCAAAGACACACTCATCTGTACTGAGCTGCTAAACACCTCAAATGATATGGTGGAAGTGCTGATAATCAAAATAGAGATCCTAAATGTAGTTATTGTCCTTGTATATAAGTCACCGGAGGCAAACCCTCAGCAGTTTAAAGACCAACTAATGAAAATAGAACACTGCTTGGAAAACCTCACAAATCCAGCTCCGAACATCATCCTGCTTGGGGACTTCAATCTACGGCACCTGAAATGGAAGCACCTGGCTAATACAGTAATATCAGAAAGAATACCAGGAAGTAGCCTAAATGAACAGGCACATGCAAATGACCTGCTACGGATGTGCGACAGGTTTGCCTTAAACCAGCAAATAGTAGAACCAACTAGGAAGGAGAACACGCTGGACCTCATTTTCACTAATAATGATGAATTGATCAGGAACATAATGATTACAAATACCTGTTACTCAGATCACAACTTAATTGAAGTTATGACAACCATGGGGAATAGACCTTCAAAACCAGTCCAGATTCCCGGTGGAGGAGATTTCAGCAAATTCAACTTCAATAATAAACAGATAAACTGGGAGCAAATAAACCAGGACTTCACAGAAATAAACTGGGAAGAACAGCTAGAAAATGCAAACCTGAACCAGTGCCTGGAAAAAATAAGCTCAGTAGCACTAGAAATATGTTCAAACCGCATACCCCTAAGAAAAAAAGAGAAGAGATGCAGATTGGAACGGGAACGTCGTTCCCTATATAGGCGAAGAAAACGAATCGCGGAACAACTTGAGAGTCGCACCCTATCTCAAGAACGGCGAAGAAGGTTAGGTAGAGAAATAGAAACAATTGAACTCAAGCTACAAGAATCATACAAAACCCAGGAGAGGCAAAGAGAGCAAAAGGCCATCAGTGAAATAGAGAGAAATCCGAAATATTTTTTCTCCTATGCAAAATCAAGATCAAAAACCACATCTAGTATCGGGCCCCTGCGAAAGGGAGATGGAACTTTCACCGATGACAACAAAGAAATGAGCGAGTTACTGAGGAAGCAGTACGACTCTGTTTTCAGCGAGCCATTAAACGCACTAAAGATTGATAACCCAAATGAATTTTTCATGGATATGATACCAACATCAAATCATATATCAGACGTCACCCTATCCCCACTGGATTTTGAAGAAGCCATAAACAGTATGCCACTCTGCACCAGGCCCGGATTCTTGGAACTCCATATTCATCAAGAACTGTAAAAAAACACTATCGCAGGCCCTCCACATTCTGTGGAGACAAAGCCTAGATACTGGCGTTATCCCTGATATACTAAAAACAGCAGAGATAGCACCACTTCATAAAGGAGGAAATAAGGCAGAGGCAAAAAATTACAGACCGATAGCACTAACATCGCACATCATAAAAATTTTTGAGAGAGTGCTAAGAAGTAAGATCACAAAATACATGGAATCACAGCATCTCCATAACCCCGGACAACATGGTTTCAGAACAGGGCGCTCTTGCCTGTCGCAGTTGCTGGACCACTATGATATGGCATTAGATGCTATGGAAGACAAACAAAACGCTGATGTAATTTACACAGATTTCGCAAAAGCTTTTGATAAATGTGACCATGGTGTTATTGCACATAAAATGCGTTCAAAAGGAATTACCGGAAAAATAGGCAGATGGATCTACAATTTCCTGACTAACAGAACCCAATGTGTAATAGTCAACAAATAAAATCCAGCCCATCAACCGTGAAGAGCTCAGTCCCCCAGGGTACTGTGCTTGCTCCAGTACTTTTTCTCATCCTCATATCGGACATAGACAAGAACACAACCTATAGCACTGTATCATCCTTTGCAGATGACACTAGGATCTTCATGAGAGTAGGCAACATAGAGGACACGGCAAACCTCCAATCAGATGTAGATCAGGTCTTTCTATGGGCTACAGAAAATAATATGGTGTTTAACGAAGATAAGTTCCAGCTCATGCGCTATGGAAAAAATGAAAATATAAAAACGGAAACCACGTACAAAACTCAGGCAAATCATAACATAGAACGAAAAGGCAATGTAAAGGATCTGGGTGTACTCATGTCGGAAGACCTTACCTTTAAAGAACACAATAAAGTAGCCGTCACAACTGCAAGAAAAATGACAGGTTGGATAACAAGAACTTTTCACACTAGAGATGCTATACCGATGATGATACTTTTCAAAACGCTTGTGCTCTCTAGAGTGGAGTACTGCTGCACAATGACAGCCCCTTTCAAAGCTGGAGAAATTGCTGACCTGGAGAGCGTGCAGAGATCCTTTACTGCTAGAATCCACTCAGTAAAACATCTAAACTATTGGGACCGACTAAAGAGCCTAAATCTGTACTCCCTTGAGCGCAGGCGGGAGAGATACATAATAATTTACACGTGGAAAATATTAGAGGGGCTGGTCCCAAACCTGCACACAGAAATAACATCACATGAGACCAGAAGACATGGCAGGATGTGCAGAATACCCCCGTTGAAAAGCAGAGGTGCAACAGGTACTCTGAGAGAGAACTCTATCAACATCAGAGGCCCGAGACTGTTCAACACGCTTCCGCTACACATAAGGGACATAACTGGTAAACCCCTCACAGTGTTCAAGAGAGAACTGGATAAGCACCTCCAAAGGATACCTGATCAACCAGGCTGTGACTCATACGTCAGGCTGCGAGCAGCCGCATCAAACAGCCTGGTTGATCAGTCCAGCAACCAGGAGGCCTGGTCGATGACCGGGCCGTGGGGACGCTAAGCCCCGGAAGCACCTCAAGGTAACCTCAAGGTAAGGTATGCCGTTCGTTCCCTAGTTGATTATGCAGCGCCTGCCTTACTCACTCTTTCTCCTGGTCAGTGGGCAAACGTTGAGGGTATTCAAAACGATGCAATGCGAATCATAACAGGAGCTCCCAAATGGACTAAACTGCTGAACCTAAGACTAGAAACCAAGCTAACGTCAATTGAAATAAGGGTAAAGGGATTGCTGCGTGCATGCTGACCAAGATATTGACTAGACCTAGAATCAGTTCACTTAAAAATATAACCACTGGAGCACTAACTCTGGACAGAAGAGCCTCCAATAGCAACAGGTGGACTCATTGTGCGATAAACACCATCAATACATTCGATATAACAAACACAGTCACTGAGAAGAGTGTCGACGAAATACATGCAGACTTTGTTATGCAATCCCCTTGGGAATCTCCGCCAGCAGACTTTAAGATTATGGTTATTGAAGGAAAAAAGAACCAGACAAATCCTCATCTGCTACTTACATTGCACAGATACATATAGAAGCAAACATGGCATCCGACAGCTTCACATACTTCACAGATGGATCAGTAGACCAGCAGGGACAAGAAACTGGAGCTGCAGTTAAGGCAGGAAACTCTGTAAATAGTTGGAGGCTCTCAAATGGATGTTCGACTTTACAAACAGAGATGCTAGCCACTCAAAAGGCTTTGGAGCATGCTCTTGCTGAACACCAACAACATGTTATCATACATACAGATTCGAGAACCGCCATTGAAACCTTGCAACAAGAACACATATGTGATAACATACATCTGATCACAAATGCCATATCATTAATGCAAACACTCAAACGACAAGGCCGACGGGTACTTGTCAACTGGGTGCCAAGTCATGTGGGAATAACAGGAAATGACATTGCAGACGAAGCTGCAAAACTTGCAACTAAGAGAAGAAATGTAGACATTTATATACCACAGAGTCTATCACAGATTAAGAAAGTAATTAGAAACAGAGCAATGCAAAAGAAGTACAGTGACCACAACACAGCAGTTGCAACATCAGGATCTGCGGGTTGGTACAAGAATTCAACCAACTACGAACCACTTATGTTGATGAAAGGGAGCAGTAGAGCAACAGAAGTACACTTACATCGCATCAGGCTTGGATACCCATGTGCATGGGAAATAGGCTTACAGGTTCCGGAAGATGAGAGGAAATGTCAGCACTGTGGAGAAATGCCCGACAGACCACTGGAACATTTTCTAACACAGTGCACAGTTACAAATCCATTAAGATTTCAACTTAGATTCAACAGAGCAGAAGTTATTAAACACATATGGCAAAATCTTACTGCAGCGACCATACGAGTCATAAATACTCATACTCCACCCAAGTAAAACAGAAGCAAACAACACTTAGTGGGCCAGCCAGAGGCTTAGGGCTCGCGCAGGAATATCCCTGAAAAAACGGGCTTGTGCACTCAGCACGCATGCGTCATATAGGCTGTTAGCTACGTCCTTCTAGTCACGTCACCTCTAAACCAGACTGGCAGCAAGTGCCAGAGTTGCCACATTGTCTGGGAGTTGCCACAATCCAGGTTTTACATATTTCTTGCAAGCTACATATTTCACATTTACTATTCAGTGCAAAACATCTAAATCAATGAGATGGTATATAAATTGCACTCATTGGCAGTTAACCTGCTCAGAATATTACAGACATGAAGATGCCATATGAATAAATATTGCTTGTCTACATATGCACAGTACCTGTCAGGTATATAATCAAAGTTCCTGCGACTGGCTGCCTTTTACGGGCTCACCATAGCCCGTGCTACATGGACGTTTCGTTCTGAGTAGCTAAATCTAAAACAACAACTGGCTGACTTCAAAGATGTTCCCGACACATCCTGACCCAACTCTGCCCCCAGTGGGCATACATGCCCGACGTGTGCCCGTTGCAACCGGTCCTCGCAAATTCGTATAGTCAATATTGACTTATTAAATACGTGCATAGGTGATATACTAAACATAATAGTTTACCTTGAAAAGCTTCATAGAAGACACCGACCTTACTTAACCTTGTTAGTATGTTAAGATAAGCATCTTATAGCTTCGTAATTACAATTGTTACTTAACCTATTATAGGTATAGGTTAAGTAATAATTGTAATTACGAAGCAATAAGATGCTTATGTTAACATACTAACAAGGTTAGGTAAGGTCGGTGTTTTCTATGAAGCTTTTCAAGGTAAACTATTATGTTTAGTATGTCACCTATGCACGTATTTAATAAGTCAATATTGACTATACGAATTTGCGAGGACGGGTTGGCTCACTCGGGTGGTTGTTTTAGCATTATCCTTGCTAAAAGCATTATATATATATATATATATATATATATATATATATATATATATATATGTATATATATATATATATATATATATATATATATATATATATCAATACACACACAAAACTTAACCAATGTTCGTGGTTTGATCAGTGTTTGTAATGCCCCCAAAATAAACTGCCATGTACTGTAATTGTGATATCTGTGTGTAGTGAATGTTTCCTCTAGTGTCTTGTTGTTTGGTAGTTCTTCCGTAGAGCATAGTTGGTATTAGAATGGTAAGCACGTAGGTCTAATGGTGTTTTCTAGGCTGCTTGTGAGTTAAGGTAATAAATTTATTAATATGTAAATTACATCAGCCTTCACTACTTAAAGGAACTTTGCATAAGGTATGTTTTTTGTTTTGTTTCTGTGGTGTGTGTGTGTGTGTGTGTGTGTGTGTGTGTGTGTGTGTGTGTGTGTGTGTGTGTGTGTGTGTGTGTGTGTGTGTGTGTGTGTATAATTACCTAAGTGTAATTACCTAAATTGTAGTTACAGGATGAGAGCTACACTCGTGGTGTCCAGTCTTACCAGTACTTTTTTTTGTATAACGCTTTGAAACTACTAACGTTTTGGCCTCCACCACTTTCTCATGAATCTGTGTCCTCTTGTTTGTTAAGTTTCTGGTTTCAGGAATTTCTATTTGTCAATTTGGTCGATTCATGTTAGTATTTTGTAAGTGATCATATCATCTCATTTTCTTCTATCTTCTAATTTTGGCATGTTTAACGCCTCTAGTTTCTCTTAGTAACTCATGTTTCTCAGTTCCGGAAGCCATTTTGTAGCATGCCATTGCACCTTTTCGAGTTTCCTTATGTGCTTCTTGAAATTTGGGTACAATACAACTGCTGCATATTCCAGTTTTGGTCTCACGAAAGTCATGAACAGTTTCCTTAGTATTTCACCATCCATATAATTAAAAGCAAGTCTGAAGTTGGAAAACGATAAATACGCTCCTCTCACAATGATCTTTGTGTGTTTCTATGGCGACAGCTTGCTATCCAGAACCACCTCTGTCTCATTCTTTATTAGAATTCTGTAATTGCTTTCCACATAATTTGTGGGTGTGTGGTCTATTTTCTCTGATTCCATATTCCTTAACATGGCATTTATTTACATTGAATTTCATTTGCCACATGACGCTCCATCACTTATTTTATCTAGATCGATTTGAAGGGCATTACAAAAGTTTTCGTCTCCTATCTTCGCCAGTATCTTAGCATCATCCGCAAACATGTTCATATAATTCTGTATTCCTTCTGGTAAATTATGTAGACAATGAACATTACTGGTGCAAGAACTGAACCCTGTGGTACTCCGCTAGTAACACTCCTTCAGTCAGATACATTTCTCTGATTACTGCCCTCGTCTGTCTATCAGTTACAAAATTTCTCATTCAAGTCAGAGGTCTCCAGAAAGTTCCAGTTTCCAGGACAACCTCTTGTGTGGAACTCTATCAAAGGCTTTTTTTTTTAGGTCCAGATGGACACAGTCAACCCAGCCACCTCTTTCCTGTAGAAACTCTGTTGCTCTATCATAAAAACTAAGAAGATTTGTTACACAGGATCTTCCAGTTCGAAAAACCATACTGTTTGTCCGTTATTATGCCATTACTCTGTAGGTGTTCAACCCATTTGGCTCTAACTATTTTTCAAGTATTTTGATTACCACCCCTTGTTAATTATATGGGTCTATAATTTAGAGGATCCTCTCGACTACCATTTTTATAGATTGGTATAATGTTTGCCTTTTTCCATGCATCTGCTAAGATTCCTGTGCACAAGGATGTCTGGAATATTAATTGGAATGGAATGCTCAGCTCAGTTGCACATTCTCGCAGCACCCAAGGTGAAACTCTATCAGGTCCAACCGCTTTATTTCTTCCTAGCCCCATGAGTATTTTTTTTTCCACTTATCTTGAGATACCTCTATGGCACCTCTATGGCGTGCTCTGGAATTGGTATTTGGTCCGGCTCTCTGAAATCTTCCTCTTGTGCAAATACACTTTTAAACTGTTCATTAAGCATTTCACGCATTTCTTTTTCATTCTCAGTGGTCCTGTTCCCCCGTTCTCAATCTCTGGAATTTATCCAAAGCTTAACATGCAGCTTGCTTTTAATGAAATTATAAAAAAGGCCTGGATCTGTTTTACATTTGTCGACTATAACTTTCTCAAAGTTCCTTTCTGCCTCTCTCCTCACCGCTGTGTAATTGTTTCTTGCTTGCTTGTAGTGCTGGTATGTTTGTGGGTTAGGCCTCTTCCGATACTGAACCCATTTTCTTGTCTTATCCTCTCTGGCCCTCTCACAATTTATGTTGAACCAAACCTGTTTTCTGATTCTGCATCTCTGTTTTGGAATGAATGTTTGTGTTCCTTCATCGTATATTTCACAAAATTTGGCATTTACTTCCTTGCCCAGCAACAAGTCTGTCTAATTAAACTCATTAAAGAATTTTCTAAGTTCCCCATAGTGCCTTCTCTTGAAATCGAGCTTATCAACTGTTTCATTGTCCCCATTCTCTTCTAAATTATTTCGCAAATCATATTTAATTTCTAACAGGACATGATCACTCTTTCCCAAGAGAGGAAGGCACTGGATGTCAAATATCTTTTCTTCTTTCCTGGTGAATATTAGATCCAGTATTGACGGAACATCCCCTTCCCTCATTCTTGTGGCCTGTTTGACGTGTTGATGCATAAATGTCTCCAGAATGAGGTTTACAAGTCTGCCTATCCAAATGTTATCTGTTCTTGCTTCGTAGGCCTCCCAGTCTATTCCTTTTAAGTTGAAGTCCCTCAGTACCAACAATCGTGATTTATCTTTCCTGAACAAATCCACAAGGGCCGTGACGAGGATTCGAACCTAAGTCTGAGAGCATCCCAGATGCTGCCTTAATCGACTGAGCTACGACATGGTCAAAAGAATTGCAACCAGAAGTTCTACTGAACTTACTTGGATCCTGCAGCCTCTCCGAGACACAAACCAAGGTTTTACACAATTTCCTCATGCACTCAAGCTATGTCAATAAGCCATTCTACGTCTTCGCCCTTACTTCATTACCACACAGAAATCACAATAGCGTGATGCATCAAATGAACAAATCCACAAGGGCCGTGATGAGGACTCGAACCTACGTCCGAGAAATTGTGTAAAACCCTAGTTTGTGTCTTGGAGAGGCTGCAGGTTCCAAGTAAGTTCAGTAGAACTTCTGGTTGCAATTCTTTTTACCATGTCGTAGCTCAGTCGGTTAAGGCAGTGTCTGGGATGATCTTGGACGTAGGTTCGAATCCTCGTCACGGCCCTTGTGGATTTGTTCATTTGATGCATCACGCTATTGTAATTTCTGTGTGTTATCTTTTCTGCATTTACTATAATTTCTCTCATGACCATTATGAGGCCCTCTCATTTGTCATCTAGTTCCTTCTTAGTCCAAGTGTTGCTTGCTAGTGGGCTGTAGGCATTAACGATTATCAGCTTATCAAGATTCCAGACTTGCAATGCCATTATGTCACGTTCTCGAGGGTTTTGATTATTAACTCTCTAACCTTAAGGTGTTCTTTCACCAGCACAGCCACTCTTCCTTCTTCCTAGTTTTCCTGTTAAATCTCCAAACTGAGTTTGGGAATTTACCCTTGGGGAAACCCTTGGAATTTATCACATTTAAAATATTTTTTCAAGTTTCATCTGTTAGTGCAACTATATCTATGACCTTAAGCTGAATTATATCTTTAAGCTCCAGTATTTTTTATCTCACTGTTTATGTTGGTATGGTACTCTTGATCTTGAGGTTATCTTGAGATGATTTCGGGGTTTTAGTGTCCCCGCGGCCCGGTCCTCGACCAGGCCTCCACCCCCAGAAAGCAGCCCGTGACAGCTGACTAACACCCAGGTACCTATTTTACTGCTAGGTAACAGGGGCATAGGGTGAAAGAAACTCTGCCCATTGTTTCTCGCCGGCGCCTGGGATCGAACCCAGGACCACAGGATCACAAGTCCAGCATGCTGTCCGCTCGGCCGACCGGCTCCCCTATTACTATATATACAATTTTCAGGAACCTGTTCTCTTTCCCTTTATCCTTTACTTCCCCTTCCTCTTATGATTTTGTTACTGTACTTTGTTTTCATGTATCATTTTATTAGCTTACCGGTCCCTAACACTTTGTAGAAAAAATAATTTATTTCTTCTTCATTTCTATTCCCATTTAGGTGTTTCGCTTCATCGAGGTTTGTTTACAGCTATTCTGTCTTTCTTTGAGAAGTCTTGTCTAACTGACCAAAGTTTGCCTTCCTCATCACTATGCAGTTTCCTGGCAATTCTAAGCACTTCCATCATTTGTTTCACTCCATTAAATGTCACCCTTAAGAGGCAATTTGTTACTTTTTCATATTTTCCTATCCTAAAATAATGGACATTTTCCTTTGAATTGAGGTTTCTCCTAAACCTATTATGTTCTCGATGATTTTCATCTCTTCTGTTGCTGCTGTCCACCCTAGATGATATTTACTTTTCTAAACACCCAAAAATATTATGGACTTACTTCTATCTGCAGTGTTTTGTACTAATTTACTGTTGGTTACCAGTTCTTTCTTAATTGCTTGTCTAATTTCTGCTTTTTGTTTGGTCATTTCTAGTTTTGACTTCCATGCACACTTCCTTGATTGTCTCTTTCTCTTTTACAATTTGCACATACGTTTTTTTTAATTTCTTCTTTGTACTGTACTTTGCCAGTTCTTTATTAACCTCCTCAATGTGAGGTGTCAATGAAGTTTATCTTTGCATATCCTTGCCTAACAATATGTTAGCCTTCAGTGTTCCTTGGAATTGTTCATCATATGTGTCTATTTTCTTGTTAATTTTGTCAAATTCACCACTTTTCATACCTCATTTTCTTTCACAAGATCCTTAATTTGTTCCTCCCGTACCTTTACCTGTCCGTTAAGGCAGTAATTTTCTTACCTTGCTGAAGAATACTGCCTTTTAAAGTGCAAAAATCACTTCCGAGAGCTCCATTTTCTTCTTCTAATTCAAGTACTTTGTGTGTGAATTTGCGGTTTTGTTTGCGTACACCCACGTGTGCATGCATGAGCGTGCACTTTCTTTCCTAGCTGTGTTTGTGGAAATTAAGCTGTGTATGTGTGTCCATGTACACATACAGTACATGTACTGTACTGTAAATGAATATGCACACATACAATCCATATGTACTGCATTTCTTGTCATATATATTTGTATTAGTTACTCCAACCAAATACATAAATTATAATAATTAATCTGTTCTGAAAAGAGGTGGGTAGATCAATGAAACTACATACAGTATCTAATGTTATTTAACTACTGTAAATAGGAATACTCACTGTACATTTTTTGCCATAAGAACACTACATGATTTGCCTTTAATATTTTTTGTTATCACTCACTAATGTTTTTGACTTGTTTTGCAGCTGCTAAGGAACCTGTTCAATTTGACGAACTATTGTGACGGTGCACGCGACCAAGCGACTACACCCTCATCCCTAACCAGTGAACCAGTGACTGCGCTCTCACCTTTAGTCCACGGGCCACAACTCACACTCTTGTCTTCAACCAGTAAACCATCGGCTACACTTTGGCCTCTAACTCTGATTTTGCAGTTTCAAGTCTTCAAACTCTTGACCAACAATCACATCAAAATACCTAATTGTTAAAGTGATAGTATTCTTCCTTCTGTACATTTTGCATCATCTAACTGCTGACAATATTAAGGCAGTTTCTATTATAGCATTTTAGCATTTGGCTATTTTGACATAGTGCATAAAACATTCGCTATATTCTCACAAGAAGCTTTCAGTGATCCAAACTTTGTGTTTTAGTGAGAAAAACAAGCAAAATTGAATAACCAAAAATTCATAGATCAAAAACTCTGACACCAGAAATTGTGTTAGTTGCTACATAATTCAACAAAATACTGAATCAGGAACATGGAATGCATCTATTGATACCCAAGGAATAGCAACTTGACTTAACTTTAAGAGCCTGTTCAAAGCTCTGCCATACACTTAAGGTGCAGTGATCGAGCCTGGCAAGAGCAGCAGGCCCTTCAGAACACAGGAACCCAACTAGGAGAAACACGAAAATGGGATAACTGGCATCAGGCATTTTATAAGGGAAACAGCCAAACTAGCAACTGGTTCTGACGAGATTTACAGTCCAATTACAATAATAGCAAAAAGATATTTTACAATGCTTTAATATATGAAGCATGAGCAAACATTCCTAATTTCATGAAATTCCAACACATCCTGCCTTGTGCTTTTTGCTCTAGGGAACAACCCTCCCATTATTTATATATAACTTTATAATTATTTTTCAAATAAAATTTCACATACCCCTGTATCTACAGAGTAGGAACCAAATACAAAAATTAGTGACAGAATGCCGATACATAGTATATTTTAACAATTGTGTTCACATATGTAAGCATCCACAGTTCAAGATAAATGCAAATTATCTACAAAAGACAAAAAAAAATTCTGCATTATAAGCTGAGTATTGAACTCCTTGTACTCTCATGTTAAAGATATTTTATTGTAAATATATATTTTTAAAGTGCCTAGTCCCATTAACATTTGTAGTATAAGTAAGGTTGGGTTTATACGAGGTTTAATATATGAATTAATTATACCTTTATGAGTAATACACTGGTGTGATATCTAATACTGTATGAAAATTTGTCTCATTACCATTGTACATACAAGTTACCAAAATCGTCCTTCACTTCAGGTTTAAGTAAGCTTTTTATATTAAGCATAAAAGGAGTAATCTGCTTGTTAGCATGGTACTTATTTAGCTTTCCAATCTTGAAGTCTCCAGGTGCTAAATTATACACTGGAGATTTAAACTATAGATTGTGTTGTGCTCCACCTCAACCAGTTCTGAGACTACTCTGCTACACACTTGCCAAATACCTAACACTGCTGCAGTAAACCTTGTCCAGCTTCAAGCTTTAAGAGTAAGCTTTGCAGAACATCTGAAGACAAAATGAGTGATGAAGAGGAGCAAACTTTTCTTGAGAAGTTGAAATACTACACAACTCTCACTCTTGGCACTACGGCATGTTTATCATCTTTTGTATTCATGTTTTTGATCCCGTGGGTCTTGGACCCATCAATATCAACCCTTGTGGCCAACTTTGATCCAGAGCCAGTTGTGTGCAAAACTATTCAATCGGACCACCTAATAGGAATGAAAAACTGCACTTGGTCTTCTTGTAGACTTGGCTGCACAATTGACCAATTTGAATGTGACCAGATCTACGTCAACTACATGCACGTTCCTTTTGCGGAATACGAAGGACAAGAAATTGATGATGACGATGAGTTCTGGGTTGGTCGTGGGATTCCTCTTTTCATCAACATAAAAGGTTGTGGGTATCCTCCAGGCACAAACTGCTCCATCTTTGCCGATATCTATGGCCCTGAGGGTTCTGTATTTCCTTGTTACTACTCGCGAGCAGACCCTAACATGGTCATTACTAACTATGAATGGGATACCGAGGTCCAAAACATTATCATGGCTCTTCTCATCCCTAACCTACTGAGTGGTATCTCTCTTGGAGTGGTGAGCTATTGGTGGTATCCAGGATGTCAGAAGAGACGCTGCCAGTACCAGCTACCACCAGACCAAGAGGATGCCTCCTCTAACAATGCTAATGATGATGATGAAGATGAAGATGGTGAAAAGGGAGATGAGAGAGATGGGGAGGAGAGAGATGGGGCAAATAAGGAAGAGAGAAGTGACAAGATGAATAGATCACAAGAAGAGGAAAAAGATCGCGACACAGCAATCAACATGCCCGAAGAGTAAGCAACTTCTATTTATGTTTGTAGTTGAATGATTGAAGTGATGGACTTTCATTGAAAAATCAAAGACATTTTTCTTCCTGAATTTTATAGCTGAATAATAAAGTAAATAACATCTGCAATTAGGGAAATAAACCTACAATGCCCCTGTTAATACAAATGCACAATTAAGATAATTTTTCTTAAATATATTTTGTTAATTTTAAAAGAATTACAGATATTTGTCTTGTTTACTCCCAAGTCCATTGTCCAGATAAAAACAAATTGTTCAAAAAAAATTTCTTAGAATATCTTATGGTCAACATCCAAGTTCACCCCTTTTTTGTCCACCAGCACTGCTATGAATGTAGGCCTACTTATTTTAGCCCCCATTTAACCTATAGGCACATACCTTCAGGAGGTAATTCTGAACAACACCCATGTAACCTGAGCTCTCTGTTGACTGGCATGAGTGTATGCACCTTAAGTACAAGGTTTTTAGTACATTATCTTAATATTCTGGTTTCTTTATTTTAATTTTGTTCAAAATCTAAAGAGTTTCTCAAACATGCAGATTGAAGATCTTGGGTCAATAGTTTGTTATTTAGGCCATTAGTTTTGCTAATGACCTTGATTTGTAATTCCTTGTTCCTGTAAAGTTTTGAATACAATACCGATTTTAACTTTGCTGCTGGAATCACATTGCTAAACTAGTTAAACATGTTAATTTTCAATTGCAAAACAAAAAACGTAAGAGCCAAAAACCTCTAGTCCTACAGTGGTCTCCCTCTTAATCAGTACTCCAGTATATTCCTACAAACCTCAAGACTTCCAGTAATATCTCTCTCATGAGCAGTAATGTCAATTTATTCCTACTTACCTCAACCACTATGAACAGTAGTCCCCTCTCTTCAGCAGTACCTTCTATGTCAACCTACCTACTCTGGCTGCTATTCTGTTGCACACGTGTGCCCAGTCGACTACTCACAGAAACCCAAAAGTGCATATTATTGCTCATACAAGCACCTAGAAATGTATGTGGCAACTGGCTGTGTTAGCGATTACTGAGCAACCTTTGCACACACGTATAAATGGTAATGCAAATTCTTGCTACAAATGTTTTACCTATGCAGAACTATTTCTCCAATGAGCAGCAGGATTCTATACCACATGGGGGGGGTGTTGATTTCACTTTGCATTTCTCCAGTAGGCAGGATGATTCTATACCCACTGGCTACACTGATGCCCACTTCGCATCACAAGTATCAATCAATACACAGATCGAAACTTCAAGATGTCTAAGAACAGAATCCTGACACTGCAAGAGTTCATATGGAAGACTGACTATATATCAATATCTCTGAGGTCTTGTTTCCTCCTCAAGCTCTTCTTGGGGGTTCTGGCTTCATGTAATTACTAAAAATATACAAAAAGTAATGCAAACCTAAATATTTGTTTAATTCAGATTTCCATATTTAATGCAAATTCCTTTACATTATTGTGATTTACAAAGAATAAATTTACATACTGTATATGGATACCAAACTACATTTTAAAATAGAAATGGTTTTGTAAACATTTCACTTTTGCTTGACTGATATTTCTCTTTTGAATATAAATTACACAATTACTTGGTTATCTGATGAATAAATTCATGGCTCCCTGAAATAAATAAGCTCCAATTCTATAGTGAATCTTATCATCTCCTCTCTATTAGGTTACCCTTCCTGAGAAAACAATTTTGCTTGGCAGAGGGGGACTACTGAATCATTCCAAAATTTATGTTACAATGATGCTCAAGTTTCTCCCAAAAACCCTTAAGCTCACATTGATCCTCTATATAAACTCCTGGGTACACTCTAAGATTCCATGGCCCCCACCCCAAAAAACACTATCATATTTTCAAACTTTACACACACACACACACTAATCTCTTTGCTTTCATGCTACTGTACTTAATTCTCCAATTTTTTTGTATTGCATGTCTTAGGCCCTACATGTATAATCTTAAGTTATTTTTTTTACTTCTACCATTTTCTTTAAATTCTAATTTACTGCTACCACTGCTATTTTAACATTAAATTTGAGTGAGATCTATGAGATTTTGAAGCACATTTTTCACATGCATCATATACCAATGATAGACAACTTACAAAGTAAATGTAGGCCAGTAACTATGTCAATGAATGCAGTATTTTTATTACAGCTTAGGCTATCCACTCACCAGTGATGCAAATTATTATTATATGTAAGATGTACTTCTGGAACTGACCCTCTATGCAAGTGTGTGTGCAAGATGTACTTCTGGAACTGACCCTGTATGCATGTGTGTATGCAAGATGTACTTCTGGAACTGACCCTGTATGCAAGTGTGTGCAAGATGTACTTCTGGAACTGACCCTGTATGCAAGTGTGTGCAAGATGTACTTCTGAAACTGACTCTGTATGCAAGTGTGTGCAAGATGTACTTCTGAAACTGACTCTGTATGCAAGTGTGTGCAAGATGCACTTCTGGAACTGACCCTGCATGCAAGTGTATGCAGGATGTACCTATTGAATTAACCCAGTATGCATGATGTACTTAATGAATGAATTATTAGCAGGACATACTTATATTCCTAATTGATCCCCATGCATACATGACAATCATCTTGAACTGACCCCATGTGTTCATAATACTGTATTCATTTGCACCTATGTATGAAGAATTAATGTAAAATACTAACTGCTTGTTGATGATGATTCCAGAAAAGAGTGACTACTGGATGGCGGGGCTGTCGGACAAGGTGGAGGATGAGCCTGCTGGTGCGTCGCTACCCAGGGCAACCACACCGGTTCAAACTACAGTTTAATCGTGATTTCAGTTACCAGAGGCTATCATTCCCAGGAATGATGATTACCCCATCTTTAGCCCCAAAATAAGGGCACCTTCAGTCCTGGAATTATGAGGTCATCTTCAGCCCCAGTATGAAGTCAGCATCAGTATGAGGTCATCTTCAGCCCCAATATGAAGTCAGCATCAGTATGAGGTCATCTTCAGCATCAGTATGAGATTGCCTTTAGCCCCAGTATGAGATCACCTTTATCCCTAAGCATGAAGTCACCTTGAGCCCCAGTATGAGGTTACCTTCAGCCCCAGTCTGAGGTCACCTTCAGCCCCAGTCTGAGGTCACCTTCAGCCCCAGTACGAGGTCACCTTCAGCCCCATCATGAGGTCACCTTCAGCCTCAGCATGAAGGTCACCTTCAGCCCCATCATGAGGTCACCTTCAGCCCCAACATGAAGGTCACCTTCAGCCCCAGTATGAGGTCACCTTCAGTCTCAGAATAATGAGGTTACCTTCTCACTTCACATTACATCTTAGCACCGCAAGCTTCATAGAGATTCCTCGAGTGATTATACTGGAAGCAGGCACCAATGCAGCCTTTCTAAGCTATCTTTGCTAAAAACTGTCTTTGCTCTTCTATTACATGTTATGAACTTAATGGAAGAGACAGCTTCAGATATGCACTGCATTTACCTATGATCAGCAACAAGTTTGAGATAGATTGACTTAGTCTGAACCTCTTCTGGAAATATTTATTGTAGTTGTAAACATCTATATAGTTATTTTATTTTACAGTAGAAGCAAATGCACTCAATAATTAATCTGACTGCAGATTTATATATAGGATGATTGAAATACAGTATATATTATTACTATAAATATTAGTACAGTACTTCAAGACTTTAGTGCAGCAAACTTTCAAATGTGATATTTGTCACAAATAGATTAATAAAAGGATTATTAACACTTAAAATGCATTTGACTTTATTATATTTCAGTTCATATTGCTAGGTAATCAATATCTATAAAATTAGATTATCAAATAATACCTGCACTCGGAATATTCTGCCTACTAAACACTATGTTGAAAATTAATTAAGTTGTTTTAGAACTCATTAAATGTGTAATCAATTGTAATTAATTTTATTATAAATTCATGCACTCGATTATAAAAGTTCTAACTGGATAATGGTACTACAGTACTTACATATGAATGAGGCAAGGCAGGTCTCCAAAACATACCAGCAGCAAATTATTCAGCAGACTGCCACATTTTGATTGAGTTTTCTTACTTTACAAAATAGATGCAGTCCTGGAATAAAATACATATTTTATCCTAAGCAACACATTTTATTATTATTAAATTTTTTAATAAAATGAACAAAATGTGTCTTTCAATAGTGTTACAAGTGATATGTATGATAAGGCTAGCACCAACACGAAGCATTAATTTCGTACTGTTGTTCATTAGGTAGTACAGTATTGTACTTCTAATAGATTTTTGTTAACTTTCCAAGAATTTGGAAATATTACATTTCAATATGAAAAATACTATTGTACTGTACTATATACACTATTGTTACATTTTATGGGCATGTCACATATCACTTGTCACACCATATGCATTCTAAAACCAATTGTATCTACATAACTGTTACATAAAATAGTAAATCTACTTGTATTTTAGGTAAAACTTGCCTAAAGTTTTTATGTACAGTATGGAAACAAAATTATGATTTAACTTCTGCCATCCAAAATTGCTGTCCCGTTCCAAATAGAAAAAGTAATCAATGACGAATAGATAGAGATGCCAAGGTAGCTACAGTACAAGTGAATATTTAACTCTTATTCTATCATGTACCATACTGGCAAGCCTTCCAATTGAACCTTAAAATACTATAAATTCTGGTGGATTGATATAAGCCCCACAAAACCAGACTACCCTTCCATCATAGTTATGCGAGACACATACACAACCAACCTATCATCCTATCATGGTTATGCAAGTCACACACAACCAGGCTACCCTCCCTTCATAGTTACATCTTTATCAGTGAGAAAGTTTGACTGTTAAGTTTTGTAAACATTAATTCTAGTGTTGTACCATGTTGTTATTATAATTAGTTAAAATGTTACTGTACTTATTTTTTCTACATACTGTATACCTTATTCAATGTTGTATTTTAAAAATGGCAAAGTTCAACGAGGGAAATGCAACGGTACAGCCTCGAGATTTTAGCATCCACATTAAGTATATCGTGACATATGATAAGTACCTGAGTTCTGGTGTGTGGATACGTTATGGCAGCTCCATCGTATATGGCACACAAGCTTTCCAATACAGATAATGCTGAGACTAGTTATGAGGGAAGGAAAGACCTAAGTGATGGTGCCATAACTTACCTTCAGCGACAGTTACAGATAATTTGGGGGAAAATAGCTGGACTCGGGAAAGTGCCAGCACACATTGTCAAAAGAATATGCTGGAGCATACTGCCATTTTGTCGACAAATTTTAATTATTGTTGTAATATCATGGCTTTACAAACTTTGTCCATTTGAACTGGGCACTACAAACAAATTCATATGCACAACTTACAGTTTTCTCATTTAAATTATATGAATGGGTATAAACAAGTGTTACACCTTATTCATTAAACATTTTCAATTGTGTCATTTATCAGTTGTGTGAGAACTGTGAAAAAATGGAGGGAGCTTTACATGTTATAAACACATTAGAAATTAATATAAAAAATTAGCAGATTATTTAACTACTATGGCATTAAAGCTCCCTTCTGGTTACCTTTACTGTATATATACATATATTTTTTTCATGCTTGTTCTAGCTCTGCATGTATATATATATGACAGTGCTAAAGTACTCATATACTGTTGACAAGTATTGTATTGTTAGGCATCAGTTTAGTTATAACTAGGACATGCAGCATACAATGACCTGGTGCTATTAATGAAAAGAATTTTAATGCAGAAATTTATTAGATAAATTCAATTTACCACTGTTATATAATTCATGATAGGTTTAACAAATTTAAAGGCTATAATCTGTCCAAAATTAGATGTAGCCATTTATAGATTTGTTTTCCAAAATGTTTAAGCGCTTTATCTACCCATTATCTTAAAATATTAAACAGCACAATTATTATAATAAGAGAAAATCTAAGTCACCAGGATTTGTTGCTTGATTGTGCAACATTCTCATCTGTAATAACTTGCATATGCATTCAGAATACATCTGCACAATATTTGTGCTTGTTGATGCTTACATTTCTACACAAAGTTTGCAATAAACATTGCTCAACAGTTTGTTTTTCCATGTATTCCTAACCAAACAAAAAATTAACAAATTAAATGTTAATAAAGTCTAATGACACTAATTATGCATAGAAAAAAATAAAATTTACACTAGCGAATTTAAATACCGTACCTGCAAGAATTTGCTCAATAATAAATGCACTGACATACAAGCCTGTACTTGTATGTCAGAATTAGACACATACCGCATTTCATGCTTTCAAAAAACTTCAGATAATATACTGATATACTAAAACTTAATTGTTTTATTAAAATGAAAATTGAATGAAAACAAAAAAAATTGAATGAAAACAAAAAAAAATTTATGGAAACAAAAACAAAATCCATATAAGCCTACCTGTGCTTCTCACTAAACAATTTTTTTTTAATGTTGGCAACTGTTAATAGCTTTCCGTGTGTGTGTGATTCCTTTTGATTACTACAAGTCAAGGCCAATCAGTGGTGAACTATATTGCACTCCCCCGTTCCTTACTCAATTTATGTGGCAAGACCAGCTGGAAAGTAGGCTGATAAGTCACATTGAGCCTGGCAGTGAATGGCGCTCAAATTTATTACTCATCATTATTAAGAGTAGAATAAAATGACTCTTGAAATCAAATACAACAGACATAATATGCATTAGATATGATCATGCATTATTTGTGTTCAAATTCACTCAAAGGTTAATATTATTTACAAATTAATACCTTTCCCTCCATAAAATTATTATGAATGAAATTGCAGGAAATATATAAACAAGTGATTAAGGCAAATATTTTATTAACACTGTACATAATTTGAAATCCTATGAAATACTTTAATCAAAAATTTTGGCTCATTTTAAAATAATTAATAATTTCAATGTTGGAATCTTGTACTGATTCCAACTTTTACTGATTATAATAATTTACATAAATGAAATCACTTTAAATGATTCCAAACATTATCATTAGTTTTTATTTGTTCTTTATAGTAACTTTTTTAACAAGATCAGCACCAAGAGTTTGAAAGTCATCAAGAATGGCTTCAATATTGGCCACTTGCTTCACCTCCTTCACGCCCACCAACTGATGCCCCTCAAGTCCACCCACCTGCAAGATTTCATATCATTAACTCAACCATCAACATTTACAACTTGCCAGTAAATGAACAATAATGAACAAACAACATTATACTGATGCACTAAAAATAAGAAGAAATAAGCAATTCATAAATATGGACAAAACTAAATACTTATTTCTCAGCTTGGAGTAAAGTTTCCCTGATCACTAACGTAGGCAATTGGTGTTTGAATCAAATATAAAAACAAATACTTTTATAGAACCACAGAAAAATGCATATCTACAAAAATACATAATAATCTTGTCTGTAGATATAATAAGCATCAAGATATTAATTGACATATGAAGCAATAGTAGTAGGCATTCATCAGTCTCAGGAGATTATGGAGTTGTGCTATGGCTGTCGGTCTGGAGTGGCCTCTCCAGGGCACAAAGCCTGGGCAGGTCAATATTTTGAAGCTGTTACCCAAGCAGCAGGTACCCTTCTCCACGGCACCGAAAGTTTTCAATGGAAAGGCAAACGCCAATACGTTTGGTTTCAGGACCATCGCAGGAACTGTCAGAACGAGGTTGAAGGCAACAATAAACTGTCCTAGGGGGTTCCAGCTTCGGAGGTTACCTCGAGGTTGATAAAAGAAGGTACAGGAACTCCAGACCAGGAGACCGCTGTGGTCGGGACCTGAGAAGAACGACCCTGGCAAGGGCTAGAACAACTCCAGCCTTTTGAAGCAGAGCTTGGACCACACTAGCCCCAGAAGGTGGATGTTCGAGCCCCACACCAACGGGTTCTAAACAAGAGATCCTCACAGCCCCCGTTCATCCAAGGCTGGCTTCCTTCATGACCCAGCAGAAGGAAGATTAATAATTATTAATTACAACAATTATTATTATAATTATTATTATAATAATATAATTAACTAATTAATAGTTATTACTTTTCCTTCTGCTGGGTCATGAAGGAAGCCAGCCTCGGGTGAAAGGGGGCTGTGAAGCCACAAACACTGAAGATGGGCAAAATGAACCCACAAAGCAGTATGTGACTAATAAGCTTGATCTTCACCAGAAGGGTCAGAGAAGAAACATGAGCAATAAACCCCATAGGAGTCTGGGATGTGGTTACCTGGTTGATACCTGGTTGATGGGGTTCTGGGAGTTCTTCTACTCCCCAAGCCCGGCCCCAGGCCAGACTTGACTTGTGAGAGTTTGGTCCACCAGGCTGCTGCTTGGAGCGGCCCGCAGGCCCACATACCCACCACAGCCCGGTTGGTCCGGCACTCCTTGGAGGAATAAATCTAGTTTCCTCTTAAAGATGTCTACGGTTGTTCCGGCAATATTTCTTATGCTTGCTGGGAGGACGTTGAACAACCGCGGACCTCTGATGTTTATACAGTGTTCTCTGATTGTGCCTATGGCACTTCTGCTCTTCACTGGTTCTATTCTGCATTTTCTTCCATATCGTTCACTCCAGTACGTCGTTAGTTTACTGTGCAGATTTGGTACTTGGCCCTCCAGTATCTTCCAGGTGTATATTATTTGATATCTCTCTCGTCTTCTTTCTAGTGAGTACATTTGGAGAGCTTTGAGACGATCCCAATAATTTAGGTGCTTTATTGCGTCTATGCGTGCCGTATATGTTCTCTGTATTCCCTCTATTTCAGCAATCTCTCCTGCTCTGAAGGGGGAAGTGAGTACTGAGCAGTAGTCAAGACGGGACAACACAAGTGACTTGAAGAGTACAACCATTGTGATGGGATCCCTGGATTTGAAAGTTCTCGTAATCCATCCTATCATTTTTCTGGCTGTCGCAATATTTGCTTGGTTATGCTCCTTAAACGTTAGGTCGTCAGACATTATTATTCCCAAATCCTTTACATGCTGTTTCCCTACTATGGGTACATTTGATTGTGTTTTGTACTCTGTATTATGTTTAAGGTCCTCATTTTTACCGTACCTGAGTACCTGGAATTTATCACTGTTAAACATCATGTTATTTTCTGATGCCCAGTCGAAAACTTTATTAATATCAGCTTGAAGTTTTTCAATGTCTTCAGCCGAGGTAATTTTCATACTGATTTTTGTGTCATCTGCAAAGGATGATACGAAGCTGTGACTTGTATTTTTGTCTATATCTGATATGAGAATAAGGAAAAGAGCGGTGCAAGGACTGTACCCTGAGGTACAGAGCTTTTAACTGCACTTGGACTAGATTTTATATGGTTGACCGTTACTCGCTGAGTCCTGTTTGACAGAAAACTGAGTATCCAGCGTCCTACTTTACCGGTTATTCCCATTGACTTCATTTTGTGTGCTATCACGCCATGGTCACATTTATCGAAAGCCTTTGCGAAGTCCGTGTATATCACATCAGCATTCTGTTTTTCTTCTAATGCCTCAGTGACTTTGTCGTAGTGCTCAAGTAGCTGTGAGAGGCACGATCTTCCCGCTCGAAATCCATGTTGGCCTGGGTTGTGAAGGTCATTGGTCTCCATGAAATTGGTGACCTGACTCCTAATCACTCTCTCAAATACTTTTATGATGTGCGATGTTAGTGCAACTGGTCTATAATTCTTTGCCAATGCTTTGCTCCCTCCCTTGTGTAGAGGGGCTATGTCTGCTACTTTAAGTGCATCTGGTATCTCCCCCGTGTCCAAGCTCTTCCTCCACACTATACTGAGTGCCTGTGCTACCGGCACTTTGCATTTCTTTATAAATATTGAATTCCATGAGTCTGGACCTGGGGCCGAGTGCATGGGCATGTTTTCAATTTCTCTTTCAAAATTTAGTGCGCTCGTGTTGATATCAGTTATATTTACAGGGGTTTGAATATCCCGCATAAAGAAATTGTCTGGATCTTCCACTTTCATGTTGTTTATTGGAGTGCTAAACATGTCCTCATACTGCTTTTTTAGGATTTCACTAATTTCTTTGTCATCCTCCGTGTATGAACCTTCACTTGTACGAATAGGTCCAATACTGGCAGTGGTTTTTGCTTTTGATTTCGCATATGAGAAGAAATATTTTGGATTTTTCTTTATTTCCTGAATTGCTTTCTGTTCTAACTGCCTTTCTTCAGTTTCATATGAGTGTTTCAATTTCCGCTCGATTTCTTCAATCTCCCTATTTAAATTATTCCTTCTTTGACGGGAAATTCGTGTCTGCATAAGCAGTTCTGTTATTTTTTTCTGCGTTTATACTGTCGTCTGCGTTCTCTTTCTACGTTAGATCTCTTTCTGGCTTTCCTCAAAGGAACATGTTTCAGACAGACTTGATACGCTTCCGAAGTCAGTTTTTCTATTCCTTCTGTAGGACTTGTATTACTTAAAACAGTTTCCCATGGAATGTTTGTAAGTTCCCTGTTTATTATCTCCCAGTCTATCCTTTTATTATTAAAATTGAATTTACTGAATAGCCCCTCTCGCTTTATCAACGTTTTAGGTCTATTCTGAGTATTGATGGTCGTTTGCACTTCAATGAGCTTGTGATCTGAATATGTGGTATCTGATATCGTAATGTCTCTGATAATGTCTTCATTGTTCGTAAAGACCAAATCTAAAATATTTTCATTTCTCGTTGGCTCCGATATCTGCTGACTGAGTGAAAATTTGTCACAGAATCTAAGTAGTTCTCTATCTGTGGTTGGTTAGGTCCCGATAGATTCCCTGGTATAATATTATTGTTTGCTATTCTCCACCTGAGACTAGGCAAGTTGAAGTCACCTAAGAAGATAATATCAGGTATTGGTTCTCCAAATTATCAAGGCTATTCTCTATTGTTTATCTGTTTCTGTGAATTCTCAGCCGTTGCATCTGGCGGTTTGTATATTGAATTAATTCACTAAAATTATTTGCTCTATTTTTAAACCCAGGAACTCTACCACCATCATTGTTAAGTTAGGAGCTCCGAGCATACAATGTCTTCCCTAATATACAGACCCACTCCTCCAGTGACCNAAATGCACTCTGCCCATCCTTCTCTTCCTTGCTTAATCTTTGTCACCTGATCGTATTATTCTATTAAAACCTGTCAGGCAAGATTTGCCATCCCTGAACCCATGATGGTGGTGTCATGAAGCAATTGTTTCTAGATGTGCTATTAGGTTTTTTTCACGATCTTCTCCATCACCTTGCATGGTATACAAGTTAAGGGACACTGCCTGTAGTTCAGTGTCTTGCCTATCACCCTTTTGAATATTTTGACTACATTAGCTGTCTTCCATATTTCTGTAGGTCTCCTGTCTCCAGTGACTTACTATACACATTGATAGTGGCAAGCAAAGTGCTCCTGCACACTCTTTCAGTAACCATGGCGAGATTCCGTCCGGTCCAACAGCCTTTCTCGCGTCCAGGTCCAACAGATGCTCTTGAACTCATCTCTGGTAATTTCAAACTTTTCCAAGGCTGCGTGGTTATGCTGCCTCTCCTAGCTCAGGGACTTGTGTGTGTGTGTGTGTGTGTGTGTGTGTGTGTGTGTGTGTGTGTGTGTGTGTGGTGTGTGTGTGTGTGTGTGTGTCTGTCTGTCTGTCTGTGTGTGTGTGTGTGTGGTGTGTGTGTGTGTGTGTGTGTGTGTACTCACCTTGTTGTGCTTGCAGGGGATGAGCTCTGGCTCTTTGGTCCCACCTCTCAACTGTCAAACAACTGGTGTACATATTCCTGAGTCTACTGGGCTCTATCATATCTACATTTGACAGTCAGCCTCCACCACATCACTGCCTAATGCATTTTCATCTGTTAATTACTCAGAGACTGAAAAAAGTTCTTTCTACCGTCCCTGTGGCTCATTTGGGTACTCAGTTTCCACCTGTGTCCCCTTGTTCGCGTACCACCAGTGTTAAACAGTTTATCTTATCTACCCTGTCATTCCTCTGAAAATTTTGTAGGTAGTGATCATGTCTTAACGAGCTTTCCTGTCTTCCAGCGACGTGAGGTGCATTTCACTCAGCCTTTCCACGTAACTCATGTCTCTTAGTTCTGGGACTAGCCTAGTGGCATACCTCGGAACTTTTTCCAGCTTCGTCTTGTGTTTGACAAGATACGGGCTCCATGCTGGGGCCGCATACTCCTGGATGGAGTGTGTGTGTACTCACCTAGTTGTACTCACCTAGTTGTGCTTGCGGGGGTTGAGCTCTGGCTCTTTGGTCCCGCCTCTCAACCGTCAATCAACAGGTGTTCAGGTTCCTGAGCCTATTGGGCCTATCATATCTACACTTGAAACTGTGTATGGAGTCAGCCTCCACCACATTACTTCCTAATGCATTCCATTTGTCAACCACTCTGACACTAAAAAAGTTCTTTCTAATATCTCTGTGGCTCATTTGGGCACTCAGTTTCCACCTGTGTCCCCTAGTGCGTGTGCCCCTTGTGTTAAATAGCCTGTCTTTCAACCCTGTCGATTCCTTGAGAATCTTGAATGTGGTGATCATGTCCCCCCTGTGTGTGGGGGGTGGGGGTTGAACAACCTGGTGGGGGGTACACAAAGTGCTACACTGTGTATAACCTCGACTTGATAAATGTTCGGGTCAGGAAATTGTAGCGAGGGACGGAGGTGGAATGGTACCGGACGGGGAGGAAATAAATAGGGCGCGTAAGAGTGATATGGAAAGGAAATGGAAAGATGCAGCGATTCGTTAATTTAGTTCATTTTGGACCCCCCCCCCCCTTCCCATGTCCATCCTGTGGACGGTAGCGGGGGGGGAGGGGGTTACTGTCACGTAATGAGTCAACAAATTGAATCGTAGCATTGTTTAGGCTACGGAGTGGACACGTGTGTTATTAATTAACTTATTTAATTTGCCTTTCGTGCACCCGGTTACAATAGTGTCTAAGATCTACCGGACGTCATGCCCTTCCACGCCATATCTACTCTGTTAAATAAACCTTAACCTGACGAAGGCATTTCTTGAGTTTTATAATGCAGTTTGAGATGTGTGTGTGTGTGTGTGTGTGTGTGTGTGTGTGTGTGTGTGTGTGTACTCACCTATATGTACTCACCTATATGTGCCTGCAGGATCGAGCATTGACTCTTGGATCCCGCCTTTCGAGCATCAGTTGTTTACAGCAATGACTCCTATCCCATTTCCCTATCATACCTGGTTTTAAAATTATGAATAGTATTGGCTTCCACAACCTGTTCCTTAAGTGCATTCCATTTTCCCACTACTCTCACGCTAAAAGAAAACTTCCTAACATCTCTGTGACTCATCTGAGTTTCTAACTTCCATCCATGTCCCCTCGTTCTGTTACTATTCCGTGTGAACATTTCGTCTATGTCCACTCTGTCAATCCCTCTGAGTATTTTATACGTTCCTATCATGTCCCCCCTCTCCCTTCTTCTTTCTAGTGTCGTAAGGCATAGTTCCCCCAGGCGCTCCTCATATCCCATCCCTCGTAGCTCTGGGACGAGTCTCGTTGCAAACCTCTGAACCTTTTCCAGTTTCATTATGTGTTTCTTTAGATGGGGACTCCATGATGAGGCGGCATACTCTAAGACTGGCCTCACGTAGGCAGTGTAAAGAGCCCTAAATGCCTCCTTACTTAGGTTTCTGAATGATGTTCTAACTTTTGCCAGTGTAGAGTACGCTGCTGTCGTTATCCTATTTATATGTGCCTCAGGAGATAGATTAGGTGTTACGTCCACACCCAGGTCTCTTTCGCGCGTCGTCACAGGTAGGCTGTTCCCCTTCATTGTGTACTGTCCCTTTGGTCTCCTATCTCCTAGTCCCATTTCCATAACTTTACATTTGCTCGTGTTGAATTCCAGTAGCCATTTCTCTGACCATCTCTGCAACCTGTTCAGGTCCTCTTGGAGGATCCTGCAATCCTCATCTGTCACAACTCTTCTCATCAACTTTGCGTCATCCGCAAACATCGACATGTAGGACTCTACACCCGTAAACATGTCGTTAACATATACAAGAAATAGAATTGGTCCCAGCACCGATCCTTGTGGTACTCCACTTGTTACTGTTCGCCAGTCCGACTTCTCGCCCCTTACCGTAACTCTTTGGCTCCTTCCTGTTAGGTAGTTCCTTATCCATGCTAGGACCTTTCCCCCTACCCCCGCCTGCCTCTCGAGTTTGAATAGCAGTCTCATGTGCGGTACTGTATCAAAGGCTTTTTGGCAGTCCAGAAATATGCAGTCTGCCCAACCATCTCTGTCCTGTCTTATCCTCGTTATTTTATCATAGAATTCCAGAAGGTTTGTTAGGCACGATTTCCCTGTCCAGAACCCATGTTGATGCTTGTTCACAAACCTAATGTTCTCCAGGTGTGCAACCAGTCGTAGCCTAATTATTCTTTCCAGTATTTTACAGGGGATGCTTGTCAGTGATACAGGTCTATAGTTAAGTGCCTCCTCCCTATCGCCTTTCTTGAAGATCGGCACGACATTTGCCTTCTTCCAGCAACTAGGCAATTCTCCCGACATAAGTGACTCATTAAAGATCATTGCCAGAGGCACGCTGAGGGCCTGCGCTGCTTCTTTTAGTATCCACGGTGATACTTTGTCTGGTCCTACTGCTTTAGATGCATCTAGAGTTGTCAACTGTTTCATTACCTCCTCTACTGTCACCTCTATATCTGATAGTCTTTCATCTAGGGTAACCCCTTCCAACAATGGGAGCTGCTCGGGCTCGGTAGTGAACACTCCATGGAAACTGTCATTCAGTGCCTCACAGATTTCCTTGTCACTTTCAGTATATGTCCCCTCTGCCTTCCTTAGTCTTGTCACTTGGTCGTTCACCGACATTTTCTTCTTATATATATGTGTGTGTGTGTGTTGTGTGTGTGTGTGTGTGGGTGTGTGTCGTCTCACGAATACTGGAAGATATTCTTGTGTTTGAGACACACACACACACACACACACACACACACACACACACACACACACACACACACACACACACACACACACACACACACACACACACACACACACAGAGTTTCCAAGAGCAGGATGATGTAATAGGCTCGTATTTCATGTTCTCACCTGATTCCTTGTATGACAAACCATCTAGCCCTCTCTAGTCTAGTTTATCTAGTTAGTGTAGTTCATACTAGATGGAGTCATAGCTAGCCTCTGATGTACCGGCCCAGCCTCCTGTATTGGTAGTACTTATAGGAACGATGAAGACAATAGTACATATACCGACGTACAATGCAATTAAAAAGTAGAAATTGGTACTATTGAATTTGGACAAACCGGAAAATATTTTATTCGTGCTCTAAAGACAAATTAACCTTACCTAATGCAGACGAGGAGCCACAATAACATGGCTGAAGTATGTTGACCAAACCACACACTAGAAAGTGAAGGGACGACGACGTTTCGGTCCGTCCTGGACCATTCTCAAGTCGATCATTCACAATCAACTTGAGAATGGTCCAAGACGGACCGAAACGTCGTCGTCCGTTCACTTTCTAGTGTGTGGTCTGGTCAAAACAGTCGATTGTAAAGGGTCTACACAATCGACTTGAGAATATGAAATAGGTATTTGTTTCTGGTGTGATGCTCATGAGTTCTGTTACAACCTTCTAGGAAACTTTCAAGGTCAGGATTGACATTGAAGTTCAGTTTTAATATATAGAGTACACGTGAGAGGATGTGCAGTGAACATCAAAAACTTCCCTTTTTAACTGAGCACGTTTTGGATGTGCAGTCACAATCGGGAATACCGGACGGGATAGTAAGTGGTTGGGCACGTTTCCTGTCACCTAATGCATCTGTTCACCTAGCAGTAAAATAGGTATCCGGGAGTTAGCTCGTTGTGGGGGGGGGGTTGCATCGTTAGAACGGTCAGTTGTTCAACCTTTGAGGAAAGGGGGGGGGGGGGTGGGGGTGGAGGTTGATCTTGTTATAAGCCTGACGTGTGTATGTACTGTACATACTAGTAGGCTGCCTGTCCCCCGACACAATAACTTACCCCTGGAGTACTTTCTGGCAGGCCCATCCTCCTGATCAGATAGTACTTATAGTAACGATGTGGACCATCGTACATATATTGACATAATGGACAATTAGAAAGTTTTATTTATTTATTTATTTTATTTATTTATTTATATACAAGAAGGTACATTGGGTTTGTGAGAATACATAGCAAAGTATTTATAATCTTGTAAAGCCACTAGTACACGCAGCGTTTTGGGCAGGTCCTTAATCTAACAGATCATTTTAAGTAGGAAAATTCTAATGGAATTAATAAAATGATAACAGATACATTGCAAGAAAGAAAAAAAATGAGATGAGAGAGATTAGTAGGAATATTAAAGCACATTGGTATATTAAAGCTCTGATTGCATTGAGAGCTTGATTTGTAATTTAAACGAAGATTATAGGCAACATACAGCAAATTGAAAGCACATATAAGAAGACAGCAATGATCACAATGGTAAAGTTGTTTGGATTGGGTACATAAAGATTGGGAGATTGGGTAGCAATAAATACAGTGCAATTTTAAAGCAACAAGGTAGAAAACTATGAAGATGAAATTAGATACTTTTTAGTTTTGTTTTTGAATGACACAGAAGTTGGACAGCTTTTCAATTCATTAGGAAATGAGTTCCATAGACTGGGTCCCTTTATTTGCATAGAGTGTTTGCCCAGATTGAGTTTGACTCTGGGGATATCAAAGAGATATTTATTTCTGGTGTGGTGATAATGGGTCCTATTACATCTGTCCAGGGAGAGTTTCAGAGCAGGATTTGCATTTTAGAACAGGGTTTTGTAAATGTAGTTGACACAAGAGAATGTGTGGAGTGAGATTATGTTTAGCATGTTTATGGAGTTAAACAAGGGGGGCTGAGTGTTGTCTGAAAGCAGAATTTGTTATTGTTCTGATAGCAGATTTTTGCTGGGTGATGATGGACTTGAGGTGGTTTGCAGTGGTTGAACCCCATGCACAGATACCATAATTAAGATAGGGATAGATTAGTGCATAATATAGTGAGATGAGAGCGGAGTTAGGTACATAATATCTGATTTTGGAGAGTATACCAACTGTTTTAGAGACTTTCTTAGTTATGTGTTGTATGTGGGTACTGAAGTTGAGTCTCTTGTCTAGGAATAGGCCAAGAAACTTTCCATCATTTTTACTACTAATGTTTACATTGTCTATCTGAAGCTGAATTGCATTTGTAGATTTGCTTCCAAATAAGGTGTAGTAGGTCTTTTCTATGTTAAGTTTTAGTTTGTTGGTTGACATCCATAAGTGGACTTTTTTTTAGTTCATTATTAACAACATAATTTAGTGTATGTGGGTTGGGGTTAGAGTAGATGAGGGTAGTATCATCAGCAAACAATGTAGGTTGCAGAATGTTGGTGACATTAGGCAGATCATTGATGTACATAAGAAATAGGAGAGGTCCCAAGATGCTGCCCTGTGGCACTCCAACGGTTATTGGTAGAGTGGGAGAGGTTATATCATTGATGACTACATATTGGTGCCTATCACTAAGATAGGATTGGATATAGTCCAGGGCATGACCTCGGATTCCATAATGATGGAGTTTACGTAAGAGGTAGTTGTGATTAACAGTATCAAAAGCCTTTGTCAGGTCAATGAAGAGTCCAATCGGAACCTCATTTTTGTCAAGGGCTGAGTAAATTATATCAAGGAGACTAATAATTGCATCGTTGATACTCTTTTTGGGAGCGGAAGCCAAAGTGAGAGGGGCTGAGTATGTCGAATTTTACGAGGTAGGAGTAGAGCTGTTTGCAGATAATTTTTTCAAATATTTTTTATAGTATGGGTAGGTTTGATATTGGTCTATAATTGTTTATGTCTGCCGGATTGCCTCCTTTATGAACTGGCGTTACTCTTGCTTTTTTAAGGATATCAGGGAAGGTATGATACTCTAGGGATTTGTTGAACAGCAGAGCTATGGGTGGCGCAAGAGCATGCGAGGTGCTCTTGTATACAATGGATGGGATTTCACTGATGTTCCCAGCCTTCGTTTTTAGTGAGTGTATGATGGACACAACATTTGTTGAGCTGACTGGTGAAAGGAGAAGAGAGTTTGGATAGCTGCCTGAGAGATATGTGTCTGAGTCTGTAGGATTTTACTGGCGAAGTTAGCACCAGCCGATGAAAAGAAGCTATTAAATTCATTTGCCATTTCTAAATCAGTTGACGGTGTATAGCCATCCTTAGAGAGTGTTATCTGGTTGTGGGAATGTTGTTTAGTTCCTAGGATATTAGGGATGGTTTTTCATGTGCTTTTCATGTTGTCTTTTGCTTCTTTGAATCTAGTCTCATAATATGAAAGTTTAGCTTTTCTTGTGATACTGGAAAGCACTGATGAGTACCTTTTAACTATTTCCTTTGTAACTAGGCCAATCCTAAATTTCTTTTCATATTCATGTTTTTTGTTGATTGATTTGAATATGCCACTTGTGAGAAACGGATTATTTATTCTTTTGTCAGTTACTTGTTTGGTAAGGAGGGGACAGTGAGTGTTGTAGAGGCTTAGAGTTTTGGAAAGAAAGAGGTTAGCTAATGAGTTTATATCCTGTGTATTACTGAATTCAGATTCCCAGTTAATATTGTGAAGTGCATTTGAGAGATTGCCTAAAGGTGATTCACTGCGTAGCCTGAATGAGAGTTTCTTGCTTTCTGGTGGTGTTATGTCCATGTTTGCTATGAGGAAGGTAGGATAGTGGTCAGTTGTTCTGTCATAGATTATATCAGATGTAAGGGGAGCTGTTATATTAGTCCATAAGTGATCCAAGGTAGTGGCAGATGTTTGAATGACTCGGGTGGGCTTGGTGATTGTGGGGATTAGTATACAGGAGTTCATGCTGTTATGGAAATAGTCAACTAGAGGGTTATTTTGTAGATCCAGATCAATATTGAAAACATCACCTAAAATGATGTGATTTTTGTTGAGATTGTTATTTATGATAAGATTCCTTACGTTATCTGAGAATGAAACTATGTTGGTATTGGGAAATCTATACATGGCACCGATAGTCAAGGAAGATTTAAGGGATTTACTGGAGAACTTGACAAAGGCATATTCACAATAGTCGCCTCGATCACTAATGACACTATTGCAGATGTAGGTATCTTTGTAATATATTGCTGTGCCACTTCCTATTTTATTAGGCCTGCAGTTGTGAATGGCTTTATAACCAAATAAGTTATAGAGTTGGGTATAGTCTTTACTTAGCCAGGTTTCTGTTAAAATAATGAAAGATAATTTAGTACCTAGTGCTGTGAGTAGTGCATTTATATCCTCAAAATGTTTACCAAGTGATCTAACATTTTGGTTGTAAACTGATAAGTAGGTGCTATTTAGGAGTTTGTTTTTTGCAAGATTTGCTGTGTAATACCTGCAATAATGATGATCAATGTACTGATTAGTGTGGATATGAGACAGAAAATTTCGATCAGGATCAATATCAGTACGCATGTAGATGCAATGAGGTCACGATACAATAAGACAAGCAATTACAGGAACAGTTAAATACTAAATCTGCTGTAAATAGAAAGTAATTATAGCAAAACACAGCAATAAATGTAAGAACACAAAAAATAGAAACAATTAGAAGTAGAGTGAAGATCACCGTAGATAGCCAGGAAGGATACAGAAGTTAGGTTAAGAGAGAAGACAAAAATCAGTAGAATGACAAGACTGATATATAACAAAAATAATAAGACAAATAATAATCGTAAAGTAAAATAATCTTAAAGATAAATTATTTTATATAGCTTAGTTGTGAACCTATATTTAGTATAAACTTAAGAAAAGAAAATGAGCTCAATAATTAATTTTAATAGCGGACATAAATCAAAGTTTAATTAAAATTAAAATTTAAAAAGAACAGGGTAAGATTAGATTTAAGAGTAAAATTTTACAATGATACTGAGGTAGATGCTTACATAGATGTATGGAGACTTGACTGATTACTTAGGAACTTATATGGATGAGAGAATATTAGTTAAACGGTAAGGCAGAGACAGCTCCGTGGACAAGGTTAGATTAGTTAGGTTAGGCTATAACACTCAAGAGTTATTTTCAGTATTGGCATTGGGTGGGTTCAGGTTTTCAGATATATCACAATCACTAAAGAAGGCCAGTAGTTGTTGGTCACACTTTATCTCCTATCTTTTTCCTGCACTTTCCTTCTTTACAATGATCGTTTCATTCCTAGTGTAGCATTGCTTGATAAGACCAGGGTTTAGTTTGCGAATTTTACGCAGCCTGAAGAGGAGGGATTCACGCTGCTTTGTGAGGCACTCATTTATATAGAGGTTGGGTTTTTTGCTTAGCAGCCGAGGGTACGAGGTCAAACTTAACAGCGGGATTTGCAAGTTTGATGAGCATTCTCCTACTGCTACGGGAACTGTTTATATCTATCCTGACAGCTAATTTGATATCAACGTTGACTTTGATCTTTGAATTAATTAGCGTGTGGGCTACGTTACAACAATTATCACCTTGTTATTCATCAGGTAGATCAGCAGAGCTAATTATCAGGGAGTCATGCAGTTGTTGCTGCTCTAGGTCGTCTTCGGAATTCGCCTGGTGAATCTGAAGTAAGTAATTATCAATAGAAGGCACCAAACCGGGATGGTGAATCTAAAGATTTATTTGTTTTCCCAGCTTTTGAAGGAAGTCACTTTGAGTTGATTGGGTTTCATCGGCTTTGATTTTATGTATTTGATCCATTGCATCGTCTGCAACAGCTTGTATGTTGAGAATTTCTTGGTTGTTATTCGTCGACGATTCAAGGAGGCGGTCTATAGTTTGTTATTGTTGGGTGACTGGCTTGGAGGGCCGAAATTGCTTCAGATTGCAGAAGCACAAGGTTGTGCAGTTTCTGCAGCCATGGGTTACTCCTCAAAGGTTTGAAGTTTGAACAGGGAGCGATAGATTGAATGAATTCTAAAGCTTGAGTATTGAGTTGAGTTGAAGGCTGGAAGTGGCTGAGAGCAGGGGGAGCGGATGCTGTGTTTACCAACACTGGCGAGGAATGCAGTGGTGCCAGTGTTTCATTCAGGTCTCTTGGTGTTATGGATAAAGAGCGAGAGGCATCCCTACCTTGCTTGCTGCTATGTTTGGGCAAGTTTTCGGCGATAGATTTTTGGTAATGTTTCCAGAGGTAGATACTTGGAGAATGGTAGTGGGGTTAGGCGTGTAGTGAAACGTTTGACAAGAGAGTCGTCGATAGACAGGCACAATGAAAATTGGTTAATTGTGGTTGATTGCTGTTGAGATTTGCTGTGAGTTATAGCATATTAAGTCTCCATGCACTTAACTCTTGCTGGGGCAGTAGTTAGGCCATGCAGTGTTGGGTAGAAACAAAATTAACACTAATCTACCAGTATTTAACAGTAATCTACCAAGTAGATTACTTGGTACAGTTTGGTACTATTGAATTTGGACAAACAGGAAAAGTTTTTGTATTTGTTAATAATAATACCTAACCTAACCATCCTAGGCCTAATACACGCAATCTGAGACCTAAAATAGTACATATATTTGCTATACTAGGCCTAGGAATATTTAAGTTTGGTTTCAGCTCTATTTTTTTCCGGATTGTAAAGTGAATAGTACCAAGTTCTAGAGTCTAATTGTCCATTACGTCGATATATGTACGATGGTTCACACAGTTAGAAAAAGTTCTGTCTAAGCAGGAGGATGGGTTAATTTCTGTATAGTAATAGGCCACAAATAGGCGGCTGGTGAAAACAAATATTTAGTCACGTGTAAGAGAAAATGGAAGCGCTGCACCGAGAGAGAACGGCAGCTGCAGTGGAGGTCCAACCCAAGTATTGATCCCCGCCCTGTCACTCTCCATTCATATATCCATTCTTTTTTCGCTTTGTTTCACTTAAAAATTTGCGCGAAAGATTCTTTGTTTACCAGGAGATTGCTTACCTTTTCATATCTGCAAAGCTACATACAAAGTTCAGTTAGATATAGACGGGAAAAATAAATGTTGGGATGGTGGCATCGTCCCAGGCTTACTACTGCAGTGCTTGCACCACACATGCGCATTGTGTGCGCATGTGTGGTGCAAACACCTATGTATCCGCTATGTATTGCTTAGGCGGATACATAGGTATATAAAGAATTGCTTAATGACAATAACAGATTAAAGTTTAAGCTTAGTATTATACAAATTCCTTATTAATAAGTAGATGAAGCTTTTGAGATTGAAGGAAGAAATATTTATATAGTTAGCTTCCTTGAGGTTCCACAGTCGTGGGCGAGCGGCGCTTGCGCCAGTTACTCGCACGCCATCTTTACTTCGCCACTCATGAAAATTCTCAGAGTTTCCGATTATGCGGTGGTTGAAACGTCGACGCTGAGGGAGGCGGACTTGAAGGAAATATAACAGGAACCCTAACAGTGGTTGCTCATTATGCGTGTGGGGGGAAACATTGTGTGAGTGAGGAGTGCGTGAGCGAGCATGTCCCCGCCTGACGGTCCTGCCGCCATGCAGACAAATTCCTGAGACAACATTGATGGTCGAGGCGCGAACACAGGCGGCCAGTTGTTGTGGTGGACGGTGCTTTCTGGCTCTGACCTCTACAAACACACTCGTTGTTACTTGTTTCTAGTCTGGTGTAAAGCCAACGTCTCGCAAAGATGACTGCCGAAAAGCAGATTTGTTTAGGTATATGCGTGTGTCAAATGGTGGCCATCTTGTCAGGGGTATCGCTACTTTACCTGACAGTTATCGTCATTATTCCTTCGAAAGATGAACTGGCAATGGGCTTTAAAATGACGCCCATAATGTGCACGACGGTAGAAGCCAAAGACTTAGCCTCGGGGAACAAGAAACAGCCTTGTAATTGGTCGACGTGCGGCGAGTGGTGCCTGTCCAAGGGCTCTGGCACATGCATGCAGATCAACGTCATGGTACGTAACAACGGGTCAAAAGTCAACTTTCGGGACTGCGTTGATATATCTGACGACGCCTGCTCGGCGCTCGACGTCAATGTAACCCACATTAGGTACTGTAAGAGAGGACAGTGTAAAGATCTAACCGGCCTCTACTACTGTACTAAAGATGGTGAAAACGAGTGCAGAAACATCACACCTGCATTTATGTGTCACAGTCGTAAAGTAGATCGAAATCCAATCCAGTGCAATGAGGAAAAGTGCGAAGACAGGCTTAACGGGGTATATTCCTGTAAGGCCGGCAAGTGCCACCACCTGAAGGAGATCAACAAGTATTGGCGCGACTGTGAACGGAAATGCACGAAACTTGAAATGCGAGAACGGAATGTTATAATTTTTAGTCGGGAAAGACTAGTGGCCACGGCTTGCTCGTCCATGGACTCCCCAGACAACAGTACCTTCAACACCACATCCAGTATCGAGTCCGTCAGCAACAGTCAGGAGTGGCGTGACAAGAAGGTGGCGCTCCTTATCTTCTGTTCGTACGTGGAGAAAGTGACAGGCAAGACAACCTACGACCTCCTGTCTGCGGACTGTTTCAACGCCACATTAGGGAGCGCGGAAGACCTGCAGGGCCTGAAAGACTACATGATGCTCTTGCAGCTGCATCAGAACCTGGGCAACCGCTCGGAGTGGGTCATCCCACCGGAGCACACGCTACGCGTTATGAACAACACCCAGCTACGCATAAACCCCGAGGGCTGCGTCAACACCTTGCGTAAGGAATGCACAGCCTTCTTTGAGACGCACGCCCACGACGGCTTCGACGGCATGACCCCGGATCGCTACCCTTGTTACATCACCGACAAGAGCCAGAGTTTCGTCATCGGCAAATTCGACCCGCAAAGGACCACCACCATTCTGCTGGTGGCGACCATCCTGCCAGGATGCCTCTTCGTGCTGGCGTGCAGTTGTCTCTTCATTTGCTCCAAATCGGTAGGAGTGGACGACGAGGGCCACCTGAGGGTGACACTACTTCAGGGAGGGGCCGCAGGAGGTAACGCAAGCGATCTGTGAGCCCACTCCTTGTCTCTGGCTCATCAGTAGGTGTAGTAGCCCTCCGTATTGTACCCTCTTTAGCACCACAACCACCACAACCACCAATACCACCACCACTACAACAACAACTAGCACCAGCAAAAACTGCAGTCATTCTAAATTGTTCACTATCACCCCCCGCAATCGTCCACTTGCGTTCATTCTCTTTCACACATGCACCCCCCCCCACCTCCGTGTTTTCACAGACCTCGTTGTTGCTCGTGCTCTCATCGTCAGCTCATGGTGTGTGTGTTGTCTCACATACTCATTAGTCGCGTTGTTTGCATACTCACCTCATTAGTCGCGTTGTTTGCATACTCACCTCATTAGTCGCGTTGTTTGCATACTCACCTCATTAGTCGCGTTGTTTGCTATTTACTCATTTATACCTGTCCATCATTACACGCGAACACAAGCAAGGATGTTGGAGCTCATCCCTCGCAGACAAAATAGGTAAGACACACAAACACACACACACACACACTCTCACTCACTCACTCACTCACTCACTCACTCACTCACTCACTCACTCACTCACTCACTCACTCACTCACTCACTCACACTATACTCCCAGACTGGTGGTACAGACTTTCCAACGCTCACCACCGCCCTGACTGACACGTCTACATTGTGCCACACTTACACTGTGCCACACAAACACTGTGCCACACCTACACTGTGCCACACTTACACTGTGCCACACCTACACTGTGCCACACTTACACTGTGCCACACCTACACTGTGCCACACTTACACTGTGCCACACCTACACTGTGCCACACCTACACTGTGCCACACTTACACTGTGCCACACCTACACTGTGCCACACCTACACTGTGCCACACCTACACTGTGCCACACTTACACTGTGCCACACCTACACTGTGCCACACTTACACTGTGCCACGTCTACACTGTGCCACACTTACACTGTGCCACACCTACACTGTGCCACACCTACACTGTGCCACACCTACACTGTGCCACACTTACACTGTGCCACACCTACACTGTGCCACACCTACACTGTGCCACACCTACACTGTGCCACACTTACACTGTGCCACACTTACACTGTGCCACACTTACACTGTGCCACACTTACACTGTGCCACGTCTACACTGTGCCACACTTACACTGTGCCACACTTACAATGTGCCACACCTACACTGTGCCACACCTACATTGTGCCACAATTACACTGTGCCACGTCTACACTGTGCCACACTTACACTGTGCCACACCTACACTGTGCCACACTTACACTGTGCCACGTCTACACTGTGCCACACTTACACTGTGCCACACCTACACTGTGCCACACCTACACTGTGCCACACTTACACTGTGCCACGTCTACACTGTGCCACACTTACACTGTGCCACACTTACACTGTGCCACACTTACACTGTGCCACGTCTACACTGTGCCACACTTACACTGTGCCACACTTACACTGTGCCACACTTACACTGTGCCACGTCTAAACTGTGCCACATTTACACTGTGCCACGTCTACACTGTGCCACGCCCACACTGTTCTACGACACACTGTACCACGCCCACACTGTTCTATGACACACTGTACCACGCATGATACACTGTACCACGCCCACACTGTTCTATGACACACTGTACCACGCCTACACTGTTCTATGACACACTGTACCACGCCCACACTGTTCTGTGACACACTGTACCACACGTATACTGGTCTATGACACACTGTACCACGCCCACAGTGGTCTATGACACACTGTAACACGCCCACACTGTTCTACGACACTGTACCACGCCCACACTGTTCTATGACACACTGTACCACGCTCACACTGTTCTGTGACACTCTGTACCACGCCTACACTGTTCTGTGACACTCTGTACCACGCCCACACTGTTCTACGACACTGTACCACGCCCACACTGTTCTATGACACACTGTACCACGCCCACACTATTCTGTGACACTCTGTACCACGCCCACACTGTTCTGTGACACTCTGTACCACGCCTGCACTGTTCTATGACACAGTACCACGACCACGCTGTTCTGTGACACACTGTACCACGCCCACACTGTTCTATGACACACTGTACCACGCCCACACTGTTCTTTGACACACTGTACCACGCCTACACTGTTCTTTGACACACTGTACCACACCTACACTGTTCTATGACAGTGTACCACGCCCACACTGGTCTATGACACACTGTACCACGCCCACACTGTTCTATGATACACTGTACCACGCCTACACTGTTCTGTGATACACTGTACCACGCCAACAGTGATCTATGCTACACTGTACCACGCCTACACTGTTCTATGACACACTGTACCACGCCCACACTGTTCTGTGACACACTGTACAACGCCAAGAGTGGTCTATGCTACACTGTACCACGCCTACACTGTTCTATGACACTCTGTACCACGCCCACACTGTTCTGTGACACACTGTGTCATGCCCACACTGTTCTATGACACACTGTACCACGCCCACACTGGTCTATGACACACTGTACCACGCCCACACTCTTCTATGACACACTGTACCACGCCCACACTCTTCTATTACACACTGTACCACGCCCGCACTGTTCTGTGACACACTGTTCCACGCCCACACTGTTCTATGATACACTGTACCACGCCCACTCTGGTCTATGACACTGTACCACGCCCACACTGTTCTATGATACACTGTAATACGCCCACACTGGTCCATGACACACTGTACCACGCCCACACTGTTCTGTGACACAATGTACCACGCCTACACTGTTCCATGACACAGTACCACGCGCCCACTGTTCTATGACACACTGTATCACGCCCACACTGTTCCATGACGAACTGTACCACGCCCACACTGTTCGATGACGCACTGTACCACGCCCACACTGTTCCATGACACACTGCACCACGCTTACATGACACAGTACCACGCCCACACTGGTCTATGACACACAGTAACACACCCACACTGTTCTGTGACACACTGTACCACGCCCACACTGTTCTGTAACACACTGTACCACGCCCACACTGTTCTATGACACACTGTACCACGGCCACACTGTTCTGTGACACACTGTACCACGCCCACAGTAGTCTATGACACACTGTACCACGCCCACACTGTTCTGTAACACACTGTACCACGCCCACACTGTTCTATGACACACTGCAACACGCCCACACTGTTCCATGACACACTGTGCCACGCCCACACTGTTCTATGACACAGTACCACGCCCACACTTGTCTATGACACACTGTTCCACGCCCACACTGTTCTGTGACACACTGTACCACGTCTACACTGTTCTATGGCTCACTACCACGCCCACACTGTTCTGTGACTCTGTACCACGCCCACACTGTTCTGTGATACACTGTACCTCACCCACACTGTTCTTTGACACACTGTATCACGCCTACACTGTTCTGTGACACACTGTACAACGCCCACACTGTTCTGTGACACACTGTACCACGCCCACACTGTTCTGTGATACACTGTACCTCACCCACACTGTTCTTTGACACACTGAACCACGCCCACACTGTTCTGTGACACACTGTACCACGCCCACACTGTTCTATGATACGCTGTACCACGCCCACACTGTTCTGTGACACTGTACCTCACCCACACTGTTCTGTAACACACTGAAACACGCCCACACTATTCTGTGATACACTGTACCTCACCCACACTGTTCTTTGACACACTGTACTACGCTCACACTGTTCTGTGACACACTGTACCACGCCCACACTGTTCTGTGACACACTGTACCTCACCCACACTGTTCTATGACACACAGTACCACGCCCACACTGTTCTGTGACACACTGTACCACGCCCACACTGTTCTGTGACACACTGTACCACGCCCACACTGTTCTGTGAATTACTGTACCTCACCCACACTGTTCTGTGACACACTGTACCACGCCCACACTGTTCTTTGACACACTGTACAACGCCCACACTGTTCTGTGACACACTGTACCACGCCCACACTGTTCTGTGACACACTGTACCACGCCCATACTGTTCTATGACACACTGTACTACGCCCACACTGTTATATGACACACTGTGCCACGCCCACAATGTTCTGTGACACACTGTACCACGCCCACACTGTTCTATGACACACTGTACCACGCCCACACTGTTCTGTAACACACTGTACCACGCCCACACTGTTCTATGACACACTGTACCACGCCCACACTGTTATATGACACACTGTACCACGCCCACACTGTTCTTTGACACACTGTACCACGCCCACACTGTTCTGTGGCACACTGTACCACGCCCATGCTGTTATATTACACACTGTACCACGCCCACACTGTTTTTTGACACACTGTACCACGCCCACACTGTTATATGACACACTGTACCACGCCCACACTGTTCTTTGACACACTGTACAAAGCCCACACTGTTCTGTGGCACACTGTACCACGCCCATACTGTTCTGTGACACACAGTACCACGCCCACACTGTTATATGACACACTGTGCCACGCCCACAATGTTATGTGACACACCGTACCACGCCCACACTGTTCTGTGGCACACTGTACCACGCCTACACTGTTCTATGACACTCTGGACCACGCCCACACTGTTCTATGACACAGTACCACGCCCACACTGTTCTGTGACACACTGTACCACGCCTACACTGGTCTATGACACACTGTAACGCCCACACTGTTCCATGACACACTGTGCCACGCCCACACTGTTCTGTAACACACTGTACCACGCCTACACTGTTATATGACACAGTACCACGCCCACACTGTTATATGACACACTGTGCCACGCCCACAATGTTATGTGACACTGTACCACGCCCACACTGGTCTATGACACACTGTTCCACGCCCACACTGTTCTGTGACACACTGTACCACGCCTACACTGTTCTATGGCTCACTACCACGCCCACACTGTTCTGTGATACACTGTACCTCACTCACACTGTTCTGTGATACACAGTAACACGCCCACACTGTTCCATGACACACTGTGCCACGCCCACACTGTTCTGTGATACACTGTACCTCACCCACACTGTTCTTTGACACACTGTGCCTTACCCACACTGTTCTTTGACACACTGTACCTCGCCCACACTGTTCTGTGACACACAGTACCACGCCTACACTGTTCTATTACACACAGTACCACGTCCACACTGTTCTATGACACACTGTACCACGCCCACACTGTTCTGTGACACACAGTACCACGCCCAGGCTGTTCTATGACACACTGTACGACGCCTACACTGTTCTATGACATACTGTACCACGCCGACACTGTTCTATGACACACAGTACCACGCCTACACTGTTATAGGACACACTGTACCACGCCCACACTGTTCTATGACACACTGTACCACGCCCACACTGTTCTATGACACACGGTACCACGCCCACACTGTTCTATGACACACGGTACCACGCCCACACTGGTCTGTGACACTGTACCACGCCCACACTGCCCCATGACAACACTGTACCCTGACCATTGTGTACCTCAACCATAATGCTCCACACACGTAGTGTACCTTATCTACTCGCTACTACGTGTGTAGTAGAGAGTAGAGTCTCCACCCCCCGCACCTCCACACCCAAGGACTTCCTCACCACCGCTGTCACGCCCGTAATCAACTTCACTTCTCTTCAATTACGGTCATAATCTTCCTTAATTCTATCACACACACACACACACACACACACACACACACACACACACACACACACACACACACACACACACACACACACACACACACACATACACACATACACACACACACACTACGAACGTTCTCTCCTGCACGGCTTACAATACCTTGACGCATGCGCATAACCTCGTTGAACTGCCTTTTTAGAGTTATGACACCTGCTTGCCGCTGCTACGAATCGCTTATTTTTTTTTTGTCAAAAAGCTTTTCAATCCATTAATATAACGCCCAGTTTAAAAATGTTTAAACTTAATTTGTATAGCACTTTGTAAGCTTTTTTTTAACACTTGCGATCAGAGTTTGTAATGCTTTCTCTCTCTCTACGATTCTGCAACACCTCACCGTCCTTCAACACCGATGACAACACTTGAAAATGTTTCTCTGAACTTTTTGCCACATTCAGTAAAGTTTGGGCACTACGTGAGGCACTCGTGGCACTCACGTAGACAGTAATGACCTTGGGGGGAGCCGACGGGGCGCAGCACCTCCCGGGCACGTCACTTCTCACTCACTGTTGCTCTGTCTATCGTTCTGTCTCTGTGTTGTTCTCTCTCTGACATCTGTCTATGAGTCTCTATATGTCTACATGTCTTTGTGTCTGTGTCTGCCTGTTTGTGTATGTGTCCGTGACTGTCTTTATTTCGTCTCTCTCTCTCTCTCTCTCTCTCTCTCTCTCTCTCTCTCTCTCTCTCTCTCTCTCTCTCTCTCTCTCTCTCTCTCTCTCTCACACACACACATAACATGCAATATTATAAAAAAATAAATATATATATAAAAACCAGTCAGACAGTGAGAGGGTGACCGGGGAAGGTCTGGTCTGGTCTGGGGCCGGGGAAGGTCCCACACCAAGGCACACAGCGTACCTTTGGCACGCTGTGTGTCTCTGGAATTGTGGCAACCCTAATCCAACCATGATGGGCACGTTCCCCACAACATTCACTGTGCAAAGCTAGATGAAGGCCTTCTTCCTCGGACAGAAAGACAGACATTCTAATTTACAGATATAGATTATCTGTGACACCAAGTAGTTAACGTTTAATACGCTTCGGTCTGGCAAATAATTGGATGGGGGAGCACATGGATGCAGCCTCAACTTTTGTTTGGGAGATCCAGTAGGGTATGACCCTGTCCACATCGGTAACACATGGTCTCTTAAGAGGCGGGACCAAAGAGCCAAAGCTCAACCCCCGCAAGCACAAGTAGGTGAGTACAAATATGTGAGTACCCACACAACAGGCACCATGACAATGGGAGGACCAAAAGTAGTAGTAGCAGTAATATACAACCCTCCACCAAATGACAGAAGACCCAGTCAAGAGTATGACAACAACAACATGGCAGTTAACACTATAATTGAGAGGGCAGCCTCTGCTGCCTGTAGAAATAGATTCCATCTGCTCATCATGGGGGAGTTCAATCATGGAAGGATTGACTGGGAGAACAAGGAACCGCATAGAGGCGAGGATGCATGGAGAGTTAAACTATTGGAGGTGGCGACAAGAAACTTCTGAAACCACCATGTCAGGGAACCCACAAGAATGAGAGGAAACGATGAACCAGCGAGACTCGTCCTAGTCTTCACTGAACGACTCCGACATAAGGGATATCGGTTTCGAAGCCTCGGTAGGAATGAGCGACCACAGTGTACTGGCGTTTGAGTACTTGGTTGAAGAAGGGTTAAAGAGCTCGAGGAGGGGAACTGAAAACAAAAGGCTGGCATTCCTAAAGGGAAACTATGAGGAGATCAGGAAATTTCTAACAGATATCACATGGGAAACAGAGCTCAGGGGAAAGACGGCCCAAGACATGATGGACTACATCACGCAGAAGTGTAAGGAAGCAGCATACAAGTTTGTCCCAGTCCAAAAGGAAAACAACGAAATGCAGATGACCCCAGACCCAGATGTTCCCATTAGTTGCTCCTGGCACGAAAGGGACCTTTTTTCTTTTAATATACAAGAGTCTTACAGTACGCGTAGCGTGTCGGGCAAAATCAGAGTTTAATTTTCGTTTCAATCAGAGTTTAAATTTTGGTTTAATCAGAGATGTAGACTAGCTAAACAGTAAAGTAAAAGGGCATGGAGAAACTATAGAAATAACAGGACACTAGAGAGCAGAGAAAGATACCAGAATGCCAGGAATGAATATATCAAGATGAGAAGAGAGGCAGAAGAGCAATACGAAAATGACATCGCAAGCAAAGCAAAGACTCAACCTAAATTGCTGCACAGCCACATCAGGAGAAAAACAACAGTAAAGAAACAAGTAATGAAATTGATGATAGGGGCAGATAGATTTACTACAAACGACAAGGTTCTCGACAGGTGCGAGGAACTGAATAAGAAATTCCAGAAGGTCATCACATTAGAGCAGGGGGAAGTTCCAGAGGTAAGAGAGGGAATAGTTAACCAGGAACCACTAGAAGAGTTTGAGATTACCAGCGGGGATGTAAGGAAGCTCTTGCTAGAGTTGGATGTGACAAAGGCTATAGGCTTGGATAGAATCTCCCCTTGGATACTTAAGGAAGGGGCAGAAACACTGTGTCTGCCACGCTCCATAGTGTATAACAAATCACTGGTAACAGGGGAATTGCCAAAAATGTGGAAGACGGTTAATGTAGTTCCGATATACAAGAAAGGGGATAGACAGGAGGCACTGAACTACAGGCCAGTGTCCCTAACCTGCATACCATGCAAGCTGATGGAAAAGATTGTGCGAAAAAAACTTGTGGAACATCTGGAGCGAAAGAACTTTGTAACACAGCATCAGCATGGGTTCAGAGATGGCAAATCCTGCCTCACAGGGTTAATTGAATTCTACGACCAGGCAACAAAAATCAGGCAAGAAAGAGAAGGTTGGGCAGACTGCATATTTTTGGATTGCCAGAAAGCCTTTGACACAGTACCACACAATAGGCTATTGAAAAAGCTGGAGATGCAGACAGGAGTGAAAGGGAAGATACTCCATTGGATAAGGGAGTACCTAAGCAACAGAAGACAGCGAGTCACTGTCAGGGATGAGGCCTCAGATTGGCGAGACGTCACCAGTGGAGTCCCGCAGGGTTCAGTCCTTGGACCTATACTGTTTCTAATATATGTAAATGATCTCCCAGAGGGTATAGAATCGTTCCTCTCATTGTTTGCTGATGATGCAAAAATTATGAAGAGGATTAAAACAGAGGATGATAGTAGGAGGCTACAAGATGACCTAGACAGTCTGAATGAATGATCCAACAAATGGCTATTAAAGTTCAACCCGAATAAATGCAAGGTCGTGAAACTTGGCGGTGGAAACAGGATGCCAGACACAGGATATCGAATGGGAAATGAAGTACTGTACTTCATGAAACGGACAGAGAGAAAGATCTAGGAGTTGATATCTCACCAAACCTGTCTCCTGAAGCCCAATCAAAAAAAGTTTCAAAAACTGTTGGCATTCTCTCTAAGATCAGATATTATGTACCCCGACCTGCCCTGGTGACTCTCTATTACTCCCTCATCTATCCATATCTCAACTATGGTATTTGTGCTTGGGGTTCTACTACCCAAAATCATTTACGTCCTCTAATTACTCAACACAAAGCTGCTATTAGGACAATATCCAACTCTGGCCCCAGACATCACTCGGTACCCCTACTCAAATCTCTGAATATGTTAGATATTAAGTCACTGCACATTCTCTCATGTGTATTATATATATATAAAACGCTGAACTGTAATGCCAATCCTGACCTCAAAAGCTTCATTGAAGGTTGTAACAGAACCCATGAGCACCACACCAGAAATAAATACAGTTTTGATATTCCAAGAGTACGGCTTAATCAAACTAGAAATGCTCTACAAATCAAGGGACCCAGAATGTGGAATGACCTCCCCAACCATGTTAAAGACTGTACCTCTCTCAACCAGTTTAAGAATAAAACTAAACACTACCTAATAAATTCCCTGTAACCTACCTTACCCCTCTAGTTCAACCCATGTCTGTTATTTTTTTAATCAACACTGTTTGTCAACCTTTTGTATTTGTGCTGCTTTTTCAGTCATGTTCCTCCTTTTTTTTTTATCTTTATTTGTTTTTGTTCTCAACACATTTTATTCTTTATGCTCTATTAATATTAAGTTCTAGATATTAATGTTCTTCCTGGCCGAAACGCATTGCGTAATAGTGGCTTTAGGCATTGTATGTACTAGCTCTACCTATAATTCGATCCATTAATGTAACCTCACTTGTATGTATATACCTTACCTGAATAAACATATTTATATTTATTATTTTATTTATTACATAAAAAGAATTACATCTGCGGCATATGCGAGGCTGGCTAACATCAGAACAGCCTTCAGGAACCTGTGTAAGGAATCATTCAGAACCTTGTACACAGCATATGTATGACCAATCCTGGAGTATGCGGCCCCAGCATGGAGCCCGTACCTTGTCAAGCACAAGACAAAGCTTGAAAAAGTTCAGAGGTATGCCACTAGGCTAGTCTCAGAACTAAGAGGCATGAGTTACGAGGAAAGGCTGCGTGAAATGCACCTCACGACACTGGAAGACAGAAGAGTAAGGGGAGATATGATCACTACCTACAAAATTCTCGTACGCGAACAAGGGGACACAGATGGAGACTGAGTTCCCAAATGAGTCACAGGGACGTTAGAAAGAACTTTTTCAGTATCAGAGTAGTTAACAGACTTAATGCATTAAGCAGTGATGTGGTGGAGGCTGACTCCATACACAGTTTCATATGTAGATACGATTGTGCCCAGTAGGCTCAGGAATCTGTACACCAGTTGATTGACGGTTGAGACGACCAAAGAGCCAGAGCTCAACGCCCTCAAGAACAATTATGTGAGCACAATTAGGTGAGTACTCACTTTAAACCCACCAGCATTTCATGTTTCACCTTTAATTCCCTGAGAGGCGTTCAGTACACACACAACGTCAGGGGTCCAACACCCTCCCTGTATACACTACGTAGTGACGTGATGATCCACCAGACTGTGACTCCTCGCACATGTTGATCACAACTGGATTAAAGTGGGGCACAGAGGATGGTACAAGGGAAATAGCATCAGACTGTTAACATTTATTATCAAGGTTCGTGTTATTACCTTCATGGCAATACTACCTATACTGTAGAAACATTTGTTATCATTTGTTACTCAACACAAAAATAAGATCTCGGAAGGCCAGGATTTTACACTGCATCAAGGAGTCGAAATGTGCCTTATCTTGTACCCTAAAGTTTGATCAGGAATTAAACACTGTAAATTAAAGAATTAAGTACTGAATTTAAATAATCTAAACAGAAATTAAATACTGAACATGTAGGAATTACATAATTTCACAAATACAGAAATTAAATATTAAATATTGATCAAGAATTAATATATGGCCCCCAGGCCGGGCTTGGGAAGTAGATCTCTCGAAACCCTCTCCAGGTATGCTCCAGGTATACCGTATACTGAAGACCTCAAAGCTGATGATTAACAGGTTTACAAGAGTTCTTAAATTGTTGTACAGTCACCAGCACGCGTAGCGTCGGGCAGGTCCTAATCCTAATTTTCCCGGAATACAACCCGACATATCCTTTAATAACCAGGTACCCATTGTTAACAGGTGAACTGCGGCGTAAAGTTAACGATTGGCGCCTGGTCAATCTCCCCGGCCAGGATATGAACCAAAGCCCAATCACTCGCAAGCTCGGGACGAGTGTATTACCACTGCGCCACGGGAACTGCCAGTAATTAATGTCCAGTTTATGGCCATTCAGCTGATGATCAATAATTCAGTACCGTGTTTAAGAGAGATAACAACAATCTCAAGAAATGTCCCTGAAATTCGATCACATTTGCCTTTGTTGTCTGTCTTCTCAAGATGGATGAGAACCAAGATAATGTTGCCTGTCTTCACGGGTTGTACGGTATAGCTTAAGTAATAATTGTAATTAAGAAGCAATAAGATGCTTTCTTAACATACTAAGAAGGTTAGGTGAGGTCGGTGTTTTCTATGAAGCTTTTCAAGGTAAACTAAAATATTTACAATCAATTAGTATGTCACACATGCACTTATTAAATAAGCCAATATTGACTATAAGCAAGTGCGAGAACGGGTTGCTCACAAGATGACTGAGAACCAACCAAGACAATGTCCTGAATCTAGACCGGCGCCTCGACCAGCGACAGCAAGGCGAGCCTCTCGTGTTGATCAATAACATAACCAGGGTAACATGAGACCTTATCACGAACAATAAGGGCAGTACCCACCAAGCGTTCTCCAGTTTGGGTGGCTGCTTTTACACGTGTATTATTCATATAGGAGACATATTCAGGTGGTACTTCACTCGCATGTTAAATAATAACAACATAACACAATTTGTATTCCTGGGTAGTGCTATTTCGCATCTGATTATGTGC
>WNGS01042707.1:24111750-24132270 GCA_020271785.1 Procambarus virginalis
TGCCTTGAGTGCAGGCTGGCACAGTGCCGGGAGTGCAGGCTGGCACAGTGCCGGGAGACGTGAAGGCGGCACAGTGCCGGGAGTGCAAGCTGGCACAGTGCCGGGAACCATCCAGAACAGTGCCAGGACCATCCAGAACAGTGCAGGAAACCATCCAGAAACAGTGCCGGGAACCATCCAGAACAGTGCCAGGAACCATCCAGAACATTGCCAGGAACCATCCAGAACAGTGCCAGGAACCATCCAGAACAGTGCCGGGAACCTTCCAGAACATTGCAGGAACCATCCAGAACAGTGCCAGGAACCATCCAGAACAGTGCCAGGAACCATCCAGAACAGTGCCAGAACCTTCCAGAACAGTGCCAGGAACCATCCAGAACAGTGCCAGGAACCATCCAGAACAGTGCCGGAACCATCCAAAACAGTGCCAGGAACCATCCAGAACAGTGCCGGGAACCATCCAAAACAGTGCCAGGAACCATCCAGAACAGTGCCAGGAACCATCCAGAACAGTGCCGGGAACCTTCCAGAACAGTGCCAGGAACCATCCAGAACAGTGCCGGGAACCATCCAGAACAGTGCCGGAACCATCCAGAACAGTGCCAGGAACCATCCAGAACAGTGCCAGGAACCATCCAGAACAGTGCCAGGAACCTTCCAGAACGGTGCCGGGAAACATCCAGAACAGTGCCGGGAACCATCCAGAACAGTGCCAGGAACCATCCAGAACAGTGCGGGAACCATCCAAAACAGTGCCAGGAACCATCTAGAACAGTGCCAGGGGGGCCTGACAGCTGAGTGGACAGCGCTCGGGATTCGTAGTCCTGATATTCCGGGTTCGATCCCCGGTGTAGGCGGAGACAAATGGGCAGAGTTTCTTTCACCCTGATGCCCCCCCCTCTGTTCCCCTAGCAGTAAATAGGTACCTGGGAGTAGACAGCTGCTACGGGCTGCTTCCTGGAGGTGTGTAACAAAAATAAGGCTTGGTCGAGGACCGGGCCGCGGGGACGCTAAGCCCCGAAATCATCCTAAGATAACCTCAAGATAACTGAGTAGTTATCCTGCCGTGTGGGAGAGATATCATCCCTCTAACATTATGTTTAAGGCCCAAGCAACGCAAAATAATCCTGTTAAGTTTGGTTAACAATCTCAAAACCACACAAACCACACAACACAAAACAGCACAAACAACACAAACCATCACAAACAACAACAACGGCACAACACAAGGTAAAGAAAAGCAGTCAACAGAAACTTGATGAATGAAGATCCGGGTAAAATGGTGGACACCTTGATGGCAGCAGCGAGGCAGGAGAGACACAGCTGACGCCACACATTGACGGGGAGAAGCGAGCAACAGACGGAGAGAGCGAGCAACAGACGGGGGAGAGAGCGAGCAACAGACGGGAGAGCGAGCAACAGACGGAGAGAGCGAGCAACAGACGGGGAGAGCGAGCAACAGACGGGGAGAACGAGCAACAGACGGGGAGAACGAGCAACAGACGGGGAGAACGAGCAACAGACGGGAGAACGAGCAACAGACGGAGAGAGCGAGCAACAGACGGGGAGAGCGAGCAACAGACGGGGAGAGCGAGCAACAGACGGGGAGAGCGAGCAACAGACGGAGAGAGCGAGCAACAGACGGGAGAGGAGGCAACAGACGGAGAGAGCGAGCAACAGACGGGGAGAGCGAGCAACAGACGGAGAGAGCGAGCAACAGACGGGGAGAACGAGCAACAGACGGGGAGAGCGAGCAACAGACGGAGAGAGCGAGCAACAGACGGAGAGAGCGAGCAACCGACGGGGAGAGCGAGCAACAGACGGGGAGAGCGAGCAACAGACGGAGGAGAGCGAGCAACAGACGGGGAGAACGAGCAAACAGACGGAGAGAGCGAGCAACAGACGGGAGAACGAGCAACAGACGGGAGAGCGAGCAACAGACTGGGAGAGCGAGCAACAGACGGGGAGAGCGAGCAACAGACGGGGAGAGCGAGCAACAGACGGGGAGAGCGAGCAACAGACGGGGAGAGCGAGCAACAGACGGGGAGAGCGAGCAACAGACGGGGGAGAGCGAGCAACAGACGGGGAGAACGAGCAACAGACGGGGAGAGCGAGCAACAGACGGGAGAGCGAGCAACAGACGGGGGAGAACGAGCAACAGACGGGGAGAGCGAGCAACAGACGGGGAGAACGAGCAACAGACGGGGAGAGCGAGCAACAGACGGGGGAGGACTTTTAAGAGCGCAAGAGAAGTTGCAGGATCTTCTGTTTGATGGACATTGTGACTGACTCTTGCTGGGGCCCAGCATGTTGGGTGAGGGAGGGAGGGCTGGAGGGTGAGGGAGGGAGGGAGGGAGGGTGAGGGAGGGAGGGCTGGAGGGTGTGGGGAGGGAGGGCTGGAGGGTGAGGGAGGGAGGGCTGGAGGGGAGGGAGGGCTGGAATGGGGACCTAAATGATAAGTATAAACCTTAACAGTCAGGTGAGTACACACACAGGTACGGATTAGGTCGGTAAGGTGCCGGTGGGTAAGTGGGTAGATGGGTTCATGAGTGGGGAGGCAGGTGGGAGCAGGACCTCCAGAGCACTTAGTGGGTCTTGGAGACGACCAGCCGTGGATCAATGGGGAACTGGTTCACTCTTGTACTGGCTTTCTGAGAGCAATGTTTGTAGGAGGCTCTGAGGAAGGTTGATGATCCAAGCTTGGACAACAGAGAGTAAATAGTACCACCCCTTCCCTCACCTCTCCCTCTCCTTCCTTCTCGCCCCTCACCTCTCCAGTACCTCACTCCTCGGTTTCCCTCATCATCCTCCCTATACCTTGCTCATCCAGCACCTCCCTCCCAGAACCCCGCCTCCTCTCTCCCGCACACTACCCCTCACATCCAGGCCCCACGCCTACACCCACGCCCATTCCCCTCACCCAGTGCAAGCACCCCCAGGCACCCTGTAGAGGGGAGAGGTGAGGGTGCCTGGTGTGGGAGGAGCTCTACCCCCCCCCCCCCCCCACATAGTGTGACCTACGTGATGAATCAATACTGTTGTTTTTGGCCTCTGGCGCCAATTATGAAAGTCGCAGATGTGGTGGACAGCGAGCACGCCACTCTCTGAGGTAGGGAGGAGAGAGGGAGGGAGAGAGAGAGACAGAGAGAGAGAGAGAGAGAGAGAGAGGGAGGGAGGGAAGAAAGAGGGAGGGAGAGGGAGTGTGAGAGTGTAATGTGCGAGAGACAGTAAGAGAGAGCGAGACTAACCATCCAGTTCCTGAACGCATTCAGTAAACTGGAGCCAGAGAACCATGGTAGATGTCTCCAGAGTCGTCAGTACCGAGTACCGTAAACTAACCCCCAACGTTGTCTCTGTGACAGCACTTCCTAGAGCTCGTCTTTCATTACCTCTAGTTCGTTCACATTAGTGCCAGTGATGGTTTTGGGGAGGCCATCACCCAAGATGCCCTGTGTTCTAGCCAAGGTTACGGCGTATTTACAGTTTGCCTAAAATATATCTTAAGACAAACTTCCTGCCCTCGCTCTCCCTCCCTCTCCTCTCCCTCACTCACTACCCCAGCTCTCTACTCTTTTCTCTCCCCCTCTCTATCACCCCCTACCTTTCTCTCTGACACCTCTCACTCTTCTCCCTCCAGTCACTCCTTCCCTTCACTGTATCCCCCCCCCCTCTCTCCGCCCTCTTCTTCCTCTCTCCTCACCACCACCTCTCCCTTTCTCTCTTTTCTCCCCTCATGCCCCACCACACCCCTCTTTCCCCAGCCCCTTTCCCAGGGACGCCGCCTAATGTCAGTATAAAGGTAATTGGTTTTGGTAACGGGCTATGTATCAGTGGTCACTTGGGCCGAGCTGGATGGTATGGCAATTACGTCAACGCGAAGTTAGCATAGCGAGACAGGGAGGGACAGACAGACAGACAGACAGGGAAGAGAGACGTAAGGTAATTATCAGGAGAAGGCAGTATGACAATAGAGAAAGAAGGAGAAGGAGAGAGAGAGACTGAAAGAAGGGGAGGAGAAAACGTTGGAGAGTCGTTGGTGGTACTTTAACACGTGGGCGTTTCACGTGTCTGTCTGTCTCAATCTGTCTGTCTGTCTGTCTGTCTCTGTCTATCTGTATGTCTGTCTGCGTCTCTCAGAAAAAAGTAATAGCTGGAGAAGATGAGCTCGTGCCCATAGACTTTACGGAAACCAAATCCCTGATTTAATGCTTCTTTCAAATCGCTCTATGGGGGCGATATTTCTAAAGGACAAATGTGGCCTACCTCAAAACAACCTACGACAACCATACCACACACGTGTCATCTGGAAAAGTGGGGTGAAATACGCAAGGGCCCTAAAAGAATGCAAACATGAACTCTATTAACCCGTATCGTGCATATTAATAAATTCTTACAGTCAAGCAGAGACTCTTATCATGGAGAATTCTGAATGAGATGCCTATTGTTAGGAATAGGGGAAAAAATCCCTCGCATCGAACAATTGGATTATATGACGTTATAAAATTTGCTTGAATCAATGATCGCAAAATGACTTGTACGAAAAGCCTAAGAACGGAGTATTTACAGCATGGGTTCGCTCAGGGCCAACCTGTTTTACAAAATATACCGTCTATTTGCCCAGTGTATTTGAAGCGTTTGATAGAGGAAAAATGTTGCGATATTATATACTTTGATGGAAGGAAAGCTTTTGATACGTATCTGACAAAAGCAACCTGTCCTTCGGTTAGGCTAGTTAAAGCAGCAGCCAAACCCCCAAGACGCATCCAGCCATTTTAACATATTGTGTATTAAAACTAGTTTATAATATTTATAAATGAATACTTATATATTAGAATTCGATGTATAGTTAAGCTAATTAGATTAGTATGCATTTGCATCTAACAAATGCATTCGTTAGATGTTTAGGTTCCTTTAGAAGTTATTTGCAACTGAAGTCTGTGGGTGAAACATTTGCAGTTGAAGAACTTACTGTTCGATAAATGTTGGAACGTCATTAGTTGTGAGAGCCTAGGGTCCTCATCGCCAAAGGTCAACAGCGATTACATGCAGCCACCAAAACCCCTGACCATTATTTATGAAAGAAAAGCGGTTTACATACGACTCGCAACTGATGACGTTGGAGCAGTTCTCGCTCCATGCTTCATTGGCGACCTTTGTTAGAATTGCAACTCTGTAAAAGCTTCACCCACGTACAACAAACACAAATAATTGCCAACAGAACCTAAACACTTGACCTAACCTACATCTAAACATGCAATATATATATATATATATATATATATATATATATATATATATATATATATATATATATACCTCTGAAGAGACAACTAATACAACACCTATACCCCCTATTAGACTATTTTACAGGAACTTCTTTTCCACTGCTCATAAAACGGAGGAAAGGGTCCTGAAAGATATTGTTAATAGAAACGTTATCCCTACAGACAAAAATCAGAAGATACAACTGACGATTACTATAAAACCAAGAAAACGGCCCGCCTACTCATGAGAAACTCTCCAGACACAGAGCAGAACGCCCTAAAAAGAGACCAACGTCGTCTATGCCTTCAAATGCCCTCTTGGGGACTGTAAGCCTCAAAAAACTCAGTATATAGGCAAGACAACAACATCTCTTTCCAGGCGTTTAACGATGCATAAGCAACAGAGCTCTATTAAGGAACATATATTCTCTTCCCACAACCAAACCATCACCAGAGAAATCTTAGCAAACAACACAGAAATCATCGATAGATACAGCGACAGCAGGCGGCTTGACATCTGCGAGGCACTACACATCAAGAAGTCAACACCAGCAATCAACAGCCAATTAATGCACAGCTATATTCTACCCACTTCAAGACTCCGCTCCAATATAGAAGCATCAAGAAATATGGGCCAATAGGCCCTCTGCAGTTACTTCCATCCTTCCCTTTAGCTTATACCCCGTTCTATACCCCGTTCTGGCTTGTGTTGAAAATTTGTTTTCACCTCATCTAATACTATTGTAACATGTCACCTCACCCAAATGCAGGTATAAAAAATCGAAGATGTTTAAGCTTTATTCAGTTATAGTTGTGTGTGTGTAAACTAAAGAATTTGAAAATGTAATAAGTTATTACGAAACGCGTTCAAGAGTCGCCTCAGACTAGAAATAAAAATGAATTTCGGAGAATTGATTTTTCAATTACCATCAACAGTAAAAAGAAACATAAGAAATATTGAGAAAATTCGTGCTTGAATTATTAATCTTACTTTTTCGGTCATATTTAACTACATATATATATATATATATATATATATATATATATATATATATATATATATATATATATATATATATATATATATATATGTGTGTAGTTAAATATGACCGAAAAAGTAAGATTTAATAATTCTAACACGAGTTTTCTCAATATTTCTTATGTTTCTTTTACTGTTGATGGTAATTGAAAAATCAATTCTCCGAAATTCATTTTTATTTCTAGTCTGAGGCGACTCTTGAACGCGTTTCGTAATAACTTATTACATTTTCAAATTCTTTAGTTTACACACACACACAACTGTAACCTGAAAACACTAAACAGAGTTTTACTTATTCTAACGCTAAACAGCTTGTCTTATATACTCGCATTTGGGTGAGGTGATATGTTGCAACAGTTTTGGATGAGGTGAACAGACTTTTGACCAACACAAGACAGAACACGGTTCAAGGGTATAAATTGGATAAGTGAAAGGGAAGAATGGAAGTAACTGCAAAGGGCCTATTGGCCTATACTCCTTCTTGATGCTTCTATATTGGTACGGAGTCTTGAAGTGGGTAGAATATAGTTGTGCATTAATGCACAACTATACCCACTAGTATAAGTATAGGCCAATAGGCCCTTTGCAGTTACTTCCATTCTTCCCTTTCACTTATCCAATTTATACCCCTTGAACCGTGTTCTGTCTTGTGTTGGTCAAAAGTCTGTTCACCTCATCCAAAACTGTTGCAACATATCACCTCACCCATATGCGAGTATATAAGACAAGCTGTTTAGCGTTAGAATTAATCCAAGACCCATCTCATTAACAAGCTGTCTGGCCAAAACTGCAGAAAGAATAGCCCTTAATCGAATTGAATGGAAAGCCAATCCTCTACACCAAAATATGTTTGCTTACAGAAAAGGTGTTGGAACCACAGAATGCCTTACCTCCCTCCTGGATAAAATCAATGACAAACCTGGAATCCTTATTTTTCTAGACCTTGAAAAAGCCTTCGAGTTAGCCAGTGCTCCAGCTACACTGTGCTGCCTGTGGATAAGGAAATCAAAGGACACGCTCTTGCTTTTGCCAAAGGAAGCATGCTTAACCGAGAAGCTAAAGTCAAATTCCAAGGAAAAACATCGACCTCAAAGATGCTGGAAAATGGAACTCCGCAGGGAGGAATACTAAGCCCCTTCCTCTTCAACTGTCTCATGGAACAATTCATGAAGCTCAAGCTACCAAAAGCCAAACTTCTTAACTATGCAGACGACTTTGTGGTCATCATCAATGGCAAAGGTGCAAGGAACCATGCACAAAAATGCCTAGATATTATCAGCAGGGAAGCGGAACGCATAGCAGTGAAAATAAACAGCAATAAAACAAAAGCAATGACCGTTAAAATGAGAACTCAAGACATCAGACTGGCAATACAAGGACAAGAAATTGAGTGGGTTACCTCTTTTCAATACCTAGGAGTCATAATAGACAACCAGTTGAAATTCACTCAAGAAATTGAATATCTTCGGCAACGCTGTAAAGCCAGAAACTCAGCTTTGCGCTCCCTGACCAGTCTTAGAGAGGGTGCATCTCTACCAGTAATCAAATGTACTACGTTCAAGCAGTTAGGTCACTCATCGACTATGCTGCCCCTGCTCTTACATCCCTCAGTGATAACCAATGGGAGAAACTGGAAGTGTCTCAAAATGATGCTCTCAGAACAATGCTGGGAGCACCTATATGGACGCGTAGACAGAACCTTAGATTGGAAACAAATTTACCAGCATTAGAAAACAGGATGAAACAAAGGATAACCACCATAATAGGAAACCTTACTGGAACAACCGCCAGACTGTCAATCAAAGACAGCATACAGAGATTCTTTCAGAAAAACCTACAGTATAGAACAAGCTCCTGGATGGATAATGTGGTCAAGATTTTAGAGAAAATGGACCTGAAATGGACCATTAAAAACAAAGGGGAAGATAGACCATATCAACACTTTCGACAGCCTCCTCCATGGAAAGAATCGAATCTAAAGATAATCATTGAAAGATTACCAGTTAAAAAATCAGCATGTGACCCGCAGAGGCTCAAGGAAGTAATAGAACAACAAATGGAAACTATCTCTAGACCTACAACGACTCACATCTTCACAGACGGATCAGTTGATCAAGAAAAAGGTTCTGCTGGGGCAGCAGTTTACTACCAACCATGAAGCTTACTGGAGCATGAATAGTGGGTGCTCAACATTGCAACAGAATTATATGCCCTGAAGGAGGCAATAAACTATACAATTGAGAATAATTTACATGATGTCATCATTCATACCGACTCTAAATCTTCGCTCCAGGCATTGTTATCCAGTCAGCACAGAGATAATATACAACTCCTTCAGAAATTCAACATATAGGAAAAGAAGCCCATAATCGAGGGCTGTCAATCACCATAAATTGGATACCAAGTCACATTGGCATAGATGGTAATGAAAAGGCAGACTCACTAGCAAAAACTGCCACTGCTCTACCTGTTGTACAGGTTCAAATACCTCCAGTTTCTCACAGATAAGGAGCAAATCAAGAAGAAAATATTCTCAACTATCAAAAGTCGCCACAGAGCCAAAGTAGCGGAAGGAAGATCCACTGCGATATGGTACGAACAAGCCACTGGTTACTCCTCTTTCAAGCCTGGCAAAAAGATATCCAGAGACATTGCAGTAGCCATACACAGACTCAGGCTTGGTACAAGTGCTGCTGGGAGGTAATGAACCCAATAGTTAAAGAGTGTCCATATGTGAAATGAAGCAGGGCGCCACTGTTGCACTACTTACTGGAAGTGAAGCTACTGAACCCTGCGCATCAAACTCAACATTAATNTTCTACACCCACGGTCTATCTCCACAGTGACGTCACATCAACGTCATAACGGGATCTAGGACCAATCACAACGAGAAGAAGAATCTACTCGCCTTCATTGGTCAAGCAGCTGACCTCTCAGATCACTTGTTTCATTGACGACATTCTGTTTCGAGCCAATTGACTTTTAGGATGTTCTTTTTATTGACGTCATGGTGGTTGCAAAGGTTCTGGGCCAATCATAATGCAGGATCTATCGATCTTTCGCTGTTATTGGTCTGGTTCGCTGTCTCGGTTTATACTTAATTTAAACGAAATCTATATCAATAAAATGGAAATGTTCGTTTGTTCAAATCGCTTAACTCCGAAAATTCTTCACCGATTGCTTTGAAATTTTCACACAACGTTCCATTCGCATCTGAGCGGGTTTTTATTTGCATTCTGTATAGATGTCATGTCTGTGCCGGGAAAAACATGCTTTTTTGAAAAACTGTTTTTCATGTGAGGGAAATCTTCGAAACCTCTTTACCGATTGCTTTGAAATGTTGACACAATGTTCCATTCGCATACGAGCGTGTTTTTATATACCTACTATATAGATGCCATCCCCCCTGTGACAGGTAAAAACATGTTTGTTTTTTTTAAACAGCGCCATCTGTTGCACGTAAGAGTACCACACGCTATACTAAGTATGTTACAATTCAATTTTAATGTTTCCGATTGCATTGATAAATTGAATTTTCATAGATTTCGATTTATTTTCATTTTGATTTATATATTTTGTGTTGGAATTGAGCTGTGTTGTTTACCATGCAGTTCATTTCGTGGTTTACTTTTTAATTTTTCATTTCGTTTTTTTTAACAGTTCTTATTTTCAGTGATGAGAACATCAGAGCATTTGTGAATGCATCGAACGAGGGAGAGGGGAATGGTGGGGGAGGACGAGGGGATGGTGGAGTGGGGAATGGTGGGGAGGACGAGGGAATGGTGGAGTGGGGAATAGTGGGTAGGACGAGGGGATGGTGGAGTGGGGAATGGTGGGGGAGGACGAGGGGATGGTGGAGTGGGGAATAGTGGGTAGGACGAGGGGATGGTGGAGTGGGGAATAGTGGGTAGGACGAGGGGATGGTGGAGTGGGGAATGGTGGGGGAGGACGAGGGGATGGTGGAGTGGGGAATAGTGGGTAGGACGAGGGGATGGTGGAGTGGGGAATAGTGGGTAGGACGAGGGGATGGTGGAGTGGGGAATGGTGGGGGAGGACGAGGGGATGGTGGAGTGGGGAATGGTGGGTAGGACGAGGGGATGGGGGAGTGGGGAATGTTTGGGAGGACGAGGGGACGGGGGAGGGGGGAATGGTGAGGAGGACTAAAGGACGGGAAGGTTGCTGTGGCCGGGTACAACTAGTAACACAACAACAGCGCCACCTTCCTATTACAAATTGGTAATTGGCAGGCTCTTAGTGCATTCTTAAGTGATTCATTAGACCGCTGGTTTCAAACGTAGGTTGGCACTTAATTCATTAAGTTTGGTTGAACTGAAAGAGCATCTGTCTGGCAAAGGCCAAGAGGGGCTGACTCGTATGATCGGTAAAAGCTGCTGAGAATAGGTCAATTAGAGCTTCCTTGTTGGGTAAATAGAAGCTGCCATTTTTTGGGCCAATAGGAGCTTCCTCATATGGTCAGTAATAACTGACTTGTAAGTGCCAATAGGAGCTGGCCGTATAGACCAATAGGGGTTGCCTCGTATGGACCAATTAGAAGTAAATTTATCTCATTTCCATTTGTGTGATTTACGAGTCGAGTATGTCGGTATATATATATATAAATATATACTTTAGAACACTTTCCCACCAGGAGACTCGAACCCTAGCCAGCACAGAAAGCCTCCAGCAATGGCATAACAGGTAACGCCTAACCCACTGCACCACGCTCGACCCTTAAAAGAGATGGTAATTTGATATATTTCAACACCCCCAAAGGCTACCACCTCCCAAGAGCATAGAGAAGTGAGGGGTCAATTTTACGTTTTTTTCATCAAGTCCCTGTTTAATATGGGAAAGACAATGTGTCTATGCTGAATGCCCAACTTGCTTAAACACCAGAGAAGTATTCAACTTGCGGTGCAGTGCGTGGTGGAGCGTGGTGCAGTGGGTTAAGGCGTTACCTGTTATGCCAGTTGCTGGAAGGCTTCTGTGCGGGCTAGGGTTCGAGCTTCCTGGTGGAAAAGTGGTCTAAAGTTGAATAACTTCTCTTGCGTGTTTAGGCAAGTGGGCATTATATATTATAATATATATATATATATATATTATAGATATATATATATATATATATATATATATATATATATATATGCGAACAAGCATGAATGGTCCCCGGACTATATGCGAATGACATATAGAGTGTTCAATATATATATATATATATATATATATATATATATATATATATATATATATATATTATAATGTTGTACCTAGTAGCCAGAATGCAGTACTCGGCCTACTATGCAAGGGCCGATTTGCCTAATAAGCCAAGTTTTCCTGAATTTATACATTTTTCCATTTTTTTCTTATGAAATGATAAATCTATCCATTTCATTATGAATGAGCTCATTTTTTTTAATCTGAGTTAAAACTAAGGTAGATATATGTCCTAACCTAACCAACCCTACCTAACCTATCTTAACCTAACCTAATCTAACATAACTTCGTCAATAATTTATGTTCTTATATAATATAATAATAATAATTCAAATAAACCAATGGAAACAATTTGTTTAAAATAAAGAAAATCACTCGGCCTATTAGGCAAATCGGGCTTTGCATAGTAGGCCGAGGAGTGCGTCTGGCTACTAGGTACGGCAATATATATATATATATATATATATATATATATATATATATATATATATATATATATATATATATGAACGTGTATTAAAAACCAAGTTTTCGGATGTAACCAAAATCCTTTCTCAAGGTCCTATACATGTTACATCCGAAAATGTGTTTTAATACACTTATACGGGGGGGGGGGTTTTCTTCAGGTTCATTTAAGCACTACCACATTATAGTAAGTTTCTCAGTAATAATAATAATAATTAGAAGAATTCTTCAGTTAGTAAATAAAATATATAACAACGAATAACGATAATAAAAATAATAATGAAAATGTTCTCTTTATAAATTGCAACGACGTTTATGGCCTCTCTGGCACACAGTAATGACCCGAAACCCTGACCTGAATTTTAATTAGTGTTACACCATCATTAAAGTTTAACCTGCGGATCCTCGTTTGAATGATGATGGCAGTTTACCCTGCAGCCTCTCATTTGACATCCCACAGATTATACTCTGACCGCAGATTATAATTTGACTTTCAGAGACTCGTTTGATGGTCAAAAATTGGATTTAACTTGTTGTCTTATCGACAAGATTTGAACTATGACTTTAAAATCGACAAGCGTGTATATTCTGAGAATCATTTATATATAATTCTTTGCTCTCAAACCTATGTGTTGAAGGTCGGATGTTTAGGATACATGTTGCAAATGTTATATTGCAATTACCGATCAGGATAGTCTGTCTATCTGAATACTCTGATTGTATCTGGCTTAATTAATATTCTGACTATGTACATATGAATATTTTGACTATGTACATATTAATATTCTGACTGTATACATCTTAATAATCTGACTGTATCTCAAGTCCTCAAACATGATAAATAAGTTGGAAATACTAAAAAGAAATTTTTAAAGCTTATTCTGTACTGTACTTATTCGGTACTTATTAAAGCTTAAGTCCATTTTCTTTGTCAAAAGCTGAGGAAAGAGGATGGACTAGTAAAGAGAAGAATAAGAGAGGAGGGAAGAACAGGGAGGAGGAGGGAGAGTGTAACGAAGAGAACTCAACAAATTCTTGCATAACTTATGATAATAGCAAACTACCATCACTTAAGGGATGAGTTAAGCCTCTATTGCAACACCTCGTCTCGCTCCCACTAGCACGCAGAGGGAGGAGAAAGGAAATGGGAAAGGGCCGATAGAAGAGGTAAAAAGGGAGAGGGAGGTGGGAGAGGGAAGAAAGAAGACAAGGGCAGAAGCAAGGGAACTCGATAGGAGAGAAGAGAGAGAGAGAGAGCAAGAGAGGAGACAGGAGAAATGTATGCGGGAAGATAAGAAAAATATGAAAAAGGAGAAGCGCTGTGATTGAGAACAAGGGCATAGGAAGGAGAAAGAACAAAACGAACAGCAGAAGGGGGAAAGACAAGATAATGAGAGAGAGAGAATTAAAGAGAAATTTAGGATAAAGAAAAACGATGTCGTAATGACGAAGGAAATGTAAATAACGTAAAGGAGAGGAAATTACACGAAAGAGAAAAGAACGTTGACAAAGAGGAAAATGACAGTGGTATGTGAAGAACTCTACAAGAGATTCTAGGAGGTCTTCACAATAGAGCGAGATGAAGTCCTTGAGCTAGGAGAGGTGGCAGTAAACCAGGCGACCTTGGAAGGGTTAGAAATTACCAGAGATGAGATCAAGAAGTACCTGTTGGATCTGGACGTGAGAAAGGCTGTTAGTCTGGACGGACTCTCGCCATGGGTACTGAAAGAGTGTGCAGAGGTACTTTGCTTGCCACTTTCCATAGTGTATAGTAGGCCACTGGAGATGGAAGATTTAGCAGAAATATGGAAGACGGCTAATGTAGTCCCAATATACAAAAAAGGGTGACAGACAAGAGGCACTGAACTACAGGCCAGTGTCCTTAACTTGTATACCATGCAAGGTGATGGAGAAGATTGTGAGAAAGAACCTAGTAGCACATCTGGAGAGAAGAGACTTCGTGACAACCCATCAACATGGGTTCAGGGAGGGTAAATCTTGCCTTAGAGGCTTAATAGAATTCTACGATCAGGTGACAAAGATTAAGCAAGATAGAGAAGGTTAAGCAGACTGCATCTTCTTGGACTGTCGGAAAGCCTTTGACATAGTACCCCCATAAGAGGCTGGTACATAAGTTGGAGAAACAGGCAAGAGTAAGTGATAGGGTGCTCCAGTGGATAAGGCAATACCTAAGTAATAGGAAGCAGAGAGTTACTGTGAGGGGTGAGACCTCAGAATGGCGTGAAGTCACATGCGGAGTCCCACAGGGCTCTGTACTCGGTCCTATCCTGTTTCTGATATACGTAAATGATCTCCCAGAGGGTATAGACTCATACCTCTCAATGTTTGCTGATGATGCCAAATTATGAGAAAGATTAAGACAACTTGAGGCTTCAAGAAGACCAAGACAAACTGAAAGAATGGTCCAACAAATGGTTGTTAGAGATTAACCCAAGCAAATGTAATGTAATGAAGATAGGTGTAGGGAACAGGAGGCCAGATACAAGGTATCATTTGAGAGATGAAATTCTTCTATAATCAGAGAGAAAGACTTGGAGGTTGATATCACGCCAGACCTGTCCCCTGCAACCCACGTCAAGAGGATAACCTCAGCGGCATATGTCAGGTTGGTTAACATAAGAACGGCCTTTAGAAACTTGTGTATGGAATCATTCAGAACTTTGTATACCACGTATGTCAGACCAATCCTGGATTATTCATCTCCAGCGTGGAGTCTATATCTCGTCATGCACAAAACTAAATTGGAGAAGGTTCAGAGGCTTGCCACCAGACTAGTGCCCGAACTGAGGGGCATGAACTATGAGGAGAAACTACGAGAATTAAACCTCACGTCGCTGGAAGACAGGAGAGTTAGGGGGACATGATCACCACATTCAAGATTCTCAAAGGAATTGATTGAGTAAACAAAGACAGTATATTTAACACAAGGGGCACACGCACTCTAGAGAACTCAGTGGAAACTGAGTGCCCAAATGAGCCATAAAGACACTAGAAAGACTATTTTTAGTGTCAGAGTAGTTAATAAATGGAATGCATTAGGTTGTGATGTGGTGGAGGCTGACTCCATACACAGTTTCAAGTGTAGATATGATAGAGCCCAATAGGCTCAGGAACCTGTACACCTGTTGATTAACGGTTGAGAGGCGGGACCAAAGAGCCAAAGGTCAACCCCCGCAAGCACAATTAGGTGAGTACACACACACACTCACATACACATACAAATCACACACACACACACACACACACACACACACACACACACACACACACACACACACACACAGGGAGCCGGCCGGCCGAGCGGACAGCACGCCGGACACGTGATCCTGTGGTTCCGGGTTCGATCCCGGGCGACGGCGAGAAACGATGGGCAGAGTTTCTTTCACCCTATGCCCCTGTTACCTAGCAGTAAATAGGTACCTGGGAGTTAGTCAGCTGTCACGGGCTGCTTCCTGGGGTGTGTGTGTGGGGGGTGGGTGAAAAAAATAGTAGCAGTAGTAGTAGTAGAAACAGTTGATTGACAGTTGAGAGGCAGGCTGAAAGAGCAGAGATGAACCCCCGCAAGCACAACTAGGTGAATACACACACACGCACGCACGCAATAGAGAAAACCAAACCTGAACGAATGCATGACGAAAAAGGAAGCGGCCACACATGTATGTTTACACTACTACGCCGGTACAAGGCTCAGAGAGACTTGGTCGAAGCTCTGAAGTTTACAGACTGGGTTTATATGCAGCAACACAGCAACATCGACAAATTAGACCACTAAAGCTGGTATTTGTAAATGACGTGGCGCCGAGGATCCTGATCAAATGAAAAGGTGACCTGTGAGATATAAAGGACTACAGCAAGGTATACCTTGAATACGAGCTGAATAAAGATGAAATAAAGAGAAAGAACAGCGCAGGAAAATAGCGAGAATGAGGGAGGAAAAGAGAGGCAAGGAGGGAGAGAGGGGAAGGGAACCACATCCCAGTACCCTAAGGATCAATAAGTCCCCATAATGTCACGAGGAGGAGACAAGCATCTAATAGATTACAACAAGAATAGCGAGGAAGGCACACAGTTACAACCAGTAAGTGACCCCATTGTTGTTGTTGTTGTTAAAGATTCGCTACCTGGAACAAAAAAGTTTCAAGTAGCACGGGCTATGGTGAGCCCGTAGTACATTAAGTGACCCCAGGTTCCACACCTGTATCCTCAAGGCAAGAGGAAGAGAAAAGGGAAGAGGGGAAACTACCTCTTCATAAACGCGAATACCAGAAAAGACCAGATAATTTTTTAGAAAAATAGGAAAGAGAACTAGGAGAGAAAAAAGGCAAGGAGGTACGATAATCAAATACTTTATTATACCATTCCTCTCGGAATGAGATATTTGAATATCTGGCGGACGACCCCATAGTGGGCTGCGTTCACTTAACATCCCTGGAAATGGAACTCTAAATTTTAGGGCTCTAGGACGTGAAGGCAGTGATCCTCGACTACATTGTTTACGAGTCTTTACTCGGGCAAACTCGGGTGTGACTGTTTGCGCGGGAAAACTATGTTTACCAAGATCCCGCTAATACTAGCGATGTGTGGGCGGGAGGTTATCCTTACCATGTGTGGGCGCGGACGTTATCCTACCCATGTGTGGTCGGGGAGTTATCCTTACCATGTGTGGGCGGGGAGGTTATCCCTACCCATGGTGGGCGGGGAGGTTATCCTTACCATGTGTGGGCGTGAGGTTACCTTACCCATGTGTGGGCGGGGAGGTATCCCTACCCATGTGTGGGCGGGGAGGTTATCCTTACCCATGTGTGGGCGGGGAGGTTATCCTACCCATGTGTGGGCGGGGAGGTATCCTTACCCATGTGTGGGCGGGGGGAGGTTATCCTTACCCATGTGGGGGGGGAGGTTATCCTTACCAAGTTTGGTCAGGAAGATTGTCCATACTAATCTTACCTTGGAAATCCCAGTGCGGGACAATTTCCAGACGAATGTTAAAAATTCGTGCGTTTACCTTCAGCTCGGCAAGACACTGACTTCTGTAACTATGGCGGGAAGCTTCGGGTGAGCGCCGGAACATGGCGTCGCTGTCCAGCACCAGCGAGGAAAAAACTGTTAGTCGCCCAGAGAATATGTGGCGAACGTAATTCCTTACATTGAGTGGGTCCAGGGACCGTGGCCAGGCTTGTAATAAACTTGGTCCAACAGGCTGTTGCTTGGAGCGGCCCGCAGGACCACCACATCCACTACAGCCCGGTGGTCCGGCACTTTTGTCGAAAACATGTCTAATTATCTTGATCACGTTCATTTTGTACAGGTAATATTTCATATGTTTGCTGGAGGATGTTGAACAGCCTTGAACCTCTGATGTTCACACAGTATTTTCTGTATCTCCACTCCTCACCGGCTCTCTTCTGTATTTCCAACCATAACGTTTGCTCCAGTCTGGTGATATTTTACTGTGGTGCAAATTTGGGACCTGGTCTTTCACCTCCACACACACACACACACACACACACACACACACACACACACACACACACACACACACACACACACACACACACACACACGCACGCACGCACGGAGACGGGAGACCTACCAGAAATATGGAAGACGGCGAATGTGGTCCCAATATACAAAAAGGGCGACAGGCAAGAGGCACTGAACTACAGGCGAGTGTCCTTGACTTGTATACCATGCAAGGTGATGGAGAAGATCGTGAGAAAAAACCTGGTAACACATCTGGAGAGAAGAGACTTCGTGACAAATCGCCAACATGGGTTCAGGGAGGGTAAATCTTGCCTTACAGGCTTGATAGAATTCTACGATCAGGTGACAAAGATTAAGCAAGAAAGAGAGGGCTGGGCGGACTGCATTTTCTTGGATTGTCGGAAAGCCTTTGACACAGTACCGCATAAGAGGCTGGTACATAAGCTGGAGAGTCAGGCAGGTGTAGCTGGTAAGGTGCTCCAGTGGATAAGGGAGTACCTAAGCAATAGGAAGCAGAGAGTTACGGTAGGGGTGAGACCTCCGATTGGCGTGAAGTCACCAGTGGAGTCCCACAGGGCTCTGTACTCGGTCCTATCTTGTTTCTGATATATGTAAATGATCTCCCGGAGGGTATCGATTCATTTCTCTCAATGTTTGCGGACGATGCCAAAATTATGAGAAGGATTAAAACAGAAGAGGACTGTTTGAGGCTTCAAGAAGACCTAGACAAGTTGAAGGAATGGTCGAACAAATGGTTGTTAGAGTTTAACCCAACCAAATGTAATGTAATGAAGATAGGTGTAGGGAGCAGGAGGCCAGATACAAGGTATCATCTGGGAGAGGAAATTCTTCAGGAATCAGAGAAAGAAAAAGACTTGGGGGTTGATATCACGCCAGACCTGTCTCCTGCAGCATATATCAAGAGGATAACATCAGCGGCATATGCCAGGTTGGCCAACATACGAACGGCATTCAGAAACTTGTGTAGAGAATCGTTCAGAACTTTGTATACCACATATGTCAGGCCAATCCTGGAGTATGCAGCCCCAGCATGGAGTCCATATCTAGTCAAGGATAAGACTAAACTGGAAAAGGTTCAAAGGTTTGCCACCAGACTAGTGCCCGAGCTGAGAGGTATGAGCTACGAGGAGAGACTACGGGAATTAAACCTCACTTCGCTGGAAGACAGAAGAGTTAGGGGGACATGATCACCACATTTAAGATTCTGAAGGGAATTGATAGGGTAGATAAAGACAGGCTATTTAACACAAGGGGCACACGCACAAGGGGACACAGGTGGAAACTGAGTGCCCAAATGAGCCACAGAGATATTAGAAAGAACTTTTTTAGTGTCAGAGTGGTTGACAAATGGAATGCATTAGGAAGCGATGTGGTGGAGGCTGACTCCATACACAGTTTCAAGTGTAGATATGATAGAGCCCATTAGGCTCAGGAACCTGTACACCTGTTGATTGACGGTTGAGAGGCGGGACCAAAGAGCCAAAGCTCAACCCCCGCAAGCACAATTAGGTGAGTACACACACACACCACACACACACACACACACACCACACACACACACACACACACACACACACACACACACACACACTATAACAGTGTACCTGACTCACTACACACAATGTGTAGTCTTCCATTTAAGTTATTGAGGCTGCCACTCAAAGGGTGTTAGCATTCAAGGAGAACACACGCTCAAGGTTACCTTCAGGATTAGACTTGTAGAGTTAAATATTGATGGAGGAGCTGAAGTGGTGGTGGGTAGGGGGGCGGTGAAGTGTGAGGAAGGATGAGGAAGGGATGGGAAGGATGAGGAAGGGATGGGAAGGATGAGGAAGGGATGGGAAGGATGAGATGGAGCAGGAGAGGAGACACCAACACAGTGGTAAGCAGACACAGACACATAGACACACAGACACAGACACATAGACACAGACACATAGACACACAGACACAGACACATAGACACACAGACACAGACACATAGACACACAGACACATAGACACACAGACAGACACAGACTCAGACACAGTAGTAGCCACCGTAAGAACTAAGCAGAGCAAGACATATCATGGCACCACAGAAGGCAGGCAAGACGTCTGCGGGTGTCACTGTAGACGACAACAGAGCTGCTGTTAGTAGGCACCAGAGAAGGCAGCCAAAGCGGACCTAAGTGGCACCATATGAGGCTGGAGAAGCAGACCCACTTGGCACTACAAGAGGGAGGCCCCCCCCTGGGCGCTGATGGCACCCAAGGCATTCTCTTCCCCGTCTGGAAGGTGCCGGAAGCCTGCCTGGAATGGTGGCACTATTATTCATGTGGATAATGCTTGGGCTCGTGCCTTGAGTGCAGGCTGGCACAGTGCCTGGAGTGCAGACTGGCACAGTGCCTTGAGTGCAGGCTGGCACAGTGCCTGGAGTGCATTCTGGCACAGTGCATTGAGTGCAGGCTGGCACAGTGCCTGGAGTGCAGGCTGGCACAGTGCATTGAGTGCAGGCTGGCACAGTGCCTGGAGTGCAGGCTGGCACAGTGCCTTGAGTGCATTCTGGCACAGTGCCTGGAGTGCAGGCTGGCACAGTGCCTTGAGTGCAGGCTGGCACAGTGCCGGGAGTGCAGGCTGGCACAGTGCCGGGAGTGCAGGCTGGCACAGTGCCGGGAGTGCAAGCTGGCACAGTGCCGGGAACCATCCAGAACAGTGCCAGGAACCATCCAGAACAGTGCCAGGAACCATCCAGAACAGTGCCGGGAACCATCCAGAACAGTGCCAGGAACCATCCAGAACATTGCCAGGAACCATCCAGAACAGTGCCAGGAACCATCCAGAACAGTGCCGGGAACCTTCCAGAACATTGCCAGGAACCATCCAGAACAGTGCCAGGAACCATCCAGAACAGTGCCAGGAACCATCCAGAACAGTGCCAGGAACCTTCCAGAACAGTGCCAGGAACCATCCAGAACAGTGCCAGGAACCATCCAGAACAGTGCCTTAGCACCACGTAGCTAGCTTTTTGAC
>WNGS01042707.1:24159889-24172725 GCA_020271785.1 Procambarus virginalis
GTGTGAAGTACACAAGTGGCTGGGGGAGCTCTGGTCTGTCCCGCCTAACGTCAGTCAACGGTAAGATTCCCGAGCCCTAGGCCCGTCTAGACTCACCCCAGCCCGTCTAGACCCACCCAGCCCGTCTAGACTCACCCCAGCCCGTCTAGACCCACCCCAGCCCGTCTAGACTCACCCCAGCCCGTCTAGACCCACCCCAGCCCGTCTAGACTCACCCCAGCCCGTCTAGACCCACCCCAGCCCGTCTAGACTCACCCCAGCCCGTCTAGACCCACCCCAGCCCGTCTAGACCCACCCCAGCCCGTCTAGACCCACCCCAGCCGTCTAGACCCACCCCAGCCCGTCTAGACTCACCCCAGCCCGTCTAGACCCACCCCAGCCCGTCTAGACTCACCCCAGCCGTCTAGACCCACCCCAGCCCGTCTAGACCCACCCCAGCCCGTCTAGACTCACCCCAGCCCGTCTAGACCCACACCAGCCCGTCTAGACCCACCCCAGCCCGTCTAGACCCACCCCAGCCCGTCTAGACTCACCCCAGCCCGTCTGGACCCACCCTAGCCCGTCTAGACCCATCCCAGCCCGTCTGGACCCACACCAGCCCGTCTAGACCCACCCCAGCCCGTCTGGACCCACACCAGCCAGTCTAGACTCACCCCAGCCCGTCTAGACCCACACCAGCCCGTCTGGACCAAACCCAGCCCGTCTGGACCAAACCCAGCCCGTCTGGACCAAACCCAGCCCGTCTGGACCAAACCCAGCCCGTCTGGACCAAACCCAGCCCGTCTGGACCAAACCCAGCCCGTCTGGACCAAACCAGCCCGTCTGGACCAAACCCAGCCCGTCTAGATTCGCCCCAGCCCGTCTAGACCCACACCAGCCCGTCTAGACCCACACCAGTCCGTCTAGACCCACCCCAGCCCGACTAGACCCACACCAGTCCGTATAAACCCACCCCAGCCCGACTAGACCCACACCAGCCCGTCTAGACCCACACCAGTCCGTCTAGACCCACCCCAGCCCGACTAGACCCACACCAGCCCGTCTGGACCAAACCCAGCCCGTCTAGACCCACCCGAGCCCGTCTAAATCCAGCCCAGTCTCCTCTAGACCCACCCGAGCCCGTCTAGACCCACCCCAGCCCGTCTTGACCCACCCCAGCCCGTCTAGACCCACCCGAGCCCGTCTAAACCCATCCCAGTCTCCTCTAGACCCACCCGAGCCCGTCTAGACCCACCCCAGCCCGTCTTGACCCACCCCAGCCCGTCTAGACCCACCCGAGCCCGTCTAAACCCATCCCAGTCTCCTCTAGACCCACCCCAGCCCGTCTAGACCCACCCGAGCCCGTCTAAACCCATCCCAGTCTCCTCTAGACCCACCCCAGCCCGTTTAGATTCACCCAGTCCGTCTAGACTCACCCCAGCCCGTCTAGACTCACCCCAGCCCGTCTAGACCCCATCCCAACCTGTTTAGACCCACCCCAGCCCATATAGACCCACCCGAGCCCGTCTAAATCCAGCCCATGCAGTCCGTCTACACCCACCCCAGCCCGTCTAGTCCCACCCAAGTCCGTCTAGACCCATCCCTGCTAGCCCGTCTAGTCCCACCCAAGCCCGTCTAGACCCACCCCAGCTCGTCTAGACCCACCCCAGCTCGTCTAGACCCACCCCAGCTCGTCTAGACCCACCCCAGCTCGTCTAGACCCACCCCAGCTCGTCTAGACCCACCCCAGCTCGTCTAGACCCACCCCAGCTCGTCTAGACCCACCCCAGCTCGTCTAGACCCACCCCAGCTCGTCTAGACCCACCCCAGCTCGTCTAGACCCACCCCAGCTCGTCTAGACCCACCCCAGCTCGTCTAGACCCACCCCAGCTCGTCTAGACCCACCCCAGCTCGTCTAGACCCACCCCAGCTCGTCTAGACCCACCCCAGCTCGTCTAGACCCACCCCAGCTCGTCTAGACCCACCCGAGTCCGTCTAAACATATCCTATTCCGTCTAGACCTCCCTAGCCCATCTAAACCCACCTACTCCGTCTAGACCCACCCTAGTCCAGCTAGACCCACCCTAGCCTGTCTAGACCCACCCCAGGCTGTCTAGATCCTCCCCAACCCGTCTAGATCCTCCCCAGCACGTCTAGACCCACCCTAGTTCAACTAGACCCTCCCTAGCCCGTCTAGACCCACCCCAGGCCGTCTAGGCCCACCCTAGCCCGTCTAGACCATCCAGCCCGTCTAAACCCATCCCATCCCGTCTAGACCCATCCCAGCCCATCTAGACCCACCCCAGCCTGTCTAGACCCACCCCAGCCTGTCCAGACCCACCCTAGTCCGTCTAGACTCAACCCAGCCTCACCTGGTATACCCAGTTGTACTGGCTATACATACTGGTTACCTGGGTATAACTAATGCCCATATATGATATACCAGATATAAACATTTAGGGAAAAAACTAGAAAATAATGCGAAGAACTTTATTTACATTTTATTGAATGCTATTAGACAGTCGTGCCTTGGTTGGGTATCATTCAGGCGTTGGGCCTTGGAGGGTAGGAAGGAATTATCAAGGAAAAGCGCCAAGCCATTACGACTATATAGCACTGGGAAGGGATCAGGATAAGGATTTGGGATGGGACGAGAGAAGGAATGGTGGCCCAACCACTTGAACGGTCGGGGATTGAACGCCGATCTGCATGAAGCGAGCGATCTGCATAAACGCCGATCTGCATCTGCATCTTCCCTTAAGCCTCCACCAAACACAGGTTATTTCCCTCTCCGTCGTGGAGGTTTCTTGGGAAGAATGTGGAGCGAGATGAAGACGTCCTACTGGGACCTGGCGTCGGGGTGAGCCTGGTCTGGTGTCACTCATAGGTCACCTGTGCTGTCTTTGTCGTCACTCATGGGTCACCTGTGCTGTCTTTGTCGTCACTCATGGGTCACCTGTGCTGTCTTTGTCGTCACTCGTGGGTCACCTGTGCTGTCTTTGTCGTCATTCGTGGGTCACCTGTGCTGTCTTTGTCGTCACTCGTGGACCAAGTATATGAATGTTATTGCCAATGTTGTGTGGTGTGTGTGTGTGTTGTGTGTGTGTGTGTGTGTGTGTGTGTGTGTGTGTGTGTGTGTGCGTGTGTGTGTGTGTGTGTGTATGTGTGTGTGTGTGTGCGTGTGTGTGTGCGCGCGCGCCTGCATATATGTGGGTGTGTATTTACTATTTATATTTGCTATTTGTGCCTGCTGGATCGAGCTGATAGCTCTTGGACCCCACGTTTTTGACGATCAGATGTCTAATGTATTGACTCCCGGCCTATTTTCTCTATCACATCTACCAGAAATATTTCTCTCACACACCCACAGCTCCTATCTAACTCCCAGGTATCTATTGACTGCTAGGTGAACACAGGCGAAATAAACTCTGCTCAAATGTTTCTGGCTGGGCTGGGAATCGAAGTCCGATTCGTGGACTGCGTGTACTCACCTAATTGTGCTTGAGGGGCTCTTTGATCCCGCCTTTCAACTGTCAATCAACTAATGTACAGATTCATGAGCCTACTGGGCTCTATCATAACTATATTTGAAACTGTGTATGGAGTCAGCCTCCACCACATCACTGCCTAGTGTATTTCATATGTTAATTACCCTAGAAAAATGTTTTTCAATGCCTCTGTGGCTTATTTGGATACTCAGTTTCCACCTGTGTCCCCTTGTTCATGATCCAACTGTGTTAAATACTCTGTATTAGTCTACCTTATCAATTCCTCTAAGAATCTTGCATGTGAAGATCATGTCTCTCCTAACTCTTCTGTTTCCAGCGACGTGAGGTTAAGTTCCCGTAGTCTTTCCTCATAGCTCATACCCTTCAGCTCGGATACTAGTCTCTGCTGAACCTTCTCTTATTTAGTCTCGTTCTTGACTAGATTCGGACTCCATGCTGAAGCATGGAGTCCATAATTAAGTCCATAAAGTTCCTCCATAATTAAGGAATCACTTGTAACTATGACCGGAAATATTCAATTGTTTTGTAGAATGCTATTGGTGCTGAACGACAATGTTCTGCACATCGTCACTATTAATGTACGTGCTTGTTACTGCTTTATTTTTCTAAGCTGCCGAAGCTTCACATCTTTGTTCTGTTTCAAAGTGGTGCGAATTTTAAGCTTCAGTTACCTTCATTATTAACTATGAAGTGTAATTATTGTATGTAATTAGTGTGCACAGCTTTTGAGTCATTTTAGGCTACATTACACAAGTCTGCAAAATGCATTTATTAACATTTGAAAAGAAATATATTCGTAATTTTAACATTTGTTCTCTAATTAACATGTAAGAAAGCGCTCGGTAGTGGTATCTAATTCACATAAGTCACCATTTACCAGTATTCTAACATATTGGATCCAGCAGCACTCAGTTCAGCTGAGTTACCTTACCTTGAGGTGCTTCCGGGGCTTAGCGTCCCCGCGGCCCGGTCGTCGACCAGGCCTCCTCAGTTCAGTTTAAACATTTAACATCAAGCTGATCTAATATAAAAGATCATATTGATCCACGTCAAAGTCCTGTAATTTTTCAATAATCAGAGGACTGAAGATCAACTCCAGAGGACGTTCAAGAAAAGAGTTCATGGCATTAAGAGCGGTGAAATACAAGTCGTATCCCAAGCTTTAAAACGCTCTCGCGAGGTCTTAATTATCAACGAGAGTGACAGCCATGTCCAAGTTCATGCCCACCATGAACGTCCTGTCCTGGCAACTGAAGTCACTGACAAAGGTATTGGAATCCACATCTCGTCCTTGCAAACCGTCTAACGTCGAAACCCTCATGAACTCCATTGACTTAAAACATTTAACGAAACAAGACTGAAGGCCACTTATCCACCATAGGAGCTACACTTATTTTCCAGAACAGCCACTTAGGGGACATTCACTTGCTCAACGAAAGCTTCGTAAAACATTTAGAACTGGGAGTAATGCTGAAGTCTCCGCGAAGACCCTCACCAAGCGCTGCAAGAAACATAGTCGAAGACTTCTGCTACATGAGGCTGCAGACGCTGGACATGGAGGTAGAGCCGAAGGGCGGCACTTTGGCAAGAGCCGCTTCCTGGAAAGTGTCAATTTCCGCCGTTACCACCGGCTGCTGCTGCTCCTGCTCCGCCTTCGTCAGGCGCACTCCCAGCAGCTCCGCGACGACCTGAAAGTGGCGGGAACACTGTGTAAGGCTCGCTGACTAGACAGAAAATGAAGATAAAACGAAGACATACGAGTTAGTTGCAGCGAATACAAATTAACATGATACAAGATGTATTGTAACCAAGTGGCAGATTAGTATTGATTAAGGTATAAAAAACGTGAAGGAATTAGCTTCTTCATCAAATCTGCAACACAGATTCAGTCCAAGGAACACTAAAGCCATTGTCGTAACTCAGTGGAAAACATTAATGTGTCTTATATCTTACCAGACGACCACCACCGTTCCTGTACTTCACATGATCACCATCACCACCGTTCCTGTACTTCACATGATCACCATCACCACCGCTCCTGTACTTCACATGATCACCATCACCACCGTTCCTGTACTTCACATGATCACCATCACCACCGCTCCTGTACTTCACATGATCACCATCACCACCGCTCCTGTACTTCACATGATCACCATCACCACCGCTCCTGTACTTCACATGATCACCATCACACCTCTCCTGTACTTCACATGATCACCACTCCCAAGACTGCAGGGACGCCATCACCTCTCCCATGTATAATTTCGAGAACATATACCACTATCATTCCTTACTGGAACAACCACTAACATACCACACCACTGGACAACCACTTTTTACTTCCATAAACCTCGCCACTGGATCCTCGTCCACGCCCCATCACCGAAGACCATAACCTCACCTAAACCCCTAACACTAAGCCACAAGGACCAGTTCTATACCTCGCAACTGGACCATCATTACCAAGCTTCCCTCACTTCCATACTTGCCCACCTGTGGCATACCTCGTCCAGACCCGCTGGAACACAGATGACGGCCCATCTTACCTTCTGGAATGACAGCGCGACGCCCTCACCCGTCTTGGCCGACACCACGTAGGACCCCATGATATTCTCGCTGGCGAATCTATGATGACGCTCGCTCTTCACCTGGTGACAGGTACATGGGTACACAGGTGCATGCGTACACAGGTACACGATGAGTACGTGGGTACAGGAGCAGGTGAGAAAGCAGGACCGGCGTGGAAGGAGATAAAAAAAAAAGACAATCACTAGAGAATCAGAATGACGTTCTGGGGCAGTAAACAACATTGCACATATTCTAGTTTAAATGTCGAATATGAGTTCTAGCATATGTTAGATTATTGTCTATTGACAGTGCCTCATTAATGTAATGCAATGTCATTGCATTAATGCAATGTAATCAATCAGAGCTTTAATATACCAGTGTGCTTTAATATACTTACTAATCTCTCTCATCTCATTTTTTTCTTGCAATGTATCTGTTATCATTTTATTAATTCTGCTAGGATTTACCTACTTAAAATTATCTGTTAGATTAAGGACCTGCCCGAAACGCTGCGCGTACTAGTGGCTTTACAAGATTGTAAATACTATGCTATGTATTCTCACAAACCCACTGTACCTTCTTGTATATAAATAAATAAATAAATAATAAATAAATTAATGTCAATTACCCCGTCCAGCCACTGTCGTGGACACTGCTTCACTGAAATAGTGACCAACGTTTCGACGGGCAGTGTCACTCATCCCGGTGAGCACACAATGTGACAGTACCTGTCACCCTAATTGGTTGACAGTAACTATATACTCTTATCTGTTGCAGTGTTTAGGAATTACTTCCTTTACAAATTTCTATCGTCAATTATAACTGATTTTATGCTCCATAAAATGTTACTGAAAATGTAGTTTATAACTACTACAAAAAATAGTATGTTGTTGTTGGTTGAGAGGGACTAGGTCTAAGGGGATCCCTACAGGTCTAAGGGGATCCCTACAGGTCTAAGGGGATCCCTACAGGTCTAAGGGGATCTCTACAGGTCTAAGGGGATCCCTACAGGTCTAAGGGGATCCCTACAGGTCTAAGGGGATCCCTACAGGTCTAAGGGGATCCCTACAGGTCTAAGGGGATCCCTACAGGTCTAAGGGGATCCCTACAGGTCTAAGGGGATCCCTACAGGTCTAAGGGGATCCCTACAGGTCTAAGGGATCCCTACAGGTCTAAGGGGATCCCTACAGGTCTAAGGGGATCCCTACAGGTCTAAGGAGATCCCTACAGGTCTAAGGGGATCCCTACAGGTCTAAGGGGATCCCTACAGGTCTAAGGGGATCCCTACAGGTCTAAGGGGATCCCTACAGGTCTAAGGGGATCCCTACAGGTCTAAGGGGATCCCTACAGGTCTAAGGGATCCCTACAGGTCTAAGGGGATCCCTACAGGTCTAAGGGGATCCCTACAGGTCTAAGGGGATCCCTACAGGTCTAAGGGGATCCCTACAGGTCTAAGGGGATCCCTACAGGTCTAAGGGGATCCCTACAGGTCTAAGGGGATCCCTACAGGTCTAAGGGGATCCCTACAGGTCTAAGGGGATCCCTACAGTCTCTTCATACCACGGACATGACGATAAAAAAATAGTATTATTCGGAAGAATTTCGAGATGTCGACACAAATAAAGACGAGTGAGGCGAAGGTGCGCCTGGAGGGAGGGAATTATCAGGAGAAAGCGCCAGGCCATTACGCCTATGTAATGGCCTTACGCCTTACATAGGCGTCAGGCGGACCTAGGAACACTGACATTAACTTTGCACCAGGCGCAGCTTCGCCAGCCTTATCATTAACAATACCGTCTCTCCTCACCTCCCACCTGCCCAACCGCTTAAGCTGAACGGTAGAGCGACGGTCTCGCTTCATGCAGGTCGGCGTTCAATCCCCGACTATCCAAGTGGTTGGGCACCATTCCATCCCCCCCATCCAATCCCAAATCCTCATCCTAAACCCTTCCAAGTGCTATATAGTTGTAATGGCTTGGTGCTTCCCCCTAATAGTTTCCTTCCACCGCCCACCTGTCGCACGTGCTCCATGTCGGCCTTGTTGGCCACGAGGGCGAGGATGGGCGGCCTCTCCTGAGCCCGGGCGGCTCTCCGGGCGGCCGCCACCCACTCCTGAAGGGTGTCCAGGGAGATCCCGTTGGTCACGTCGTAGACGAAGAGGATGGCGTGGGCGCCGTACAGATACTGTGGGAGAAACATTCGTCCAGTTTATATTAAGGTTGTCACCTAATTTTGCCAACATATACATATATCGATTATAAATATGAATAACAAATACCTTATCCGTCATCTTGCCTGTCAAGGCTGACCCGGCCACGTCCCAGATTTGCACATTAACGTTTCGTTCATTACCCAGCACCAACCGCTTTAAATAAAAGTCCACCCCCATAGAAGCCTGAAATGATAGAAAACGTACACAATGGTTATCAAAGAAAACCATTTGTGTATAGCGCTAACAAAAGTAAAAATTAAGTTAGCCAACCAAGTTTCATGAATAGATGCAATATATAAAATAAAATAAAATATTAATTTATTAAAAGAAATGATTATAAAGTCCCGTTAGTGGGCAATTGAGGGCACCTTTAACAAGCCGCCAGCTGTGTGTTCCCGTCGCGGCCACTAGAAATGTTTACACCTTCAGGTAAATCCAGGAAGAAACAGACATTGCGGGCGTTGATAATTAATGGAGATAAGTTTATTTAAATAAGTAGAATTCAAAGATAATCTTAAGCATAGTTGTTCTAGTTCATCGTTACTTTTTTAAACAAACGTAACCTATTATAACGGGGGTTACGAGTGAATGTGTCACGGACTTCTCTAAGACTTTTGATTTTGGAGAAAACTGGATGATGTCAACCTCTAAGACTTTTGATGAGCTGCCATATGAAAGAGTAGCAAGGGAATTAATTACCAGCACATGCAATTACCTCGGTTTACCTGAGAGCCACTAACACTAGTGGCCTCGACGAGGACAGGAAGCCGGCGGCTTGTCGAAGGTCTCCCTATTTGCCTTAAATAAATATATGGTAAAGTGGGGGAAATGGTAAAATGGGGATTTTATTTTTTTTTAAATAAAGCAATGGATTGTCCTAAATGGAAACGAATGTAACTAGAGAAATTTGTACCAACATACCCAGTGTACCAAGCAGGAACAGCAAATAAGCTGCACATGGATTTGGCACTTAAATTTTAACATTGAATTATTGAGCTGTTCAGTTATTGAACAATTTGCGTATATCCAATCTGAAACATTCTTAAGACGTACAAGAGCAGTTTAGTTTAGTTCATTTATTATGCACCCCATACCCATCCTGTGGGCGGTAGTGGAAAGGGTTACAGAGGCACATAATGGGCTCAGGGACTGAACCCCACAATTCATTTAGCTAAACAAGTTACAATCTTGATGAGCATCAGAGCGTTCTCATAATTTCCTTCCTTCCTACTACTAGATTGCAACTAGAGCTAGCAAGAATAGGTAGAGAAGAACAGTGTTCAGTGTTCAGTTCACTAAGTGTACTAAGAAGGGAAGGGAACTATCAGGAGAGAGCGCCAAGCCATTACGACTATATAGCACTTGGAAGGGGTCAGGATTAGGATTTGGGATGGGTCGGGGGAAAGGAATGGTGCCCAACCAGTGTACTAAGAAGGTGCAGTCCAATTGCCTGGATATATCTAAAGATGGAGCTAGTACCCATCAGCTTGGAAGTATTAAGTCGCCTGTATTCATCCCCCCCCCCCCCCCGAGAAAGTCACTATAAATCCATGAAAACACAGACTGAGAGTGAAGTGGGCGCTCCGGGACGTCCTCCCTCACCTGGTAGGTCTTGTTGAACATATCCTGGGTGTACCTCACAGCCAGGGAGGTCTTCCCCACCTGGGGCGCTCCCACCATCACCAGCTTCACCTGGCGCTCCACAGCCTCGTCCTCTGAGTCTGACATGCTGGCGGTAGGTGAGAGTGTGGGGTGAGAGGGTCAGCGGGCACGCTGAGGAGCTCCTGATCCTGCACCTAGTCCCTCTCTTCCCCTCTCTTGTTTCCTGGCCTGGTGACTTCCTCTTTCCGGCCTCTTTACCCCATCGCTGTCCTCGCCCCCGGCTTCCAAATCTCTCTGTTTACCTTCTTCCTCCTGACGTAAACAAAATAATAATCATGAAATAAGTAAAACACAACACATGACAAGAGTCTGGTGGCATCGACTTGGCAGGATTCTTTGTTATTGATATACATAACTGATTCTGAATTGATGAGTTAATTAGCCAAAGTATATATACACTTAAAGAGGGAGTTTATAATAAGCTTGGACTACCTTCACAAAACTAGACGTGGAAGTAATATTACTCACACCAAAACTAATAGACAGTTAAATCTACAACATCTGCTCCATTTATCAGCATTCTACCATGCCATAAGAGCCACACACACACGAGTAAATGCTTTATAAACACAAGTAAATCAATAAGGTCAGTATACTCCTGGAACAAGCAGTATACTACTACTATCCTGCTTGAGCAAGCAGTATACGGCTGCTTGGCTTAGGTCTTGCCATCTACTCACCAACATCTCGCCTGGTAAATAACGTATTATTCCTTCAGAAAAAAAATACACGAACAATGTGAAATTAAAGACAATTGGAACTCTTATGTAATAGGCGGTATTAATTTATTGTTGCTTTTGTACCCTTAACCGTCCCAGGTTGTGGACACAACGAGAGGTCACAGGTTGTGAACACAACGAGAGGTCACAGGTTGTGGACACACGAGAGGTCACAGGTTGTGAACACAACGAGAGGTCACAGATGTGAACACAACGAGAGGTCACAATGTGAACACAACGAGAGGTCACAGGTTGTGAACACAACGAGAGGTCACAGATGTGAACACAACGAGAGGTCACAGATGTGAACACAACGAGAGGTCACAGGTTGTGAACACCACGAGAGGTCTCAGATGTGAACACAACGAGAGGTCACAGGTTGTGAACACAACGAGAGGTCACAGATGTGAACACAACGAGAGGTCACAGGTGTGAACACAACGAGAGGTCACAGGTGTGAACACAACGAGAGGTCACAGTTGTGAACACAACGAGAGGTCACAGATGTGAACACCGTGTTTCAGGTCGTGGAGGCCAGCCACGGAGAACCTTTTCTGTTAACTAAAACTATCCACATCACAAAACGCCAGACGCGAGACGGGAAAATGGCGGGGTCCAGGAGCTTCAGCTCATTCCTGGCAACTACAAACACACAAGGTAAGACGACACAGTGTTCTTGAGTGTTTTACAACTCGTAAGAACACAAACTTTCTCACACCAAGCAGTATACATATCCATAGTGGATACATTAAATGTGACCTCCTGTTATCTCTGACCTCACCGAGCTCCTTAAGACAGAACTGCAACGTGCCTGTGTCTGAAGCTACGCACACACATAAGATGGTCCATCTTGTGTGCCTAGCTAAATTAATGATGGAAACAGAGTCTGATTTCTAAGGATTCCATACCATATTAGCCTCTGAATGCATGGTAGAAATCGTGAGTTAAACAAAACATGTAAAAAGTGTGTTGACCAGACCACACACTAGAAAGTGAAGGGACGATGACGTTTCGGTCCGTCTTGGACCATTCTCAAGTCGACTGTGAATGATCGACTTGAGAATGGTCCACGACGGACCGAAATGAAGGAACGAAACGTCGTCGTTCCTTCATTTTCTAGTGTGTGGTCTGGTCAACATATTTCAGCCACGTTATTGTGACTCCTTGATCTGCATGTCAAACATGTGTTCAGATAAGGGACTTGATTACCATCTCCCATGGCCTCTGAGCAGCCTGAGGGCAGCAATATGCTGAGAAATGCAATACAGATTTTAGTGTGCCAGAGACAAAGTGAAATTCACACCAGTTATTCTAATGTAAACTCATTCGTTTATGCAGGAGTAGTCATACGTCTATGGTTCATTCCATACGGTCAGTAAACTTGGACATTACCACTGCTAAGCCTAGGCTCGGCTTCAAGTACCTGTACTCACCTAGTTGTACTCACCTAGGCTCGGCTTTAAGTACCTGTACTCACCTAGTTGTACTCACCTAGGCTCGGCTTCAAGTACCTGTGGGTACCTGCCGAAGTAGAACCCACCAAATGAAAACCTCTCAGCTAAACTAATTTGATACCTTACATCACTTTGTAATTGGATGTGATAAATAAGCATTTAGAAGTAATTCTATAATAAATTCTTATAGAAGTAATTCATGTTCAAGAAATGTGTATTAATTCATAATAATGAACAACCAGATAACTTGTCAAGCACCCAACGTTTGCTTATTGGTGTCGGTGCATGATTGTAAACTTTAAAAAATCCTGAGTATTACAATGGGTAAGAACACTGTTCCTATGGGTGTTACAGTAGGTAAGAACACACAGTGTTCCTCTGAACGTTACGAGAACAGTAATGAGGATACCCAGCTTCACGACGCAGGAGGAATACAAACTACGCAACACAGATAATTGAGTCTCCCGTGGGAGGCCGGACATCATCACAGAGAACTGACATAACCTTTACAGGGGTGACGTGTCTCCAAGTCCTTCCTCGGGGGCGCTGTTCCAATTCCGCTAGAAACCTTTCCTCGATTCGTGATCACCAACATCCATCTTAGGCAAGATGTTGCTTAATCTCAGCTGTTTGCTGTCTACATCTCATTTCACATTTACTTTCCATCCGAACTGAAAGCACTTCTTTGTGGTTCACAATATTCCATTATAATCTTTCGTCAATTTCAGCA
>WNGS01042707.1:24186608-24202638 GCA_020271785.1 Procambarus virginalis
CTAAAACAGTTACCCCTAACAACGTGCTTCAGAAAACGATTGGGTTTACTTGTGAGCACAACTGTGCTATGATATTAAGGACTTGCCCGAAACGCTGCGCGTACTAGTGGCTTACAAGATTGTTAATACTGTACTATTCAATGTATTCTCACAAACCCAATGTTCCTTCTTGTATATATATAAATAAATAAATAAATAAATATCGAGCGCGGGGATTCCTTGCCACGGATTGACGCCATAGAGTTTACGAGATCACCCAAGTCAAAGGCGAAGCTACCCAATTTGGCACACCGTTCGTTCATTTTAATCAGCTTGTAACACCTCCCGTCTCCTCCACCCCGGCTGTAGCACCTCCCGTCTCCTCCACCCCGGCTGTAACACCTCCCGTCTCCTCCTCCCCGGCTGTAGCACCTCCCGCGTCCTCCACCCTGCTGTAGCACCTCCCGTCTCCTCCACCCCTGCTGTAACACCTCCCGTCTCCTCCACCCCTGCTGTAACACCTCCCGTCTCCTCCACCTCTGCTGTAACACCTCCCGTCTCCTCCACCCCTGCTGTAACACCTCCCGTCTCCTCCACCCCTGCTGTAACACCTCCCGTCTCCTCCACCCCTGCTGTAACACCTCCCTTCTCCCCACTCCGGCTGTAGCACCTCCGTCTCCTCCACCCCTGCTGTAGCACCTCCCGTCTCCTCCACTCCGGCTATAACACCTCCCGTCTCCTCCACCCGGCTGTAACACCTCCCGTCTCCTCCACCCCGGCTGTAACACCTCCCGTCTCCTCCACCCCGGCTGTAACACCTCCCGTCTCCTCCACAGTGACAACCTGAGGTTCGGGGTGCAGTTTGCCAGGCAGTTCGTCGACGCCCCGGAGAAGGAGCGCCATAAGAAGTTCAAGAGGAGACGGAACTTGATGAACCTGCACAACAATGAGGCTGGCAGAGAGGTGGGTGTGTGTGTACTCACTTAGGTGGGCTTGCGGGGGTTGAGCTCTGGCTCTTTGAACCCCGCTTCTCATCTGTCAGTCAACTGGTGTACAGGTTCCTGATCCTATTGGGCTCTATCATATCTACATTTGAAACTGTGTATGGAGTCAGCCTCCACCACATCACTGCCTGATGCATTGTATCTGTGAACTACTCTGACACTGAAAAAGTTCTTTCTAATGCCCCTGTGGCTCATTTGGGTACTCATTTTCCACCTGTGTTCCCCCTTGTTCGTGTTCCACCCATGCTAAACAGTTTGTCTTTGTCCACCCTGCCAATTCCCCTGAGAATTTTGTAGGTGGTGATCATGTCTCCCGTCACTCTTCCAAGGGACGAAGATGGGCTATGTCTTGGGCAGGCAAATGATGTGACTGTTGTGTTGCAGGCTGTGGCGAGACTGATGAAGATGCAGTGCAGGTGCCACGGAGTGTCTGGATCCTGTGAACTCAAGACCTGCTGGCGGTCCATTCCGACCTTTCCCGTCGTGGGCGACTACCTCAGAACAAGTACAAGACCGCCCTCAGGGTAAGGCCCTTGCCTCCGTGCTCTGTGTAGAGGCTCGCCAGTGAGTCGCAGTAACGTGCCTCAAGATTATCATCACACATCAGATGACGAAGCAGCGACGACGTTTCGATCCGTCCTAGACCGTTATCAAGTCAAGAATGACTTACACGGACCGAAACGTTGTCGTTTCTTAATTTTTTAATGTGTGTTTCGGTCATCGGCTTGTGTTAGTCGTCTAAACTGTGAAATGAGACGAGAGTTAGTCCTTATCCTTGTCACAGTGCATTAATTGCCTTAATAGTGATATACAGCACCACGGTAAAGAGTCAGTCCAATTCTTTCTCTTCTGAAATAGGGTTCAGTCAGATGTTTACTCTGAAATTGTGGTAAATAGAATTTCTGAATTGCTCTTGCAGCGTGAGTATAGGGTTACTGTACTGTAGTAATATACTGTACCCTAAATTGCTATAGGCACAGATGTGTACCATCCCAACACAGATGTGTACCATCCCAGCACAGATGTGTACCATTCCAGTACAGATGTGTACCATCCCAGCACAGATGTGTACCATCCCAGTACAGATGTGTACCATCCCAGCACAGATGTGTACTATCCCAGTACAGATGTGTACCATCCCAGTACAGATGTGTACCATCATAGTACAGATGTGTACCATCCCAGTACAGATGTGTACTATCCCAGCACATATGTGTACCATCCCAGCACAGATGTGTACCATCCCAGTACAGATGTGTACCATCCCAACACAGATGTGTACCATCCCAGCACAGATGTGTACCAACCCAGCACAGATGTGTACCATCCCAGCACAGATGTGTACCAACCCAGCACCGATGTGTACCATCCCAGCACAGATGTGTACCAACCCAGCACAGATGTGTACAAACATACCTTACCATCACTATCGTGCACTGATCAATTGTATTTATTTACTTACTTTTAATGCGCTATTAATTAATATTAAATAATTGCAGCAATGAAGCAGCGCCCAGCCGTGCACCTCACCCCTGCACCACGATCTGCTCAGAGTTTCACAACCTGGACTGACATGACATGCCAGGGAGCCCAGGTTTATAATTAATTAACAGGTGGTGGTACAGGGGTAAGGTATGTGTGTGGCTGGGCGTTCTTGGTCGCTGGTTCGAGGCACCTCATTGCTCAAGTGGATTTTTTCTCACTGATATTCTGTATATATATGTCACGTTTGTCAGAGTTTTGTGTAACTATTATTATTATTATTATTATATTATTATTATTATTATTATTATTATTATTATTATTATTATTATTATTATTATTATTATATTATTATTATTGTAAATTTAATTACCATCAACATAAGTACCATCATCACTATCGTCATCACACCATCACTACCACTATCACCACAATCACTACCACCATCACCACAATCACTATCACCACAATCACTACCACCATCACCACAATCACCATCACCACAATCACTATCACCACAATCACTACCACCATCACCACAATCACCATCACCACAATCACTATCACCACAATCACTACCACCATCACCACAATCACCATCACCACAATCACTATCACCACAATCACTACCACCATCACCACAATCACCATCACCACAATCACTATCACCACAATCACTACCACCATCACCACAATCACCATCACCACAATCACTATCATCACCATCACTACCGCTATCACTACAATCACTACCACCATCACCACAATCACTATCATCACCAACACTACCACCATCACCACAATCACTACCACCATCACCACAATCACTACCACCACCATCACCACAATCACCACCATCTGCAGTATGTGCATCATCACATAGAGCGTGTTGCAGTACAAGAGGAAGAAGCGGAGCAGCAGCAGCAGCGGCCGCCGCGACTCCCGCAGGCGGCGACGGCGGCGCGGGCGACGCAAGCGGCGGTTCCTGGCCAGCAAGGAGGAGCTGGTCCACATCCACAAGTCGCCCAACTACTGCGTCCAGAACCTCAAGAAGGGCATCTTGGGCACCCACGGCCGCTTCTGTAACAAGACCTCCAACGGCGCCGACTCCTGCGACCTCCTCTGTTGTGGCAGGGGGTACAATACCCAGGTATGCTTGCAGTACCCAGGTGGGCTACAGTACCCAGGTGGGCTACAGTACCCAGGTGGGCTACAGTACCCAGGTATGCTTGCAGTACCCAGGTGGGCTACAGTACCCAGGTGGGCTACAATACCCAGGTATGCTTGCAGTACCCAGGTGGGCTACAGTACCCAGGTGGGCTACAGTACCCAGGTGGGCTACAGTACCCAGGTGGGCTACAGTACCCAGGTGGGCTACAGTACCCAGGTGGGCTACAGTACCCAGGTGAGCTACAGTACCCAGGTCCCAGGTGGGCTACAGTACCCAGGTGGGCTACAATACCCAGGTATGCTTACAGTACCCAGGTGGGCTACAATACCCAGGTATGCTTGCAGTGCCCAGGTGGGCTACAATACCCAGGTATGCTTGCAGTACCCAGATGGGCTACAGTACCCAGGTATGCTTGCAGTGCCCAGGTGGGCTACAATACCCAGGTATGCTTGCAGTGCCCAGGTGAGCTACAATATCCAGGTATGCTTGCAGTGCCCAGGTGGGCTACAATACCCAGGTATGCTTACAGTACCCAGGTAGGCCACAGTACCCAGGTGGGCTACAATACCCAGGTATGCTTACAGTACCCAGGTGGGCTACAGTACCCAGGTGGGCTACAGTACCCAGGTATGCTTACAGTACCCAGGTGGGCTACAGTACCCAGGTAGGCTACAGTACCCAGGTGGGCTACAATACCCAGGTATGCTTACAGTGCCCAGGTGGGCTACAATACCCAGGTATGCTTACAGTACCCAGGTGGGCTACAGTACCCAGGTGGGCTACAGTACCCAGGTATGCTTACAGTACCCAGGTGGGCTACAGTACCCAGGTGGGCTACAATACCCAGGTATGCTTACAGTACCCAGGTGGGCTACAATACCCAGGTATGCTTACAGTACCCAGGTGGGCTACAATACCCAGGTATGCTTGCAGTACCCAGGTGGGCTACAGTACCCAGGTGGGCTACAGTACCCAGGTATGCTTACAGTGCCCAGGTGGGCTACAGTACCCAGGTATGCTTACAGTACCCAGGTGGGCTACAGTACCCAGGTGGGCTACAGTACCCAGGTATGCTTACAGTGCCCAGGTGGGCTACAATACCCAGGTATGCTTGCAGTGCCCAGGTGGGCTACAATACCCAGGTATGCTTGCAGTGCCCAGGTGGGCTACAATACCCAGGTATGCTTGCAGTGCCCAGGTGGGCTACAATACCCAGGTATGCTTACAGTACCCAGGTAGGCCACAGTACCCAGGTGGGCTACAATACCCAGGTATGCTTACAGTACCCAGGTGGGCTACAGTACCCAGGTGGGCTACAGTACCCAGGTATGCTTACAGTACCCAGGTGGGCTACAGTACCCAGGTAGGCTACAGTGCCCAGGTGGGCTACAATACCCAGGTATGCTTACAGTGCCCAGGTGGGCTACAATACCCAGGTATGCTTACAGTACCCAGGTGGGCTACAGTACCCAGGTGGGCTACAGTACCCAGGTATGCTTACAGTACCCAGGTGGGCTACAGTACCCAGGTGGGCTACAATACCCAGGTATGCTTACAGTACCCAGGTGGGCTACAATACCCAGGTATGCTTACAGTACCCAGGTGGGCTACAATACCCAGGTATGCTTACAGTACCCAGGTGGGCTACAGTATCCAGGTGGGCTACAATACCCAGGTATGCTTACAGTACCCAGGTGGGCTACAATACCCAGGTGGGCTACAGTACCCAGGTGGGCTACAGTACCCAGGAATGCTTACAGTACCCAGGTGGGCTACAGTACCCAGGTGGGCTACAGTACCCAAGTGGGCTACAGTACCCAGGTGGGCTACAGTACCCAGGTGGGCTACAGTACCCAGGTGGGCTACAGTACCCAGGTGGGCTACAGTACCCAGGTGGGCTACAGTACCCAGGTGGGCTACAGTATCCAGGTGGGCTACAATACCCAGGTATGCTTACAGTACCCAGGTGGGCTACAATACCCAGGTATGCTTACAGTACCCAGGTATGCTTACAGTACCCAGGTGGGCTACAATACCCAGGTATGCTTACAGTACCCAGGAAAGCTTACAGTACCCAGGTGTGCTACAGTACCCAGGTGGGCTACAGTACCCAGGTGGGCTACAGTACCCAGGTGTGCTACAGTACCCAGGTGGGCTACAATACCCAGGTATGCTTACAGTACCCAGGTGTGCTACAGTACCCAGGTGGGCTACAGTACCCAGGTGGGCTACAGTACCCAGGTGGGCTACAGTACCCAGGTAGGCTACAGTACCCAGGTGGGCTACAATACCCAGGTATGCTTACAGTACCCAGGTGGGCTACAATACCCAGGTGGGCTACAGTACCCAGGTGGGCTACAGTACCCAGGTATGCTTACAGTACCCAGGTGGGCTACAGTACCCAGGTGGGCTACAGTACCCAGGTGTGCTACAGTACCCAGGTGGGCTACAATACCCAGGTATGCTTACAATACCCAGGTGTGCTACAGTACCCAGGTGGGCTACAGTACCCAGGTGGGCTACAGTACCCAGGTGGGCTACAGTACCCAGGTAGGCTACAGTACCCAGGTGGGCTACAATACCCAGGTATGCTTACAGTACCCAGGTATGCTTACAGTACCCAGGTGGGCTACAATACCCTGGTATGCTTACAGTACCCAGGTGGGCTACAATACCCTGGTATGCTTACAGTACCCAGGTGGGCTACAGTACCCAGGTGGGCTACAGTACCCAGGTATGCTTACAGTACCCAGGTGGGCTACAGTACCCAGGTGGGCTTCAGTACCCAGGTGGGCTACAGTACCCAGGTGGGCTACAGTACCCAGGTGGGCTACAGTACCTAGGTGGGCTACAGTACCCAGGTGGGCTACAGTACCCAGGTGGGCTACAGTACCCAGGTGGGCTACAGTACCCAGGTGGGCTACAGTACCCAGGTGGGCTACAGTACCTAGGTGGGCTACAATACCCAGGTATGCTTACTGTACCCAGGTGGGCTACAGTACCCAGGTGGGCTACAGTACCCAGGTGGGCTACAATACCCAGGTATGCTTGCAGTACCCAGGTGGGCTTCAGTACCCAGGTGGGCTACATTAGCCAGTTGTAACCTTATAATACCCAGATGTGTGGGGTTACGTGGATAAGTTAAATATTTATTTCAATTTAAATGCAAGTAGTTTGTCTATTGGTTATTGTCATACAGTTTTAGAATCGTATAACATATAAATATAAACTCTCACACAATTCCACAGTGGGAGTTTATTATAATGTTAATTAATAATAATCCGATCTTATCGATTATCGGTTAATTTGTTGAAATTAAATGTGAACTTCATGCTGCATTGTAGTATCAATGCTGAATGCCAATGAAGGTGGCTCTGCCAACGTTGAATGATAAGAAAAGACAGTGTGGCATGCGGTACTGGGCATGTGGTACTGGGCATGCGGTACTGGGCATTGGTACTAGGCATGCGGTACTGGTCATTGGTACTAGGCATGCGGTACTGGGCATTGGTACTAGGCATGCGGTACTGATCAACAACTAGGGCAAAAAAAGGAAAAAAAAAATTAAATTGGCACTGAAGAAACATGACGAAAAGATGGTCTCCACAGTATACCTAGTTGCTTCGACTCAACATTCTCCAGTTAAAGGCACTCGTTCTAATTCCGTCCATGATGGGGCGAGGTAGTGTTGGGCCGTCATGAGCTTCTTTAAGGCCACTGTAGACGAATGTTAGTGAGATACACAACAAAGAAGTTCACCAAGCAGATCCTCGAGGACGCCGATGGCAGTGTGCCGAGCTGTGTTGAGCTCCTTGTTGCGTCAACTCAACATTCTACAGTGCAAGACACTCATTGTACTCCCATCTGAGATGGGGCTGAGGTCCCATAGATCAACACCAGAACAACATGTAATGTCGCCTTACACACTCTCAATAGCTTGCTACATGGTACTGCACATATTTATACTCTATTTTGTAATAATAAAGGCCCATGAGTTTTTTGTATACCATTCCTTCCCACTGACAAGAAAGCTGCAAGAAAGATTAACAAAGAAACAAAGAAGCAAAGAGTGCCAGGATATTTTATACAGTCACTGCGACAAGAGATGCTGGTGGGACCCCCAATAAACCAGCTACCTGCTCACCATACAAGTGTATGTGTCAGAAACTATACATGTAGATCGGAGAGGTTGAGCCAGGAAGGTACATTGATGGCCCAATCTGCTCAAAGAGGCGGAAACCAGGGCTGAGCCGGCCACCAAGGGGCCAGAAGGATTACCTTGCCTGAGTATGCCTTCAGCCAGGACAGCAACCAGAGCATCAACTGAATCGGGGAAAAAGAGGTAAATAACTCCCACATCGACCGGTCTAACCGAAAGACGTCCACCACGAGAGCCATGTGATCGGGAAATGAAGCCACCAGTTCTAGACTGACGTGAAATAGTCCACCTCAGGGGGAGCATTTTTGCAAAGCCAATGAAAGAACAAGTCATTGATGGTCCACTCAATGGAAATGGGCTTTGAGTAAGATAAGCCATTTGCAAGATTGTTGGACTCACCCCACATGTGAACTGTGTGGAGAACCAAACCCCCCTAGAAGTCAGCAGCCGAACTACCTGAAGAATGCACGTCCAGAGAAGGAAGGACTGATGTGAACTCCCACAATTCAGTGAATGAATCACCAGAGAGCAGTCGGAATGAAGCCAGATGATGGAGCTTGAAGAAAGAAGAACCCTCCACAGGGTTTGCCATACCATGGCAACCTCGCGTTTTGTGCCATACACCTGATGGATGAAGCCTGACCACTAACCCTGGCAGGCCTGGCGCATACTGGTCTCAAAGCCCCAACCCAGAGCCGACACATTCTTGAACATGTCGAGCAACGGGGGAGGATGGCATCATGGAACAAAACCCCGAAAAAACAGAAAAGGAAGCTGGAAAAGCAGGAGCCGATAAAATGCGGGTGGGTACGGAACCCGACGGTCCCGGCAGTGGCGAGAGGTGCAAAACTAGAGGAACTGATACAACACCTGGAGCCTAATCCTACTCAGAGGAAATACTATGCAGGCAAAGTCAGGGCTTCCTCACAAACACTCATCCAACCGACAAGTCACCCAGGGCCAATCCAGCACCTGCTGGTGACTGCTGCAGGCAGTGCAGAGTAGCTAAAGGCAGGGATACAGATGTTGACTGAGAATCCCAAATTGGGACCAAGTAAGTCTAAACCTGGGACAGAACCAATTGGGACTTCTGCCAGTTTACCAGAAACCCTAACCTGGCAAGCTGGGAAAGATCTGAATCCCTGGCTAGCTGACTCGTGGACTGACTAGTAGCCCAAACCAGCTAGTCATAGAGATAGCCAGGTCGCAACTATTCACACTAACCTGGTAAAGATCGGAGCAGTCAGATTCAAGCTGAAGGGCAAAACCTTGAAGCTGTAGGAGAATGTACCGTAGGTCCACCGAGTCTCGCTTGCGAACAGAAACAACCAGGGCACTCACCAAAGGAAGGTCAACTCAACCATGTTCGAGTCACACCACATCACCGCAACTATTATTATTGAGGATTGTGGGACCAGGAATTGGGGAAAATGGTCAGTCTTCCCCACACAGCCCCGTCAAAAAGGGCAAACCACGAAAGGGCCAGCACGAAGACCAACGAGCACAGCCATCCTTCTGTAACGTATAACTGTGGTGTCGAGGAGAGGAGGAATCAGCCAAAGAAAATGAAAGAGCCCGGGAATGTGACTCCACTAGGGACCTACCCTGACCAGCAGGAGGTGAGGACCCAACCATACTGGACCACCTCTAAAACAGAGAAAACCAGATTACCACCTCTGAAAAAGTACCTGACTGAGGGTACGAAAGCAGCAGCCATACACAGGTGAAATAATAGCAGAAACAGCTGTTTATAATAATAAACAGAAACGTTGAAGAGAAGCATTTCTCTTCGGTGAAGGGAAGCATTTCTCTTCAAATGTACAACATTTTAAGATTTGTGCATTTGAAGAGAAACTTAGGAGGTAGAATTCCTAGGCTACAAGCCAGAGTGCATGAGTGGGGGGGGGGGATTGTGTGAAACCTTGGTTAGGCTTCAGTGGAAACCTGAGAAACCCTAGAGGATTTAATTGAATCCCAGATTGCAATGCATTGACCCATTTCGGGGTGTAGTGACCTTTAGTGTGTGCCAAGAAACACCCGGTGCACAAGTTCGAACCCTCTTCATGGCTTCTACTGATTATCTCGTTGATTTACTGTTTGCTGTATCTTAACTAGGCGATGACTTTTGCGGTATTTAGAACAAGGATACTGCATCCATTTGTCTTTTTCAAATATTGAGGGGAATTGTTTCCCAGACACTTTATTAGTATTACTAGTACCGTAATATTAATAAAGGAAAGATGAGTTTTAATTTTATATTGCGTTAAATAACCCAATCCACACGTATGAAATTAAGTTTAAGTGAATTACTTTTGGTCCATCCTGGACCCTTATCAAGTCGTGATTAAAAGAGTCCAAAACGGACCTAAATGTCGTCACATGAGGGTCCAAGACCGACCGAAATGTCGTCACATAAGATGCCAGGTCGGACCGAAACGTCGTCACATGAGGGCCCAGGACGGACCGAAACGTTGTCACTATCATTTCATTTTGTGTAGGTTGGGTTACTTGTTTCAGCCGCGTTATTGTGACTTGTTTTCTGTTTATAGTGAATATCACTCTTTCCCCCCCCCCAGGTGATGAAATACTTAGGAATTATTTATATATATATATAATGCATTATGTGTGGTTTCCTCCGAGGCTAAGGGTCCCCCCTTCTTCCAGCCAGAGGTGGTACTCCCTTCCCTATTGTATATATATACATATATATTTTGTTTTCCTTCCCTAGGTGGTGAGATACGTCGAGCGATGCCACTGCAAGTTTGTGTGGTGTTGCCACGTCAAGTGTAAGACTTGCGTCACAAACGTCGATGTTCACACCTGCAAATAGTGGTGAATTTTTTCTTCTTTCTGTTTGGACTAATGACAGCAAGTTGGAAAAAAAGGTATATTAACATTTATTTCATTTCACTGAAACATTGAATATCTCACAAGAAGTTATAGAATATATGATCAGTGAGTAGGCCTATGCATGTGTGTCCAATGTATATACATGTGAGTAGGCCTATACATATATGGCCAGTGAGTATACATGAATATGAAAAAAGCATAATGTTAATGGGAATTAATAGAGACACTGATGTAACATAGGAATTCAACAAATGGATCAATGGTAACACATACAGACACGTTTATCTTTGGCTACAAATAGTGTCTAAAAGGAGGAATTCAAATATTTTAATTAAAACTGAGATGCCTATTCAATTAAATGCAGAACAGGGTTAGACCTTTCAGAATGACAATTTAATAATAAAGGTGAAAGTAAATATAAATAGATTTAGATTTCCATAATTCTGGGACGTTAGAAATGAATAATTCTATATATTTTAGAGATAGTTTCGCCACTAGGCTCTACATCAGTATGATAGTTCACCAAGCCTGTGGCTCTTTAGCCTTTATGATGAAGTTAGACTTTTTAAGCCACAAACAATGTTTTAGACGGGATATAGTATTTGGATCCGAGCTTTTGAGAGCATTTACTAGCAAGTTTGTTCGTAATGATGTTTTCACATGAATCTCAAGTGTGTTCTCTCTTTTGTTGTCATTTGTTTAACAAAGGTACTTGATATTCAAGTGCATTTGGACATTCATACATATATATAGACATACATACATACATACATACATACATACATACATACATACATACATACATACATACATACATACATACATACATACATACATACATATTAATTTTATGAAAATAGGAAAAGTACTTATCAAACATTTTTATTGTAATGTACGTTTTTTTTTCCTTCAAAGATTTGAGGAACACGGTAGTTTTATGTTTAAGAATGATTTTCCATGTCTCGTGGAGTACTTTTAAGGATATGACATGTACATATATGTTCCTGAGTGGTGAGCATGTTCTGATCTAAGATGTTTTGATGATCACCCATAAATATATGCTGCCTAAGCAATATGATAAAAAAAAACAAAAAATTGTGATAACTTCATTGGATAATGAAACATTTTGGCCAAATATTCCTTGAAGTTAAGGAGGAGGAATCTTAACCATCCTCTCTGTTTTCCTGTGTAAGACAAATGAAACGTCTAGACTCTCCTTCTTGACAGACTTCTTAATGAATGATACGAAAAGGTAATGTCTGTTTTTAAACTAGTGTCATGTGAAGAAAGAATTAAAATATTTTTTGACACGAGTAACTGATCAAAATATATTGTGCCATGGTAACAGATGATCAAAGGTATTTCCACATGACATAAGAAATGCTGATCAAAATATTTTAAGTATGATAAGAACGTCCCAAAAATATTTTCCATGTGACATATGAATAATTCATCAAAAATATTTTCCATGTAAATTAAATTGCAATAAAATTGTATTCGGTGTAAATTATATTGCAATAATACCATATTACATGTATCCTCTTTCGCAATAAGACTATGTTACATGTAAACTATATTACAATAATAATATATTACTTGTAAACTATATTGCAATAATACTATATTATGATGTTTGAACATAACTAGCTATGATTGGAAGTCTTACCTCATATTAATGGTGTCTTGTGTATAGTGTACTCCCTTCATCAGTGGTAGTTTCATAAACTATGCTGGGTTTGTATATAATGTGATGTCTCTTATTTTTTTTGCTTTCCTCATGCCTACTCGCAGATATCTTATATTCTACAGATATCTTCATATTCTAGTTTTAGCCAAGGAATTAGCATTTACTGATTGCAGCATAGGTGCATATACACACACAGAAAAAAAATCATGATTCAGTAATAAACATTTTAATATTCACTAGACTTTGGGAACTGCTCTGAAACTAGAATTTTTGGACCTGGTTAAATGCAATTAAGAGATTGTACATTAAGAAAATATTAACTTCATTAGATTGTATTATTATTTTTTATTTGTTATCTAATCAGTCACATTTTATTTTATAATAAATGTCCAAGCTTGATTTAACACTATACGACAAATAAAAAAAAATAATTAAGCAGGAAATTTTCATGATAAATGTAAATACATATGGGTCTTTACTAAAATCAAAAAGACATATTGTCATGACAGCTAGTTGTCTTAAAGTATCTTCACATGATATTTATATCATGTTTTTTAATCAATGTCGTAATTATAACACTTTCATGTGAAATCGCTTGGATTTTTTTGTATCGTTTATCTCTCCAAGAATCAGATTCAAGTGTGTTGCCAATGCACCACACAAACGTCCACCTTCCTATCGTCATAGAGAATTATTTTTGTATAATGCCTTTGCAGTATATTTTTTCTTATATCAGAAAATTGTATCATAAATATTGTTTTCCGTACACACACTCACTCACTCGCTCCTCTCACTCCACTTACTCTATTCACGCCTCATTCATTTCACTCATTCACTCACATGCACAATCTTCCCTCTCCCCTGTCTCCTCTCTCTGAATGAACATCCCTGTGAAGGAGATTTTTCAATTTCAGGAAGAATTCATGTACTGTTATTATGCTTTTTGGTCCAAAACAATCTACAACTTTTTCAGCACATGTACAGTAATTAACTAGTGTTCGAATTTGTGAAAAGTAATTAGTGTTCAAATTTTTGAACAGTAATTAGTGTTCAGTTTTGTGAACAGTAATTAGTGTTCAATTTTGTGAACAGCAATTAACTAGTGTTCAAATTTGTGAACAGTAATTAATTAGTGTTCAAATTTCAGAACAGTTTTTAATGAGTGTGAATTTTCATAACATCAATTAATTTATGTTCAAAGTTCAGAACAGCAATTAATTAGTGTTCACATTTAGGAACAGTAATTAACTAGTGTAAATACTTCGAGCAACATCACCTAAACTAGATTAATTAATTAAAAGTTTCTACATCTTTGCTTCATTGTGCATATAATACAACTATGTACATAAGGATGCGATTTGCATTAGTGAACATCAACATCACCTTGACAAAGTGATGCTAACATGTTGGGGAAAACAGAGAGGGTAGGACGAGTGAAAATGTGAAGAAAACAAAACAAAAACTCGAACAAAAACATGTGCACTACGGCATGTGTTTGCGGGAGGTGATTTTGGCAAACACATTCAGCACTATGTGTATATATATATATATATATATATATAATATATTATATATATATATATATATATATATATATATATATTGAAACAGGAATTATTAAATACAATTTATATTGTTTCAATTCATCTTTCGTGGTCTGACACTGTCACTTTTTCATCACGTGTTAATTTCGTGATTCAACACACACACACAACACAACCACACACACACACATATAATATATATATATATATATAATATATATATATATATATATATATATATATAGTATATATAAGTTTTGGCAACACAGTATCTAAAATATGCCTGACGTACAGCACCAAATAGAGAGATTTATACAATTTACAACACACACACATATTATATATATATATATATATATATATATATATATATATATATATATATATAGATATATATATATATATATGTATATACTCAAGTGTTATATATTTGTGCAGCTAAACATTGCATAAATGTCATAAATAAGACATTTTGATAGTGTACATATCATAAGTATCGTTATTTATTTAGCATTTAGAAAAAAATTGTGGTCACTGAATTACTCCTTGGCCATCTAAGACATATTGGTTCCATAAGCTGCTGGGATGCTTCAGTATTCTTATCTCCGAGAACTGTGGCCTTCAAGACTTTGGAGAATGAGGTTAAACCGCCAATTAGTATATTACGTAAAATAGGCTTTAAGTGTGCATGAAATCAAACTACATTAAATATGTTTTGAATATACAGAAGCCTATTGCATATAATAGGCTTTCAATATACATGAACAATTATTATAAAATACGTTTTGAATCTTCAGGAAAAGCCTATTAACATAACGTTGGCTTGAAATGAACATGAAAGCCTCTTTCTGAGTATTTCGCTCATGCTTCGTAAGGTAAGATTCCACTAAGTATTAACTATGACAAAGCCAGGAAGAGCCTGCTTCTGGTACCGGCGCCACAGGGAAACGTCTTCAGCACTCCTACAGAGTCACGTTGGTACTTGGGACCACTGGCAAATACCATACAATTTAAGTCGGTAAAATGCTAAAATATAAATTATCTTTTAAAATGCTTTGATGTCTCCCCTTGGCATCAGAGAGGGCACTAAGGAGTTTAGCAGTCGGCCTCCTTGTCACCGCCTTGTTGACGAGCTAAGTTTTGATCCATTGTGTATAGTGAAACGAGTCACTAGACAGTAATGGGGGAAAAAAAATGTTGTGTTTTAGAGGCGTTGCCATCTGTTAATGGCTAAGTGGTAATGGCCAGAAAGGCACATTGGAGGTGTCATTGAGGATGATCTTAGAGAACAATTGAGTTCTGAACTTCTATTATGATCCGGCATGGTGGCGTTTGAGAGGCTTTCTATGGCGCCGGCAGGTTCCAGAATGCCTTTCTGCCTCAACACTGCTGGTGCTGCTGATGTTCCTACTGAAACAGTTGATTATTACACAATATACTGGATAAAAATGGTCCAGGACGGACCGAAACGTCATCGTCTCCTAATCTTCAGGTGTGTGGTTTAGTTCTCAGTTAATTATTTATTACCTTAGGAGCAATTAAGATATCCCAGACAAGACGAGAGTCAGATTTGACAGACACTGATGATCATCAGCATTATAAACAAATAAAATGACTAGAGTGTTTATTATTGAAGACTACAAAACTTTATTTTAATTGTTTATAATTGTCTAGCCCATAAGATTAACAATAGCTACCTTCAGTGAATACAATAATCCCAGTGTTTAGGTTATCATAAAGTCAACCGTACAACCTAAAGAAACATATCTTTACTTTTAAATATGTTTTTTAGCTGTAAATTATGATAAGTTTATTCGGACAAAATTAATCACAAATAAATTGTTTATTCACAATGGAGAAACCAAACGTAATACTGTTTACAAATAAATTTCAAACAATTAGCTTCAAATGTGCGTCACTGGTGTACACGATTATTTGCTCACAGGAAATATTTGTTTTTGAACTGTTTTACCATGAAATAATATCAAATATAGGTATGTGTGTTTCAGGGAGGAGAAGGAGGGAGATGAGAGAGAGGACGAGAGAGAGAGCAGAGAGAGGAGAGAGAGGAGAGAGAGAGAGAGAGAGAGAGAGAGAGAGGAGAGAGATGAGAGAGAGAGAGAGAGGAGAGAGGAGGGAGAGAGAGAGAGAGTG
>WNGS01042707.1:24202663-24217129 GCA_020271785.1 Procambarus virginalis
ACTAAGGGTAAAATAAATGAAATAAATTCTACAGGAAAAAAACAGCTTGTAGTGGTGTTCAAAGCATAGCATATTATTATAAAGTGGGAAATATTATGGCAACAGCTTCGTTGATAACTTAATGGTTACCATTTAACTATTTTAAACATGCAATATTTTTGGCTACAATAGTATTATTGCTATTTTGTATAACTAAGATAAAGGTATTGTCAAAGTACAGAGAAAAGAATATGTACAGTGTTGTGCTCCCTGAAACAGAAGCAGCGAAGCCCCACTCGCCCTCCATCCCCACAATATACAGTTATACACAACTGATTGGTTGTAATGCACAACACATACCTACCAGTACTAGTATCTGTGCGTCACACTATCGAGAGAGAGGAAAACTGACTCGGGCTGAGCGCCACCAGTCAGCAGCCCCAGCTTTGAATAATTCTGCGATGCCATTCGTACGATAATTATTTTTTCAAAGCCACCACACAGGGATTTGTTTGGCGGGCCGGATGAAATTATGTGGCGGCCGGATGTGGCCCGCGGGCCATAGTTTGGAGACCCCTGGTCTAGGATATCACATTCCACACTGGGTGTCTCATTCCAGTCTGGTAGATCTCATTCCAGTCTGGTAGATCTCATTCCAGTCTTGAATATCCCATCCCTATTTGGCCTAGCTTTGTGCCAACTTGTATAAACATAGTGCCTCAATAATTTCCACATTCCAGAACACATGTCTATAATCACCTCATTTGTCTGGAAGACTGGAATTCCAGATCACACACCGTGGCGTATAATTCATGTCGTATAGCGGGTCGGGTGGATTATAGGGTGTGCCACCTGTCACTCATTACCACCTGTCACTCAACTGCTCATCACCATCGTGGGTGGTAATTGCATTTTAATTACCCCCGTCTGCAGGTGGTGCTTACCCGTGACAGCTGGCAGGGGGTGCCAATGACCACCTGCGCCACCTGCAGGGTTTTGGAAGGTGGCATCTTCCTCTGCCGGATTCACCTGCTGAGGAAGAGGTCCCTCCTGCTGGAGGTAGGACTCTCCTGCTGGGGGTGGGACTCTCCTGCTGGGGGTGGGACTCTCCTGCTGGGGGTAGGACTCTCCTGCTGGGGGTAGGACTCTCCTGCTGGGGTAGGACTCTCCTGCTGGGGGTAGACTCTCCTGCTAGGGGTAGGACTCTCCTGCTGGGGGTAGGACTCCCCTGCTAGGGGTAGGACTCTCCTGGGGGGTAGGACTCTCCTGCTAGGGTAGGACTCTCCTGCTGGGGGTAGGACTCTCCTGCTGGGGGTAGGACTCTCCTGCTGGGGGTGGGACTCTCCTGCTGGGGGTAGGACTCTCCTGCTGGGGTAGGACTCTCCTGCTAGGGGTAGGACTCTCCTGCTGGGGGTAGGACTCCCTGCTAGGGGTAGGACTCTCCTGGGGGGTAGGACTCTCCTGCTAGGGGTAGGACTCTCCTGCTGGGGGTAGGACTCTCCTGCTGGGGTAGGACTCTCCTGCTGGGGTGGGACTCTCCTGCTGGGGGTAGGACTCTCCTGCTGGGGGTAGGACTCTCCTGCTAGGGGTAGGACTCTCCTGCTGGGGGTAGGACTCTCCTGCTGGGGGTAGGACCCTCCTGGGGGGGTAGGACTCTCCTGCTAGGGGTAGGACTCTCCTGCTGGGGGTAGACCCTCCTGCTGGGGGTAGGACTCTCCTGCTGGGGTAGGACTCTCCTGCTGGGGGTGGGACTCTCCTGCTGGGGGTAGACTCTCCTGCTGGGGTAGGACTCTCCTGCTAGGGGTAGGACTCTCCTGCTGGGGGTAGGACTCTCCTGCTAGGGTAGGACTCTCCTGATGGGGGTAGGACTCTCCTGCTGGGGGTAGGACTCTCCTGCTGGGGGTAGGACCCTCCTGGGGGGGGTAGGCCTCTCCTGCTAGGGGTAGGACTCTCCTGCTGGGGTAGGACCCTCCTGCTGGGGGTAGGACCCTCCTGGGGGGGTAGGACTCTCCTGCTGGGGGTAGGACTCTCCTGCTGGGGGTAGGACTCTCCTGCTGGGGGTAGAACCCTCCTGGGGGGGGTAGGACTCTCCTGCTGGGGTAGGACTCTCCTGCTGGGGGTAGGACTCTCCTGCTGGGGGTAGGACTCTCCTGCTGGGGTAGGACCCTCCTGGGGGGGGTAGGACTCTCCTGCTAGGGGTAGGACTCTCCTGCTGGGGGTAGGACCCTCCTGGGGGGGGGGTAGGACTCTCCTGCTGGGGGTAGGACTCTCCTGCTGGGGTAGGACTCTCCTGCTGGGGGTAGGACTCTCTCTCTCTAATCAGCCACAGCTGTTTATGCTGAAATATATTGACAGATCTTACCGTTGGTTCTTGCGCAGACGGCATGATTTTACTGTCAGTCTGACCTCAGTGAACAGGATGTACCGCATCAGCTCTATACCATAACAACAGTGACACCCGTCCAACCGTGCCATGTCGTATCCCCCCCCCCTCCCCCACCACCAACACCACCCCCCCTTCACCCCTACAACACCCCCCCCCCTCCACTCCCCCTTCTTCCACCAAGTCCCCTCCCTCTCCTCTCTCTCTGTCTCCACTACCCACCCCTCCAATAGCCCCCCTCTCTACCCCCTCACCAAGGATAGAGAGTGGCATCCCTCCCCCCCCCACACCTCCTCCTCCCTCTCCCCCAACCCCTCCCTCAACAAGGGAGGATCCCCCCGCCACCCTCCTATACTCATAATTCCCAACTCAGCCACCCCATAATCAGCGTCGCGACTCACCTGCCTCATAACTTGACTCACGGGGGCCGTAATCTGCGTCATAATCCGGGGATCAGATTCAATCAAGGGCTCGAGAGAGGGGGCTCGAACGAGGGACCATGAGTGGTGTTTCGCAGCTCGTAACTTGTGGCTTTAAGTTGTCGTGTGCGTCCTAACCCCCCTTCCCCTCCTCCCCCCTCCTCGTGACGCAAGGAGGGGGGGAGATGGGGGGGGACACTCGCAAGCTGTAAGTCACATTCGGGCTAATTGAAATCTGGCTTGGAACTCCAGTATATCTGGCTTACAGCTCCAGTACTTTTGGCTTGGAGCTCCAGTATATCTGGCTGAGAGCACCATCATATCTGGCTTAAAGCACCAGGACATGTGTCTTAGAACAGCAGGACCTCACCCCCTAATGCCCCAAGCCAGATATCTCGGTGCTCTAAGCCAGATATCCTAGTGCTTAGATCACCAGGGGGTGATCTAAGCACTGCCACCTGGTAGAGAACACTCGAGGGGAAACAGCTGGCTTACGAAGCCTGTCAAGTTGACAACACCTGGCTTAGGACACCTGGTTGACAGCACCTGGACACCTGACTTAAAATAGTCAGATAATTAAAAAAAATCTCTACATAAATTTGTTGTCTAATAATACAAAACAAGAAATAGCAAGAAAACATCAAAATGTTCCTCCGATTAAAACAAAAATTATTACCGAACATAAACACAGGAAATATACAAGCCGTAACGGAACAACAAGCACATAAACAAGCACATAAACAAAGAAACTGAATATTTGAAAGTGCGCAAACAATTACGTTTTCAGAAATGATGTCCCGTTGTGTGTGTGTTTTGCTTGCTCGCAAAGACAACACGACGACGTGTCTTTGTTTTCTCTGCTAACACGGTTGGTGTTTGTGAAGGCGAAGAGTCACTGAAAAGCAGCTTCGAATCGGCATAAATTATTGGACAATTGTTGAGTGGTGTGCCACAGTGGTGAGAGGTAGAGGGAGGGAGAGAGAGAGAGAGAGAGAGAGAGAGAGAGAGAGAGAGAGAGAGAGAGAGAGAGAGAGAATGAATGAGAAAGATAGATTATCGAAGATGGAGTGATGTTCTCAACAAAGACCACTCTTTCTTGGTGTGTCCAGGTGTGTTACCTAGTCAGGTGTGTGTGTGTCACCTATATAGTCAGGTGTGTGTGTGTCACCTATACAGGCAGGTGTGTGTCCAGTCACGGCGAGCCTCCTCAAGCCGTCGTTAATCTTGTTTAACTCCAGTTTTCCAACGCGTCTCATTACTCATTTATTACTCATATAGAATACTCATTGATCACATCCTCTCAAGAAGCTCAGGGGAATTAGAAGTGATCTTCGTCTATGGTCATATTCTCGCCATATTCGTATGTGTGTAAGTGTGTGTTTTGTATGTGTGTGTAAGTGTGTGTTTTGTATGTGTGTGTAAGTGTGTGTTTTGTATGTGTGTGTAAGTGTGTGTTTTGTATGTGTGTGTAAGTGTGTGTTTTGTATGTGTGTGTTTAGTATGTGTGTGTAAGTGTGTGTTTTATATGTGTGTGTGTGTTTGTATGTGTGTGTAAGTGTGTGTTTTGTATGTGTGTGTAAGTGTGTGTTTGCATGTGTGAGTGTGTGTGTGTGTTTGCATGCGTGAGAGTGTGTTTGCATGCGTGAGAGTGTGTGTGAATGTGTGCTTTTACATGTGTGTGTGTGTGTGTGAGTGTTTCAGATTTTCACATCACAACCTGACAACACCGACTTGAAATTTTATCACAAAACAAGTAAACAAACAAACAAAACAAGCTTGTGAGCCACAGACACACTCCCGATCGCTTGGAAGAAAGCAAAACATAATTCTATTCCTTAGCCAAAACATGGCAATTAACATACTTTTTCACTAACATCATTCATAGGTAAAATCGAATAAACGATGATCTTAAATAGGCTTCTGTGGAAGACTGGAGACTTGCATAAGCACATATTTGGCTTCCCTAGAGAAGTAGGTACTGCCAACTGCATATACCAACAGTTCTAGCAACAGTTAACTCAGGTCTGGTCGACGACCGGGCCGCGGGGACGCTAAGCCCCGGAAGCACCTCAAGGTAACCTCAAGGTAAGGTCCGGGGATATATAGTGATCTTCCTTGATCTAGGAAACACATTCAAACTTGCAAGCCAGAGAAGCAATTTTACACACCACACGTTAACCAAAAATTGTGTGAGGGGGTAATGTGCTATAACCTACATTCAAGACTATAATGTGCTATAACCTACATGTCAGTCACATATACGCCTGAGTAAAGCTACAAGGCTAAGTGTCAGACTTCCAAATTCATGAGAATGGCACTCCAAAAAAAAAAAAAGAGTTTTATTAACATCCTTATTGGAAACCCCAATTACCATGACATCTGCTACAGGGAGTAAATTAATTGCTAAGCTATGTTGATGATTTACGTCACAAGTCCGTAATTTTTTTTTAAAGCCACAGAAGGCTCTATATAAAGTAACATGTGAATGTGCACGTTAGGGCTAATATATATTTAGACACACTACACACAGAATTCACAATAGCCTGATGCATCAAATGAACAAAAAGCAATGTTCGATGTATCGAACCTTCGTCACGGCCCTTGTGGATTTGTTCATATATTTAGAGAAATCTAAGAGAAATCTAAGAAATCTAAGAACAGAGAGAAATCTAAGACAAGGAGAATTGGTGGCAACCCTCCGGCCAGGTGCCCAGCCGGTCACGACACTAACCTTTAGTGGGCTACACAACACGTTCTAAAATGACATTCAACAAACAAATTCAACATCTCAAGGAGAAGGGAAAATCTTGACTGAATATCATGAGAGCAACCACAGGGCCCCGTCTAGGAGGTCCCCGTCTAGGAGGTCCCCGTCTAGGAGGTCCCTGTCTTGGAGGTCCCCGTCTAGGAGGTCCCCGTCTAGGAGGTCCCCCCGTCTAGGAGGTTCCCGTCTAGGAGGTCCCCGTCAAGGAGGTCCCCGTCTAGAAGGTCCCCGTCTTGAAGGTCCCCGTCTAGGAGGTCCCTGTCTTGGAGGTCCCCGTCTAGGAGGTCCCCGTCTAGGAGGTCCCCGTCTAGGAGGTCACCATTTAGGAGGCCCCCGTCTAGGAGGGCCCCGTCTAGGAGGTCCCCGTCTAGGAGGTCCCCGTCTAGGAGGTCCCCGTCTAGGAGGTCCCCGTCTAGAAGGTCCCCGTCTTGAAGGTCCCCGTCTAGGAGGTCCCCGTCAAGGAGGTCCCCGTCAAGGAGGACCCCGTCTTGGTTGTCCCCGTCTAAGAGCGAGACAGAGTATTATGAATGTTTTACATTCACGCCGTTCCTACCCTGGTTGGTTATCCACCGCCTGACTTACTAGAATTTCCTTCCAGCCAGAGGACAAAGGAGTCATAACCTGAGCTCCCAGACGGAATAAAATACTAAGCTTAAGATTCCAAAACCAAAAGAAAATCGATTAAAACAAGAATAAAGGACTTGCTGCCTGCATGTTGACCGAGATACTGACTAGACCAAGAATCACTTCACTTAAAGATTTAACCACTGGAGCACTAACTCTGGACAGAAGATCCTCCAGTAGCAACAGGTGGACCCATTGTGCGATAAACACCATCAATACATTCGATATAACAAACACAGTCACTGAGAAGGGTGTCGACGAAATACATTCAGACTTTGTTATGCAAGCCCCTTGGGCATGGCTGCCAGCAGACTTTAAGATTATGGTTATTGAAGGAAAAAAGAACCAGACAAATCCTGATCTGCTACGTAACATTGCACAGATGCATATGGAAGCAAACTTGGCATCTGACAGCTTCACTTACTTCACAGATGGATCAGTAGACCAGCTGGGACAAGAAACCGGAGCTGCAGTTAAGGCAGGAAACTCTGTAAATAGTTGGAGACTCTCAAACTCTCAACTTTACAAACAGAGATGCTAGCCGTTCAAAAGGCTTTGGAACATGCTCTTGCTGAACACCGACAACATGTTATCATACATACAGATTCGAGAACTGTCATTGAAACCTTGCAACAAAAACACATACATGACTACATCCATCTGATAATAAACGGCATATCATTAATGCAAACACTGAAACGTCAAGGCCGACGGGTACTTATCAACTGGGTGCCAAGTCATGTGGGAATAACAGGAAATGACATTGCAGACGAAGTTGCAAAACTTGCAACTAAGAGAAGAAATGTAGACGTTTACATACCACAGAGTCTATCACAGATTAGGAAAGTAATTAGAAACAGAGCAATGAGGAAAATGTACAGTGACCACAACACAGCAGTTGCAACATCAGGATCTGCGGGTTGGTACAAGAATTCTACCTACTACGAACACTTATTATCATGAAAGACAGCAAAAGAAAAACTTAAGGGCACTTGAACTGCATCAGGCTTGGATACCCATGTGCATGGGAAATAGGTTAACAGGTTTCAGAAGATGAGAGGAAATGTCAGCACTGTGAGAGGAAATGTCAGCACTGTGGAGAAATGCCCGACACACCACAGGAACATTATCTAACACAGTTGTGTTACTGTGTTACACATAGCTCTACGTGTGGGCAGAGTTACAGCCATAACAGACCACTGGAACATTATCTAACACAGTGCACAGTTACAAACCAAATAAGATTTGAATAGAGATTTAACAGCGAACAAGTTGCTAAATACATTGTACTCAAACTTACTGAAGCCAACATACAAGTCGTAAGCATTCAACCACCTCAGTAAGACTCAAATGCCACACTTAACGAGCCAGTCAGAGGTTTATCCCGCCAGTCACACGACGTAACTACCCCGTTGCCACAACCTTCCAACAAGTCGTGAAACCTTCTTACAAGTTGAAACAACTTTCTAACACGTTATAAAAACTTTATATCAAGATGTTACAACTTGGTAACTAGGTAACAGTGGCCGGTATGTTGTGTATAGGGCCCGCTTAACAATATCTCAGCAAAATAAACAAAAAAACTGTAACTTGAATTCCCCGCGATAAAGTTAGGCAAGTCCCAGCTGTGTCTGGGTACAAGTGACAGGATGAACAACCCAGCGGGTTTTCTTCCTATTGGGGAGTGTTGTATATGCTGCTATGGCCAGGAGCCGGTCGGCCGAGCGGACAGCACATCGGACTTGTGATCCTGGGGTCCCGGGTTCGATCCCGGGCGCCGGCGAGAAACCATGGGCAGAGTTTCTTTCACCCTATGCCTCTGTTACCTAGGAGTAAAATAGGTACCTGGGTGTAAGTCAGCTGTCACGGGCTGCTTCCTGGAGGTGGAGGCCTGGTCGAGGACCGGGCCGCGGGGACACTAAAAAGCCCAAAATCATTTCAAGATAACATCTCAAGAAGAAGATGGTGGTGTGTCATTTCACAGGATGAGTGACGCTGCCCAATACTGTCACTATGGCGGTATATTCACTCACAGGATGAGTGACGCTGCCCAATACTGTCACTATGGCGGTATATTCACTCACAGGATGAGTGACGCTGCCCAATACTGTCACTATGGCGGTATATTCACTCACAGGATGAGTGACGCTGCCCAATACTGTCACTATGGCGGTATATTCACTCACAGGATGAGTGACGCTGCCTAATACTGTCACTATGGCGGTATATTCACTCACAGGATGAGTGACGCTGCCCAATACTGTCACTATAGCGGTATATTCACTCACAGGATGAGTGACGCTGCCCAATACTGTCACTATGGCGGTATATTCACTCACAGGATGAGTGACGCTGCCCAGTACTGTCACTATAGCGGTATATTCACTCACAGGATGAGTGACGCTGCCCAATACTGTCACTATGGCGGTATATTCACTCACAAGATGAGTGACACTGCCCAATACTGTCACTATGGCGGTATATTCACTCACAAGATGAGTGACGCTGCCCAATACTGTCACTATGGCGGTATATTCACTCACAAGATGAGTGACGCTGCCCAATACTGTCACTATGGCGGTATATTCACTCACAAGATGAGTGACGCTGCCCAATACTGTCACTATGGCGGTATATTCACTCACAAGATGAGTGACGCTGCCCAATACTGTCACTATGGCGGTATATTCACTCACAAGATGAGTGACGCTGCCCAATACTGTCACTATGGCGGTATATTCACTCACAAGATGAGTGACGCTGCCCAATACTGTCACTATGGCGGTATATTCACTCACAAGATGAGTGACGCTGCCCAATACTGTCACTATGGCGGTATATTCACTCACAAGATGAGTGACGCTGCCCAATACTGTCACTATGGCGGTATATTCACTCACAAGATGAGTGGCGCTGCCCAATACTGTCACTATGGCGGTATGTTCTCTCACAGGATGAGTGACGCTGCCCAATACTGTCACTATGGCGGTATGTCCAGTCACAAGATGAGTGACGCTGCCCAATACTGTCACTATGGCGGTATATTCACTCACAAGATGAGTGACGCTGCCCAATACTGTCACTATGGCGGTATATTCACTCACAAGATGAGTGGCGCTGCCCAATACTGTCACTATGGCGGTATGTTCTCTCACAGGATGAGTGACGCTGCCCAATACTGTCACTATGGCGGTATGTTCAGTCACAAGATGAGTGACGCTGCCCAATACTGTCACTATGGCGGTATATTCACTCACAGGATGAGTGACGCTGCCCAATACTGTCACTATGGCGGTATATTCACTCACAGGATGAGTGACGCTGCCCAATACTGTCACTATGGCGGTATATTCACTCACAGGATGAGTGACGCTGCCCAATACTGTCACTATGGCGGTATATTCACTCACAGGATGAGTGACGCTGCCTAATACTGTCACTATGGCGGTATATTCACTCACAGGATGAGTGACGCTGCCCAATACTGTCACTATAGCGGTATATTCACTCACAGGATGAGTGACGNCACTGTCCAGAAGGAACACCACCAAGAACACTGTCCATAAGGAACACCAACCAAGAACACTGTCCAAAAGGAACACCAACCAAGAACACTGTCCAAAAGGAACACCAACCAAGAACACTGTCCATAAGGAACACCAACCACGAACACTGTCCAAAAGGAACACCTGTAGGGACGCCACACAACACCAGCTCATCAGATAAAGCAGACAGACAAACCTACAAACCTCAAGGCTAGACAGATGTGTACAGGAGACTGACAGACCCATGAACAGTTCAACAAAATGAGGAAGCTAATATATTGGACAGCAAATCGACCAACCAGCAGATAGATCAAGTAGACCTGAAGACGGTCACATGTGTAGAACCAGACAGGCAAACATTCCAAATTAGACAGGACAGGAGAGTGCCAGGCAGGCTGTCTCGACAGCCATTAGACCGTGGCACTCGTCTGTGACCTCTTGATTAATATTGCAACAAGCTCCTCCACCACCACAGTGCCGGCCTCTCGCAGGTAGAGGTCGCACTTGCAATGGCCTGGGAATAGAGGGAGGAAGCAGACGAAAATAGGAAATTAGGCTTTTGAAGATGGTTAGAATGTGTCGGCGAGGTGGAGATTGTGAGCCATTCTTAATGTCAACGACAAGGTAGAAGGGGGGGGAGTATTATACACGCGCACACACATACACACGCACACGCAAGCACACACATACACACGCACACACTTACACACCAGCAATCTTTCTCTCTCTGGAGTTAGGTTTACGTCCAGTTGATTATTTCTGATGCGTGCAGAGTCCGGGGCGAAGGGCGCTAAACACGGGGATTTGCCGTAATTCGAAGCCCGTAATCCCGTGGTGCGTCTGGCATTGGGGCTTGGCTAAGTAACGCTGGCCCCTCGTATATCTGTGTACCCGTTACCAGCGGTGGTGGTTTATATTGTGGCGGGGGTCTTGTACCCCCGTGTGGCGGCACGCGAGCCTCCGCCCCCCGACCCCCTCTTCCTCACCATCTTGTCGTTCCGTGTGTGTGTCTACTTACCTAGTTGTGCTTGCGGGGGCTGAGCTCTGGCTCTTTGGTCCCGCCTCTCAACTGTCAATCAACAGGTGTACAGGTTCCTGAGCCTATTGGGCTCTATCATATCTACACTTGAAACTGTGTATGGAGTCAGCCTCCACCACATCACTGCCTAATGCATTCCATTTGTTAACTATTCGGACACTGAAAAAGGTCTTTCAAACGTCTCTGTGGCTCATTTGGGTACTCACTTTCCATCTGTGTCCCATTGTTCGCGTACCACTCCTGGTAAACAGTTTATCTTTTTCTGCCCCTATCTATGTCTCTCCTAACTCTTCTGTCTTTATGTGTCGTGAGGTTCAATTCCAATAATCTTTCCTCGTAGCTCATACCTCTCAGCTCGGGGACTAGCTTGGTGGCACACCTCTTAACCTTTTCTAACTTCGTTTTGCGTTTGAATAGATATGGACTCCACGCTGGAGCCGCATATTCCAGTATTGGTCTGACATATGAGGTATACAAGGTTCTAAATGATTCCTTACATAAGTTTCTGCAGTCAGTTTTTATGTTCGCCAGCCTTGCATACGCCGCTGATGTTATCCTTTTGATGTGTGCTTCATGGGACAGGTCTGGTGTGATATCAACTCCAGATCTTTCTCTCTATTCCTGACTTCTGAAGGATTTCCTTTAACATCTGGTACCTTGTGTTTGGCCTCCTGCTCCCTACACCTATCCTCATCCTTTTGCACTTGCTCGAGTTAAACTCTAGTAACCATTACACACACAAAATCACAATAGCATGATGCATCAAATGAACAAATCTACAAGGGCCGTGACGAGGAATAAGGGCGAAGAGGGAGAACGGCCTAATGACATAGCTCGAGTGCATGGGGGGAGTTGTGTAAAACCCTGGTTTGTCTCGGAGAGGCTGCAGGATCCAGTAAGTTCAGTAGAACTTCGGTTTCAACTCTTTTGACCATGTCGTAGCTCAGTCGATTAAGGCAACGTCTGGGATGCTCTCGGACGCAGGTTCGAATCCTCGTCACGGCCCTTGTGGATTTGTTCTAGTAGCCATTTGTTGGACCATTTCTTCAGTCTGTCCAGATCATAATGTAGCCTCTTGCTTTCTTGCTCTGTCTTAATCCTTCTCATAATTTTAGCTTCATCAGCAACATTGAGAGGAATGAATCTACACCTTCTGGAAGATCATTTACGTATATCAGAAACAAGATAGGACCGATTACAGAACCCTGTGTGACAACACCTCAGTCAGAGGTCTCACCCCTCATGGTAACTCTTTGCTTCCTGTTGTTTAAGTACTCTCTTATCCAGGGGAGCACCCTACCACTTACTCCAGCTTGTTTCTCCAACTTGTGCAACAGTCTCTTGTGGGGTACTGTGCCAAAAGCTTTGAGACAGTTCAAGAAATGCAGTCTGCTCAGTTTTTCCTTTCTCGCTTAATACTTGCTGCTTGGTCATGGAATTCTATTAAACCTTTGAGACACGACTTGTCATCCCTGAACCCCTGCTGGTGGTGTGTTACAAAGCACACTGGGCACGGGCGACGCAGGTCAGCCAAAGGAAACATTTATTTACGCTCAGATCTGATGACAGGAGCTCGGTCAAGCAGGCAGACATAGTTGACTTGATTAATAGACTTAGATGTGTCAGCGCACACACACACACACAAGCGTAGGGGCGCTGGTGGCTGACTGGACAGCACGCTGGATACGTAGTTCTGTGGTCCGGGGTTCGATTCCCGGCGCCTGCGGAAACAAAAATGGGAAACAGATAGGCAGAGTTTCTTTCACCCTGATGCGACTGTTCATATAGCAGTAGATAGGTAACTGGGAGTTAGGCAGCTGCTACGGGCTGCTTCCTGGGGATGTGTGTGTGTGTGTGTGTGTGTGTGTGTGTGTGTGTGTGTGTGTGTGTTTGTGTGTGTGTGTGTGTGTGTGTGTGTTAGAAATATATCCAGTAGATATAAAAGAGGAAAAATAAGCTGGTTAGAAAGGCGGGGTCCAAGAGCTGAAAGCTCGATTCCACAGACACAAATAATAAACACACACACACACACACACACACACACACACACACACACACTGCGTGACAGGCACCGTGGAAGGTGTAATATGTTAGCGGACTGTGAAGCCTCATTAGAGGAGTCCAAACATGGCCCTGCTCAAACCTGGCTCGTACTGCTGACTTATCCACACTACACTCCAACCACCCCCACCACCACTACAAACAATTTACGTTCTCCTTTGATGATACTTGCTGCTGACGAACAACCCGGAATTATATCCCGTCTTATTGATATTGTGCGGGTCGGGGCGGCGCGAGGCTTCGTGACCCCCCCCGCCCGGCCGCCCGGCTTGGGTTCCTATCTCGGGCAGGTATGTTGTTCGTCTTTATCATTTCTTCCTGTAGCTTGAAATACTATCCTGGCAAGTTATGTAATATTTTTTAGTAAAATCTGTATTAATAGTTCCTTTGTGATTGATACTTTTGTTTTTTTGAAAATAATTATTTCTAATTCATATATTTAAGGAATCCTTGGATTCTTTGATGAATCCAAGGATGAGTTGTATTTTGAAGCGTTGGATTATTAAAACAGCTGACATCAACAGAAGGCATTCATAGATTTTAAGAACATTTTTTTATTTTTATGAGTGATGGAGTTTACATCCCTTTTCCTTTGAGGAGGAAGGGCTGGAAGGCACGTATTGTAGTCTCCATTTCCTGCTTCCTTTTTTCCTTCTCTACATCTACCCTTCCCTACAGCCAACCTCCACACGAAGGAACATATATACACCGAGAGGTTTTCCTTCTTCTCAGTGTACCAGGAGACCCAGAGACACTCGTTATAACACGACCAAAAGCCTCATTCACTCTAAACATCTATACCACCTCCGGGGCTACTCATGCCGTGCCGCCTCTTGTGGTGACCCTCAATTCAACAACAACAACAACAAATTCTCGGTGTATATGCACTGGGAGTATAATCTCAACAATACTTGCTGGTTGGTGAGCAATCTTATTGTAGTGGCTTTAATAACCCCTCCAGAGGATGATAGGTTTTGACCCAACAACACACGTCAACCCTCCCCCACCCCCAGCCACCACCAGGTCAACCCCCACTCGGTCTTCCCTTACTCCATTCAAACCATCCCCAACCCACGGATCCCCTACAGCAACCCGCCCTCCGAATTGAAAGTACGATTTATACTAAGTGTAATAAGTACACTCTCTTACTGTCATAAACAGTGATAATTGCACTTATGGGGCCTACACATGTCAACTCCCTCCCCCTCCCTCCCCCCCCCCACACATCCCCTACCCATGTCACAAATCACCCCTACCCATCTCACACACACATCCCCTACCCATATCATGTTCCCCCCCCCCCCAAACCATCTTCCCGTTCCAGCATAACCATCGCCAACACCACCCAACAAGTCCCTGGGTGTGATACACAACAGTGATGGGAAATGTCCCCTCGAGGATGCTCTGGTGTATACGGAGTGCCCAATGTGTCGGGTTAATGCCTGTGACTTTAGGGCGGTTGGGATCCAGTGGTACATTTTGATGATGCGGTGACTTTTTGTTAATTTTTTTTTTTTTTGGCTAAGACTAGGGGTTTATAGGGGTGTTAATTGACGTGCCTTGTGGAAACTGCAAGCAAGAGCTGTTTTCTACCTCAGCTCATCGGAAGCCTGCTGCTAGAGAGGACCGCTACTTCATGGGTGGAATGTTCT
>WNGS01042707.1:24217154-24231288 GCA_020271785.1 Procambarus virginalis
GTGACCGGGAGAGAACGAGGTAATTATGTGGGATATTCTTTATAATCGAGTATACAATAACTTTTTTTAAATGAAACAGAATTCCTTCTTCTCTTCCTCCCCTCCTCCTTATACTCCTTTTGTCCGCCTAACGTCTCTGTCTATTCTTGTTATTTTCTTCTTCTACAATTTCGTCTTTCTATTTTCCTGATTGGTTTAGTTGTTTGGAGTCACTGCTGTTGAGAATAACTATGGATTACTATATGACTAATAATAACGAATCATAACAGATATAGAATATAACTCCTGACTCCTTCCAGATCAAGGGAGATATTGTTCGTCCTACGCACACCTATAGGATGCAGTCAGCAGTTCCTATTGCTAGTAGTCAGAGACGCCATGATCCGAGTCAGTAGTGAACATTTCGCAATCGATGGATTAGTCTTATTAACCATCTTTATTGACAAAATTAATACAATTTCGCCAATCGACGGAGTCATAATTAACTTGTGTTGACATTTTAAAGTAACGTTATTCACTCCGAGGGTCATAAGTTGGTGTTTTAAATCACACGAGTCTTATTAGTTGCTTATGATGCTGTGTATCGTATGGTACACCATACAATACACATATGGTGTACCATACACATGGCATATACACAATACATACATACTATATATGGTGTACCATACTACATTTGTATGGTACACCATACGAGACACTTCGCTACTCTAAGGTGGTCATTTAGGCCACGAGGAGGTCTCTGAACGAGACCATTTGGGTAAGTCGAGTCAATACCAACCAAGAAAGGCGTAATTTTGATATATTTTCCCCGAACGAGTCAGTTTGAGATGATTGGTCGCACAAACACGCCCTGGTCCTCTACAGTAATACATCGTATTTTGGCGTCAGTACCCCAACAGAAACCCTTGTTTATATTTGTTTACTCATAATATTTTTTGTCCCCAACAGACACAATATGATCATAATCATATAACGGCTTGCAAAATTTTTGTTTTTTGTGGGAGGTTAGGTTAGGTTAGGTTAGGTTAAGTTAGGTTAGGTTAGGTTAAGTTAGGTTAGATTAGGTTAGGTTAGGGTTAAGTTTAGGTTAGGTTAGGTTCGGGTAATTTGGTACACCATTTTTGTTTGTTACAAACAGTCTTAAAGATTCACGAGACGCTAAGTTAATCGAAAGTCCGTGTTGGTGGATGACAAGAGTTTCTGGAGCAGTAGTCAAAGAGTCGCCCCAGTCAGAGTCTGTGTGTCTCTCCCTGGCGGCCCCCTGAACCAGTCCTCACACTCAGGAGTCTGAATCTCGCTCTTCAGTTGAAGGGAGCAAAATGTATGTTTGATTTCCACTCATGTACACCTGTTCAGTTCGGCCAGAATTGCAGCGATTTGTGTCAGTTGTGAAGGATAGAGCCGGTGACCTGCCAGCCGGGGCCGGGGCCCCAGCAAGGCCCCGCCAGCACAGAAATGATGCAAGACTTCGTGTCGAAAATAAAATTGCATCCCTCCTGGCGGATGACAAGAGCGGGCTGTGACACGGAGGGAGTCTGTGCACTTCGGGAAGGGGAAGAGAGAAGAGGAGAAGGGAGGGTGGAGGAGGAGGAGGGGGGGGGGAAGAAAAGTGGGTGACAGGGAACGACAGACAGGGGGGACAGGGGGGGCGCGACAGATTCGAACGAAATGCGACGTGAAACAAATTCACTATTACCAAAAAACTACGTGCACAGCGATTCGCCTGTTGGGTTTCTTGAGTATATCTTCTAGATGATTGTCGGCGGGCCTTACCGCCGTTTTACCCCCCTTAGCCGTCGCCGCGTCCCGTCCTCGCCAGGCCTCCTTTTGTTACCCCCCCCAGGAAGCAGCTGTCTAACTCCGTTACCTATTTACTGCTAGTACAGGGGCATCAGGGTGAAAGAAACATTTGCCATTTTCTCCCGCCTCCACCGGGGATCGAACCCGGAACTTCAGTACTACGAATCCGAAGCGCTGTCCCCCCAGCGTCAGGGCGCCTGACGCTACTTGGTGCTAGTCCCAGCCTCGTTGTGGAGATAGATCAAGCCCAACCGTCTCCGGCTCTCACGCTTTAATACAAATATTTATCAATAAACATATCAATATAAATATATATGGATATATCTTATAGTCATTTTGCCCCGAAGTATTTAACAAGCGAAATCCCTTTCAGTGAGGTTAAGTACCCTAACGTGCGCTACCTCTGAACGGTGTCTGCTCGGATATTTTCTGGGGGTTTAATAGGCCTACTCCTCACCTGGGATTAGTTATAGGCTGGCAGATTATGCGGAAAATATTTAAACAACCGTATACCTTAAATGATAACTATTGCAGCTGCTCATTGTGAAGATGTTTGTAAACCTAAAATGCCTAAATCCCTAAACCTAGAAACAAATAATAGTCAACATAATTAATTACATTTAATCCACCAACATGTTGCTTTAGATTCAGCTACTGGAACTAACAACGTTCCAAGTAAGCACGGGCTATGGTGAGCCCGTAGTGGACTCACCTGCACAAGGAGCGGGGCTGTAACTTGAACCAACGACAGTAGTATATACGTGTCATATTTGACTGAACACACACAGGCTGTGAAGGTCCCGCAGCGTCCGGTATCGAGTCTACTCTATATAACAACTTTAGAGCTATTCACTAATAAACTAAAATTATTCAGACTTAACTTATATTTTTAAGAAATCTTCGTCCCGACTGCTGCTTCTTCAAACATTCCACAAAAGACTGTGAAAATAATTGCATCTTCACAAATTTGTTTCAAAAGAGCAAAAGCCAGGTTTTAAAATTAACCCATTTTCTATGCTATTCATCACCAAAGGGGGCGCTCATGCAAAATATTCCGAATTATATAGGTTTATTTCCTAGCGCTCCCACGAATTTCATTTAAAAACACACAGGCTGCTTCATATTGATTACTGTTTCCAAAGCCCCGGTTATACTCATCCTCGCATTCTGCCCCGCTCCAGAACAGAAACAAAATGAAAACTTCTGGGAAAATGTCTGATCTAAGTGCTACGTACGCGCCCGTTTTCCTTGTCAAGCTGAAGTATATGGGAAGATTTCTGACACACTATGTTAAAATATATATTATACATGCAAACAATAGTCCCCGTCTCCTACATCCCACGGTAGTTAAGGAAATAATTTGTTTGTTTAAATCTCGGGGGAACCTATAGGATTGGTTGAAAAGTTTGGTTTAGTTTAGTCATTTATTGCACCCCATACCCATCGTCAGGGGTGGAGAACATTCAACCCGTCCTCCACTAGGCTGTCTAAAGCGGCGGCCATCCTCCCCAGATGCATCATAAATTTAACATACTGTATATTAAAAATGGTTTGTTCTCATATATAAATTCGATTCTTATACATAAATCTATGTATAGTCTGGTGTAGGTTAGGGTTAGGTGTTTAGGTTCAGTTGGCGATATTTGTAATTGTAGTACGTGGGTGAAGCATTTACAGCGTTGTGGTTCGAACAAAATTCGTCAGTGAAGCACTTGTTCCGGAATGTTCGAACGTCAGCAGTTGTGAGTCGTGTTAACCGCTTTTCATTCATAAACAGGGGGTTTGGCGGGTGCATGGAATCACTTTTGGATCTTGTTTGGAGGACGGGCTGTTTACAGCGTTGTGGTTCGAACAAAAGTCGTCAGTGAAGCACTTGTTCCGGAAGTTTCGACGAATCAGGTTTGAGTCGTGTGTAAACCGTTTTTCATTCATAAACCAGGGGGTTGGCGGGTGCATGAAATGGACTGTGGCTCTTTGTTTATGACGACGAGCTGAGTTCAGGAACCGAACCTCACAATTCAGCTCGTCCTCATAACAAAGGCCACAGCCATTCCATGCACCGCCAGCCCCTCCTCCAGACAATAACCTAAAAGTGATTCCATGCACCCACCAACCCCCTGGTGTTTATGAATGAAAATCGGTTACACACGACTCACAATATGACGTCCGAACACTTCCGGAACAAGTGCTTCACTGACGACTTTTGTTCGAACCACAACGCTGTAAATGCTTCACCCACGTACTACAAATACAAATATCGCCAACGAACCTAAACAACTAACCAAACCTATAACTATATATACACAGATGCTATATATTATAATGTTAATTTATATTTTAGAAAGTTTCCATTTTAATGAAGAGCATGTTAAAATTGATGAATGCGTCTGTGGGGTCGACCGCTGAATGGAATCGACTTGTTCTGAGGACGGGTTCGACAGTTCATTTATCTAAGCAAGTACAACCTTGGGAAACTTGTTACATTTTTTTAATAAACACCTGTGTTCACACACACACACACACACACACACACACACTCATAATATATATATATATATATATATAATATATATATATTATATATATATATATATATATATATATTTTTTTTTTTTTTTTTTAAAGTTTGTGAGGGACCACCTCTGGTGCCAATGTGGGGACCCATAGCCCGGAGAAAGAAATAAAACGTATTCAGAGGAGACCTTGTGGTTTTCTCACTGAACACTAATATTTTCTTCTCCTACCACCCCATTCTTTTGTATGTACACATATATATTTGCTTTATTTGAACTGTGTCACAAAAAAGGAGTTACATATAGGTTACAAAGTGGTATCATAAGGTTGTCGAGTTCCTCCAGCTCCTCAGATGGCGGGCAGGAACCCCTGGATGCAGTGCGCATTTCCCCCTGTATCGCACGCTGAGGCGCTGGAAAAGAAAGCTGGCAGCTCTAGGGTCCCTTGTTGTTTCAATGAGCCTAGAACCCAGTTCCTTCATTAAAAACTGTAGCACTTTTCCCCAGGCGCCGAGTGTCTCAAAGCAATGGGGACAAAATTGTAGTGGTGATCAAGTCTCTATACTTACGGGATTTTGGCTGCTTCCCTGTGGGTGGCAGCGCCCCCTGGTTGTGCAACACTGAGGTCAATTGTAGGTGTTAGCCAGGGTTGATACGCACGTGTAGTCCCATACCAACTGCTTGCCATTCTTCCAGGGGTTCACGGTGATACCATCCGGCGACCAATAAGAGCATCAGAGTTACGGGGCGTTAGGTAACGAGGCTCTCTCTCGGCGGGCATCCAGCTGTGGTGATATATAAATATATATAAATATATATATAATATATATATATTATATTTTTTTATTATTTTTTTTATTTATTTATATTTTTATTTTATTTGTTTTTTGTTGGTCCATTCAAGGCAGTTTTCTGCTGTGTCCGTTCACAGTTACTAATCGTGCTCTGAACCCACCCAACTGTACGGCTGCGGGCACAGTCATGTGCTATGTAACTCGCTCTCCTGATTAACACGTCGCATTTTGACGTATAATTTCAAAAAGCCCCAAAATTGGTGTACTAAAAAATGGCAGCAGCTCGGGAAATTGACGTGATGTCCCGTTTTCTTCGTTGGTCCTCGGGTAAGTTAGACTCAGGCAATTTAGTACAACAGTTTAGAGACGTTGGAATCGTTCGGGAGAACGAGCCAATTCATTACCTATAGTGAGCATAAACTATGGATACTTGGCTACGATTTCTGGTAGAGTTCATCATTATGAATGAAGTACCTATATTTCTGAGTTATCCCTGAATTACGCGATGTTTTCCCATTCTATTACATACTAAATTAAAGTATGGGAATGAGTCTGAAGAGTAGGAAGGACTGAAAGTGAATTCACATTTTATGATTACAGAGTAAGGATTATTGGATAATCTGGCGTGAGGATTTCCGAGAACGAGAGGTGGAAGAGGAGGGCGGCGAAGATCTGGTGGTGATAGTGTCTTCGGGGGGAAGGTTATGAAGATGGAAGGTGATGGTGATAGTGACGGAGGGTGTTATAATGACGAGGTGAACTCCTTTAAATAAGAGAGCTGACGATGGAGGCGGGTACTGAGCCTTATAGACAAGTTCTCTGGTGAAGGTTTATGACTGTGGTGGCCCCCTGGTGTTGGTACAACCACAAAACACAGGCTCTACACCAGGACCTATGTTTGTGTTACTGTACCACACACCAGGAACTGTGGTTGTGTTACTGTACACACACCAGGACCTGTGGTTGTGTTACTGTACCACACACCAGGACCTGTGTTTGTGTTATCTGTACCACACACCAGGACCTAGGTTTTGTGTTACTGTACCACACACCAGGACCTGTGGTTGTGTTACTGTACCAACACCAGGACCTGTGGTTGTGTACTGTACCACACACCAGGACCTGTGTTGTGTTATGTACCACACACCAGGACCTGTGGTTGTGTTACTGTACCACACACCGGACTGTGGTTGTGTTACTGTACCACACACGAGGACTGTGTTTGTGTTACTGTACCACACACCAGACCTGTGTTGTGTTACTGTACCACACACCAGGACCTGTGGTTGTGTTACTGTACCACACACCAGGACCTGTGGTTGTGTTACTGTACCACACACCAGGACCTGTGGTTGTGTTACTGTACCACACACCAGGACCTGTGGTTGTGTTACTGTACCCACCACCAGGACCTGTGGTTGTACCACACACCAGGACCTGTGGTTGTGTTTCTGTACCACACACCAGGACCTGTGTTTGTGTGGTTGTAGAATACACATGTGCCTATGTTTGTATAGTTGTGCCTCACTCCTGGGCCAGTGGTTACGTGATTGTACCATACACAACTGGACCTGTGTTTGCATGGTTGTACCCTATGCTTGACACGGGAGACATCTCCCGACACGCAGGGTGCAGTCGCACCTCCACATATCTCCAGTATCAGCTCTCGAACTGGTAATGGCTCATAAGGGCCACCACTTACGGGCTATTCATGCCCGTGCCACCTTTTGGGTGGCTGAATCTTTATCAATCAATCAATCTATGCCTGAACATGTGCTTCTATCTGTGTACTCACCTAGTTGTATTCACCTAGTTGTGCTTGCGGGGGTTGAGCTCTGCTCTTTCGACCCGCCTCTCAACTGTCAATCAATCAACTGTTACTAACTACTAACTTATTTTTTTTTTCACACATACACACACCCAGGAAGCAGCTCGTAACAGCTGTCTAACTTCCAGGTACCTATTTACTGCTAGGTAACAGGAGCATCAGGGTGAAAGAAACTGTGCCCATTTGCCGGTGCTGGGAATCGAACCTGGGTCACAGGATTATGAGTCCCACTCGCTGTCCACTCAGCTACCAGACCCCTGTATGTGTGTGTACCTCTAACTATGTGTATCTCTGACACCAAAAACTGTTCTTACACCAGTAATTGTTCTTTCACCATTACCTGTTCTTACACCTAAACCTGTTCAGTGTAATATGGAGAAAGAGCCTTGATACAGGGGAGATACCAGCAGCCCTTAAATCGGCAGATATATCTTCTCTGCACAAGGGCGGTAGTAAAGCTTTGGCCAAAAATTATAGACCAGTTGCTCTAACATCACATATAACAACAGTTTTTGACAGAGTGATTAGGAAACAAATTTCCAGTTGTATGGAATATAATGAACTTCACAACCCCGGACAATATGGATTTAGAGCGGGAAGATCCTTCTTGAGGTTATCTTGAGATGATTTCGGGGCTATTTTAGTGTCCCCGCGGCCCGGTCCTCGACCAGGCCTCCACTCCCAGGAAGCAGCCCGTGACAGCTGACTAACACCCAGGTACCAATTTTACTGCTAGGTAACAGGGGCATAGGGTGAAAGAAACTCTGTCCATTGTTTCTCGCCGGCGCCTGGGATCGAACCCAGGACCACAGGATCACAAGTCCCGCGTGCTGTCCACTCGGCCGACCGGCTCCCTTGTCCCATCCTGTCTGTCATATCGCTATGCTATACATATACCGAAACGCTATGCGTGCTAGTGGCTTTACAAAATTGTAATCTCAACTTAAACTCTATGTTCTCTCTTAACCCCCAATGTACCTTCTTGTATATATATAAATAAATAAATAAATAAATATCAGGCCGGGCTTGGGGAGTAGAAGAACTGCCAGAACCCCGTCAAGCAGGTATCAAGCAGTTACTCAACCATTATGGTAAAATTACAGAAGCCTTAGAAGAACAAAATTCAGATGCAGGCGAGGAGTCACAATAACGTGGCTAAAGTATGTTGACCAGACCACACACTAGAAGGTAAAGGGACGACAACGTTTCGGTCCGTCCTGGACCATTCTCAAGTCGATTGTGATATGACACAATCGACTTGAGAATGGTCCAGGACGGACCGAAACGTCGTCGTCCCTTTACCTTCTAGTGTGTTGTCTGGTCAACAAAATTCAGATGTTGTATACACAAACTTTGTAAGAGGCATTCGACATGTGACCATGGAGTGATAGCACATAAAATTAGATCAATAGGAGTACCGGGTAAAGTGGATCGTTGGATTTTCATCTTTCTGTTAAACAGAATGCACAGAGTTACGGTCAATCAAATAAGATCAAGCCCAAGTGCAGTGAAAAGCTCTGTGCCCCAGGGCACAGTCCTTGCACCGCTACTATTTCTCATTCTTATCTCGGATATTGACAAAAATACTAGTCACAGCTTCGTGTCATCTTTTGAAGATGTTACAAAAATCAGAATGAAATTTTTCTTTGTAGAAGACACTGCAAAACTACAGGCATATATTAATAAAGTCTTTGATTTGGCAACTGAAAATAACATGATGTTTAAGAGTGATAAGTTCCAGGTACTGAGGTATGGTGGAAACGAGGAACTTAAACGAAACACAGGGAACAGGACACAATCAGACCTACTCATAGAAGGAAAGCAACATGTAAAAGATCTGGGAATTGTTATGTCTGACGACCTGATAATTAGTGAGCATAACCGAGCAAATACAGCGGCGGCGGCCAGGAAAATGATAAGATGGCTTATGAGAACGTTCAAATCCAGACCCCACAGCAATGTTAATACTGTTTAAATCACTGTTGCTGTCCCGTCTTGAGTATTGCTCGGTGCTTACTTTCCCTTTTAGAGCGGGAGAGCTCTCTGAATTGGAGGAATGGGAGGGAATACAGCGAGCATATACGGCACGCTTAGAAACGATAAAACATCTAAATTATTGGGACCAACTCAGAGCTCTGAAAATGTACTATCTGGAAAGGAGACGAGAGAGGTATCACGTAATATATACATGAAAGATACTTGTGGGCCAGGTCCCAAACTTGCACAGTAGAATAACAACATACTGAAGCAAAAGATACGGAAGGAAATGCAGAATAGATCCAGTGAGGAGTAGAGCTGCCATTGACACAATCGGAGAACACTGTCTGAACATCAGAGGTCCACAGCTGTTCAACACCCTCCCAGCAAGCATTATAAATATTGCCGGGACAAAGATGGATGTAGTCAAGAGGTTCTTACAAGCACTTAGACAAGTTCTTGCAAGAAGTGCCGGACCAACCAGGCTGTAGTGGATATGTGGGCCTGCGGGCTGCTCCAAGCAACAGCCTGTTGGAGCAAATTATCACAAGTTATCACACACTCCCAAAACCCTCTCCTGGCATCACCTGTCAGCATACATCACCTGTCAGTATACATCATATGTCTGCACTCGTATCTTCATAAATAGATTTTTTGCTTGTCTCGAACAGCCTTTTCGATCTATCTATAAGTCTATTAAATGTTAATCCCAGTCTAAAATATATAAGTTTCATACACTTACACGAGATCCCATACACCCAGACAGACAGACAGACGGGATCCCATACACCCAGACAGACAGACGGATCCCATACACCAGACAGACAGACAGACGGGATCCCATACACCCAGACAGACAGACAGACGGGATCCCATACACCCTAACATGGAATCTCATCAAAGATTCCATATCAAAATGTCGTCAGATTGAATGGAACAGACTTTCCATTCACTCTGACAGACAGACAAAGACAGACAGACAGACAGACAGACAGACAGACAGACAGACAGACAGACAGACAGACAGACAGACAGACAGACAGACAGACAGACAGACAGACAGACTGACTGATGTCTCCCGGCAAGCTAGCAATGTGACAGTCCGTCTCCAAAATCTCGGACCGTGAAATTAGTGAAAATAACAAACATTATCTTTCAATTTACCCGAGTTCTGGACCGCCTTTCATACGGTCAGAAAATAATTAGTTGATTTACGGTCTGAAACTGCACTTAATTAAAGGCCACAGGTTTCATTGTTGTTCTCTGCAATGTTGTCATTTTCTTGGTGTTTTTCCTTGCAACGTTGTCATTTTCTTGGTGGATGTTTGTAATGCCATTTTCTTCTTTTTTTCGCCCTGGTTCTCTTTTGTTTTCCTTCTTCGCTGCAGCTATAGATCTGGCAGCAACAAGACGGACTTACGTTCAGTCTAGTGAACGTACATGCCACTACGTACTACGGAATCTAACAATTCGAGTCAATCAATGGACAAGCTAAACGTCAACACACACACACACACACACACACACACATACACACACACACACACACACACACACACTCACACACACACACACACACACACACACACACACACACACACACACACACACACAACACACACACACACACACACACACACACACGGTCGATATTTGGAGGTTTTAGGGGTTTAACAGCAGCAAGCTTCATTCACAACACGACTCTGGCTCGGGTTTAAGTACTCACATGCTTCATTCATACCCGCTCGTAAACAACAACAATAGCGTAGGCTTTAAACGCGCGCATTTTTTCATTCATTAAAAAAACGCGTCATTAACTAAACAGAGTAACAGAGGAGACTCAATGGACTAGCGAAACGAAAACATACAACCACTCCAGGCTTATGGGTTATAGAGCTCTCAGATTTCATTGAGTAAAGCCTCCACAAACACTAATATGCGCCATGGGTGCGTCGAGGAATTAAGAAGGGTATATATACACCGTCGTGAGATTACGAGTGGCGAGAGCGAATACTACACACTCGCCACCCTATTCATCAAGATCTTGCGTAAACACACACACACACACACACACACCTCACGTTAAGGAATTAATGAATTATATAATTGCAAAAAATACTCGCAATGGAGGTTTGTGGCTTTGTCTTCTTGAGTGTTAGTTTGTGTGTATTCACCTAGTTGTGCTTGCGAGGGTTTTGTGCTTGCTGTTAATATATGCCTCTTTCGGCCCGCCTCTCAACTGTCAATCAATCAACTGTTACTAACTACTATTTTTTTTCACACACACACATCCCCGGAAGCAGCCCGTAACAGCTGTCTAACTCCCAGGTACCTATTTAGTGCTAGGTAACAGGGGCATCAGGGTGAAAGAAACTTCCCATTGTCTCTGCCAGCGCCGGGAATCGAATCTGGGCCACAGGATTACGAGTTCTCGCGCGCTGTCCACTCAGCTACCAGACCCCCTCATCAGCTACCAGACCCCCTTATGTGTGTGTGTGTGTGTATTCACCTATATTTTCCTGCAGGATTGAGCCTGCAGGCTCGATCCTGCAGATCGAGCCTCTTGGAGCCTGCTTTTTGAGCCACCGGTTGTCTAATGACTCCTGACCTTTTCCTATCATACCTAATTATAAAGTTATGAATGTGGTGAGCATTTACAACCTGCTCCGTTAGATCATTCCATTTACCAACTACTCTTAGGCTAGAAAAAAAAACTTTCGAACATCTCTATGCCACATCTGAGTCTCAGGCGGTCACCACTTGGGCTGGACGGTAGAGCGATGGTCTCGCTTCATGCAGGTCGGCGTTCAATCCCCGACCGTCCAAGTGGTTGGGCACCATTCCTCGCCCCCTTAACTTTCCATAGAAACGTCCTCTACACTAAGGAAACAAAATAGGAATGTGCCTCAATGCCAACAGTGACTGCCCAGACAGGTACAAGAGAAGTGTTGTCAACGCTTATGTCGACCGTGCTCTCAGCCACAGTTCAGGATGGAAGCAAGTCGATGAAGAACTCTGTAGGGTGAGGCAGGTCCCAGTCAACAACGGCTTCTCTAACGGTATTGTTGAAGACGTCATAAAAAGAAAGGTGAAACGCCATGCAACCTCTGAAGAGTCAACTAACACAACACCTGTACCTCCTATTAGACTATTTTACAGAAACTTCATTTCGACGGCTCATAAAACGGAGGAAAGGGTCCTGAAAGATATTATTGATAGGAACGTTATCCCTACAGACAAAAATCAGAAAATACAATTGACAATTTACTACAAAAACAAAACAACGGCCAACCTACTCATGAAAAGCTCCCCAGACACCAAACAGAACGCCCTGAAGGAAACCAACGTCGTCTATGCCTTCAAATGCCCACTTGGGGACTGTAAGCCCCAAAGAACTCAGTATATAGGCAAGACAACAACGTCTCTTTCTAGGCGATTAACAATGCACAAACAACAGGGCTCCATCAAGGAACATACGCTCTCTTCTCACAAAGAAACCATCACCAGATAAATCTTAACAAGCAGCACAGAAATCATCGATAAATACAGCGACAGCAGGAGACTCGACATCTGCGAGGCACTACACATCAAAAAGTCAACACCAGCAATCAACAGCCAATTAATGCATAACTATATTCTACCCACTTCAAACCCCAAACCAACATAGAAGCAGGAAGAGGAGGTATGGGCCAATAGGCCTTCTGCAGTTGCTTCCATTCTTATGTTTTCGTACCCAATTTATATCCATTGTTTCATGTTCTGGCATATGCTCTGTCACCTCACCCAAAACGTTTGAACCATATCACCTCACCCAAAACGAGTATAAGTATGATGAATTTTATGTGTAAACTAAGTTTTTGAAAATGTAATAAGCATTACGAAACGCGTTCAGACGTCAGACCAGAAATCAAGAATGAATTTTGGAGAGTTAATTTATCAATTACCCTCGACAGTGAAGAAGAACGTAAGAAATATTGAGAAGATTCGTGTTATCATTATTAATCTTACCCTTTCGGTCATATTCAACAACATATGTTTAAAAGAAAACACTGCTACCAAATATACTAATATATATATATATATATATATATATATATATATATATATATATATATATATATATATATATATATATATATATATATATATATACATATATATATATATATATTAGTATATTACTGCCAGAGCACTTTGCAACTGGAGTACAGGACCCCCTTAACCCCTCGACCATCACGACCGGACAAAGATGATGGTAGCCGAGGGTAATTCCCCATCATCCGCCGGCACTCTGATGGTAATCTTGGGCATACATTTATATATATATATATATATATATATATATATATATATATATATATATATATATATATATATATGTGTAAGGTAAGGCGCCTTAGCACTAAACCACAAAATTATCCAACTTGCTTAATTTTTTTCTGGTTTTTGATTTACTTTCTCCGGGTAATATAAACTCGCTTCATAATTATCGGAAATTCTTGCGTGGTCCCGTCGTGAATGTGTAGGCTGGGGCGGCATGATAGCGGCATGATAGCAATGCCTCAGACTGGTTATAGAGATTGCTTAAGGCTTTAGTCTTTGTGTGTGTGTGCATGTTTACTATTTGCCCCCTGCAGGATCGAGTTGCTAGCTCTTGGACCCCGCCTCTCTAACTAGCCGGTTGTCTATTGTTCTGACTCCCGACCAGTTTGTTCCTATTATATCTTCTACAGATATTTCTATCTAGCACACACACACACCACAGACGCGCGCGCGCACATACACTCACACACACACACACACACACACACACGCGCACACACACACACACACACACACCACACACACACACACACACACACACTATACCTGGCTATAGGGGCCAGGTAGCCTGGTGGATAACGCGCAGGACTCGTAATTCTGTGGCGCGGGTTCGATTCCCGCACCCGGCAGAAACAAATGGGCAAAGTTTCTTTCACCCTGAATGCCCCTGTTACCTAGCAGTAAATAGGTACCTGGGAGTTAGTCAGCTGTCACGGGCTGCTTCCTGGGGTGTGTGTGGTGTGGAAAAAAAAAAGTAGTTAGTGTAGTTAGTAAACAGTTGATTGACAGTTGAGAGGCGGGCCGAAAGAGCAAAGCTCAACCCCCGTAAAATACAACTAAGTGAATACACACACACACACACAACACGCCGCACACACCACACACACACACACACA
>WNGS01042707.1:24314962-24327462 GCA_020271785.1 Procambarus virginalis
TATATATATATATATATATATATATTATATATCCCTACAGACAAAAATCAGAAGATACAACTAACGATTTACTATAAAACCAAAAAAACAGCCAGCCTACTAATGAAAAACTCTCCAGACACGGAGCAGAACGCCCTAAAAGAGACAACGTCGTATATATATATATATATATATATATATATATATATATATATATATATATATATATATATTTACTATTTATGAGAAAGATATATATTTATATTTACTATGTATGAGAAATTATATATATATACAAGCCTGAATGGTCCCCAGGACTAGATACAACTGAAAACTCACACCCCAGAAGTGACTCGAACCCATTTGCATTTGTGTTCCTCGCGTGTTGCCCCAAAAATGAGGTGATTTGATAAAATGCTATGCCCAAGATTACCATCCGAGTGCCGGCGGGGAAGTGGTTCATATAGCTCCGGCTATCACTTCCTTATGTCCGGTCGTGATGGTCAAGTGGATTAAGGCGTCCCTGTACATACCAGTTGCGTTGCTCCTGGCAGTATGGGTTCGAGTCACTTCTGGGGTGTGAGTTTTCAGTTGTATCTAGTCCTGGGGACCATTCAGGCTTGTTTGCATTTGTGTTCCTCGCGTGTTGCCCCAAAAAATGAGGTGATTTGATAAAATGCTATGCCCAAGATTACCATCCGAGTGCCGGCGGGGAAGTGGTTCATATAGCTCCGGCTATCACTTCCTTATGTCCGGTCGTGATGGTCAAGTGGATTAAGGCGTCCCTGTACATACCAGTTGCGTTGCTCCTGGCAGTATGGGTTCGAGTCACTTCTGGGGTGTGAGTTTTCAGTTGTATCTAGTCCTGGGGACCATTCAGGCTTGTTTGCATATATATATATATATATATATATATATATATATATATATATATATATATATATATATATATATTTCTCATACACATACGTACACATTCCCAGGATGCAGCCTACAGGCAGCTGACTAACCGCTAGGTGAACAGAGGCATCAGATGAAAGAAACTCGGCTCATTTATTTTTCCTCGATCAGGAATCAAACCCGGGCCCGTGGACTGCAAATCCCAAACGCTGTCCGCTAGGCCGCGAGGACTTATAATTACCTGAGTGTAGATACAGGATGAGAGCTACGCTCGCGGTGTCCCGTCTTCCCAGCACTCTTTGTCATATGACGTTCTCAAACTACTGACGGTTTTGGATTCCTTCGTCTTCTCATTTCTTCATCTGTCTGTTTGAACAAGAGAACTTCTAATTTGTTTCGGCAACTGTGTTTCTCAAGCTTGAATGTATGACAATGTTCTGGAAGTTGCAGGTTTCGAAAAGTTTTCTTTGTCAATTATGGCGATTCCTGTTTCAACTTTGTATGTCCTGATCATAGCGTCTCCTTTTCTTCTGTCTTCTAGTTTTGTGCATATGTAACGCCTCTAGCGTCTCATCGTAGCTTTTGTTTTTAGTCCCAGAAGCCATTTCGTAACATGTCTTGGCACCTTTACCAGTTAACTGATGACCTTCTTTTATTTCCTTCGACGTTACTATTTATTGAATGAAAATATGCTGGTTAACATTGTAAAAGCACTAGGGTGACCTTCGTAGGTTGAGTGCTCAACCTAAGTTGTCACACAGATCACTAACTCTGCCCATGGAAGACAACAACAAATCAACTTGAGAATGGTCCAGGACGGACCGAAACGTCGTCGTCTCTTCACCTTCTAGTGTGTGGTCTGGTCAACACAACAACAAATATAATCACCGGTTACCATTGTCTAAAACAAAACAAAATACCATTAACGCTCTTCGCCTTCTCACAGAAATATTCCAGCTTAACACACTCGCATTTTTTGCTATACTCTCATTTCTCTCTCCACACTTTACCTCACCCTTCCCCCCCCCCTCCTCCTCCCCAACCCCACACTCTAAGTTATCCTACCCCACCCAACCCCCCAACCCCCCACTATTTTTCCCAGTTCGACAACCCTGTCTCACACCTCACAAAGCCTACCATCTCTTCCCCCCTCACACATCCCCTATCCCCCCATCCCCTCCCCCCTCACACATCCCCTATCCCACCATCCCCTCCCCCCTCACACATCCCCTATCCCCCCATCCCCTACCCACACAGGGAGCTGGAAGCGGACATGCCCGACTGAACAATCCGTTTAAGACACCGAGATAGAAAAAATACGTTGCTTAATAGTGAACGCAAAAAAGAACTCATGAGGAATTGTGAACTCTCACCCATTACCAGGAGGGTGAGAGTCCCCCTCCCATCCCCCTTGCCGTGACCGGCTTAAAGGGCTACCATTCCCCGGGTAATGGGATGGTAATGGAGACCCCGCGGGAGTGTTGGTGCTGAGGCAATGATCCCCATATGATTGTCTCAATGTTGGTATCGGGCAGTGATGGTGGTGGTGGTCGTGGTGGTCGTGGTGGTGTGGTGGTGTGGTGGTCGTGGTGGTGTGGTGGTGTGGTGGTGTGGTGGTCGTGGTGGTCGTGGTGGTGTGATGGTGTGGTGGTCGTGGTGGTGTGGTCGTGGTGGTGATGGTGATGATGGTGGTGTGGTCGTGGTGGTCGTGGTGGTCGTGGTGGTCTGGTGGTGTGGTCGTGGTGGTGGTATGGTCGTGGTGGTGTGGTGGTCGTGGTGGTGGTGGTGGTGATGGTGATAATGGTGGTGTGGTCGTGGTGGTGTGGTGGTCGTGGTGGTGTGGTGGTTGTGGTGGTGTGGTGGTGTGGTGGTGTGGTCGTGGTGGTGTGGTGGTCGTGGTGGTGTGGTGGTCGTGGTGGTGTGGTGGTCGTGGTGGTGGTGGTGGTGATGGTGATAATGGTGGTGTGGTCGTGGTGGTGTGGTGGTCGTGGTGGTGTGGTGGTCGTGGTGGTGTGGTGGTGATGGTGATAATGGTGGCGTGGTCGTGGTGGTACTTAACTATCAGTAGTTACGTAACAGTGACCACGGGGGAGTGAGGGCTACAGCTCAGCATGCCCAACCATTCCCCGTGTTAAACACCCGCACAGGGCCAGACAGGCCTTACAGCCTGTCGGGTCATTTGGGTCTCCAACTTCCACCTGCGTCCTCTTGTTTTGCTTTGTCTCAGTCTGAAGAGGCAATCCTTGTCCACCTTATATATTCCCCCCTCAGTATCTTGTATGTTGTGGTCATATCCCCCTCTGTTCCTTCTATCTTCTGGGGTTGAGATTTATTTTTATTAGGCTATCCTTGTAGCTTAAACCTCTCACCTCTGGCACCAGTCTTGTTACAAACCTCTGTTCTTATCAGCTTTGGCTTTATGGTTCACCAGGTGCAGACTCCATGCCGGTGCTGTGTACTCCAGTATTAGTGTAAATGTTGTGTAGATTGTCTTCATCTGTTTGCCTGTTCCTCATAAGCTTTCCATCAGCTGTAAACATTGACACGTCTGAGCTCACTCCCTCGAGAAGTTCGTTTACATCAATTAGGAACAGTAGTGATAATAAGCTTGATAACCTAGTTACACAGTTTAATGAATATATCAATAGTCTTTTATAACATAAAGGATCAAGAAATGGCTCTCAACAGTTTTTAAGCCAAACAATTTGCGAATAGTGAGCGTCACACCCATCCTCCTAAGGTTTCCCAACGTCAGGAAAGTGTCGTACTAAAGTGCCCTTATCCTAACCTACCAAAGGACCCAAAACAGAAAAAGGTACGGTACGTCAATTTTGTGAGCCGCTTCCACTTTCTAGTACGATAATTTTTGGCCTTAGGTAAAGAATACGTTAAAATGCGACGTTCTATCAGGAGGTTAGGTTGGCCCCCCACACCCATTCAATGAGCGGTGGTGTTCATAGTCGTCCGCTTACGGGCTATTCATGCCCGTGCCACCTCTTGGGTGACTCAATCTTTATCAATCAATCAGTCGTCCGCATGCACCACCTACAGTAAGCAAACTTTGGATATATGGTTATTTCTGGAAGTGTCTAATATTTCTTTAACATTTGTAAAAGTTATCACTGAATTCTCAAAGCATTTCAAATTCAATTCCACAGTGACGTAAGGTATGTAAATAGTTCTGCTGACAGTGTTTACATCTGGCCAACAGATACTTGATTCGTAGGATGTGAGGAAATGCATCTTTAGTGCAATGGTCTGAAACAGACACTGGAAGCTGTTAACTCCATCCACACGGTAAGGTTAAAAGTGGTCGCACATTTCTATAAGTATATATATATGTGATATTTAAATGAAAGAACAGCCACTGCATTGCTCAGTTACCTCTAAAGACGCGGCTTAAGAGTTGACGCCCGATCTAGCTAGCTCATTTAGGTGTGTACATCTAGGTGAGTACACGTACTGACAGTAAAGTGCTTATGTCCGGCCAGTAAGAGGAGGTCCTTATAAAGGTTATCCTTAAAAAGAAGGTCCTTATAAAGGCTGGTTTCTTCATGGTGAGGTCATGAGGCGTCAACTCTGACCCTTGCAGCCTCGCCTTGTTCTTCCCTGACAAGTTGCCCCCTAGTGGGATATTCTTACTATAATTACTATTATTACCATTATTGTCATTACCTGTTATTTATATCTATTATTATGGTGGTGGGGATTTCATGTTGATTGTGGTCGAGAGAGAGAGAAAAGCATCCCTCTACACCCATTTAAGAGACCTACACTTACCACAATAAACATACGCCGGTGAACCTGTTTCGTAAGACCAACACCATCACTGAGAGCATTCTGCCCTTTGACAACCCGTCCTCAGACCAAGTCCATTACTTCCAGCGGTCCACCCCCCCAAAGACCCATTTATCAATTTTAACATTCTAATCATTCAAAATAGGAATTTTCTCTCATAAATTAATATTATTATATGCATATTGTGCATATTTAGGCATTAAGGTCAGCTTTAACTACCCCCCCTTCAGTGACCTTTGATCCGAGCTGAGGTCAGTCTTTAGAACATTAGCTATTGTGAAAATCTTGCAGCATCAATTATTTGCAGATCACTTCTGGTATGTTAATGATGTGACTTTTTTGGTGGTAATTCAAATTTTAATGGTTGTTTTGAGTTGATTGTAAGGACACGTGATTGTGGGAACAATTAGTGACGTGTATCATGAACATGCCGGTGGAACTACTCATTCTCGCCCTCTTTCATCTTCACATCTCTTCTCCCTCTCTCACACCCCCCTTTCTCCTCGCTGACCTCCGGTAGTCACGCATGATAGGACAGGCCTCCACCACCTCCCTCCCTCACCGACCATCTTTTACCAGCCACTCCTATCCCATCCCACCACTGACATCATTGCCTTGTAAGCCTCCTCCTAGCCCCGAGCCTTCCTGCATCAGTGCCTCACCACCTCCCGTGTGGTCCTTGCTTCCTCACCCTGTTTACTACCCACACACGTATTGTACACAACCTATGTTAATACTAGAATATGAAGCGCAGGTTTGGAAACGCCTCATGATTTTGTGATGGTCTGTAAACATATTACAGTTCCAATAATAGTCAACTGTAAAGTGGCAAGTGAACCTTTGTTCTAAACAGATAATATGCTCAAGTTATAACTTTATTGTACTATAAATCATTTATTAATATTGTCTATGCTTAGCTCGTTTTCTTTGAAACATTCTGAAGAATTTATGGGTTCAGGAAATGATATTTTAAGGGGGTACTCAAATAGTTTTGACTTTCATATTTCACATTTGAGAATAACACGGTAGGTAAACTTTGGATATTTAGTTAAGATTTCTGATATCACATCATATTGAATAAAAAAAAAACGAGTAATTTTGAACGAAATAAAATGTCATAAATATTTATGATTGTTATGTCTAAATCTTGATTTGTTTTCACCGTCCATCACAAAGTGACGCAGGGTGTGCAGATATTTTGTGAGTTTACATTGGTCAGGTCTACATCAGCAGGTAATGTAAACTTTCAGATACATATAACCGAGTATAAGCCGGATAGAAGTAACATCTAAAATTCTGCTGATTTTATTAGATGATCACAGATGTGTGGCTCTTCTTACACGTGACACTATCTATGGTGATAGATGGAATATATATTAAAGATTTCACTGTTTCTACAGTGAAAAATCTACTAAGTTTCGTTGGAGTTCTTGGTGTATTATTGTTCTCAGACTGCTTACAACCAATCCAAAGATAGTCAACTCCTCCTTTGAAGGCAAATTCATTGGCTGACTGATCAATTCTATCATGCATTCGGAGGCAACATGCGATACATTCCAAACTGAGTACCCAAATGAGCACAGAGATATTAGAAAGAATTTTTTTAGTGTCAGAGTGGTTGACAAATGGAATGCATTAGGAAGTGATGTGGTGGAGGCTGACTCCATACACAGTTTCAAATGTAGATATGATAGAGCCCGATAGGCTCAGGAACCTGTACACCAGTTGACTGACAATTGAGAGGCGGGACCAAAGAGCCAGAGCTCAACCCCCGCAAGCATAAATAGGTGAGTACAAATAGGTGAGTACATGAAATGGTTAGGTAATTATCAAAAGAAGGCACCAAACCGGGAAGGCTATGTAGCACCATCAAAGTGCGAAATAATCAGAGGGTGCTAAATATCACCAAGAATGCCAATACGAGAACAAAAACGCATAAGGCGAACGATATCAAAAATATCCGATTCACCAAGAATTCTATCGAGGGACAAGTGACCGCGAGGGACGGTCGGAAAGCAAGACACATTCGTCCTGGAAGTCAGGACATTCAACAAGGATATGCACAACTGTAAGAGGGACAATGCAATTTGGACAATACGGAACAGGGCGGCGCTCCATCAAGTGACCATGGGTTAAGCGAGTATGGCCAATCCACAGCCTCGCCAAAGCAGTTTCCCACCGCCGGTTACGGTGGCAGGAGGAAGGCCACGGGGACACACTACGTTTGAGAGCACGCAGCTTGTTACCAACTACAGTAATGGACTGTTACCGTACTGAATATTTTTGTTTGTATTTGCGTGTGGGTTCAAACGCGAGCATTTTGCAATTGTGTCAAGTTGACGATAAATAAGAATGATAAAGAATCACTTACAATTAATGTGTTAAGTTTGGAGACATGTACAAATTTGAGTGCAAGAAGTATGACAAATACAGTAGTTCGGTCTGAGGTGGACAGGTACAATTGCTTATACGGACTCCCCACTCAAAAATATAAGCAATTGTCAGGACAACTGCACTTCCAGCCACACCCGTGGCGTGTTGTAGGGAACCATCAATGTATATAGGTTGAGAGGGGGAATATTCTGTGAGCACAGTACCAATCTGGTTTAAACCGTTGTGCTTTGGCCTCCAAACGAAGCTTGGGCTGATCTTTAATTTTTTGGGTGGAAAGGGAGGGATTATAACTTGGTGATTATAGGCATGGTGAAGGAGATAATCTCCCACGGTGCAGGAGAGTGTCGGTGTTCTCTGTCTCTCTTGGTGCACGTTTTTAATTAGATACATTCTGCGATCAATTGCAGTTAAATTTGTCCATTTTCATGAATGTTGCTCTTCTGTAAAGACATCCTGGAACCATTCCACCTCCACTTGGGGGATGGGTACAGGATGCCTCTGTTGTGGGATAAATACCCGGGACTGATTATACTATGAAGATAAAGCTATGTGTAAATACAAAATAAAGGGCATGCACTACTGAATAATTTTTATATAGCCTTAGCTGCCACAAATGTCCAGCCAAGGATCCTCTTGTCCTATCAGTAGTAATGGGCTGTAGAATCAGGTACAGTTACTTAATGACACTAGGATATTGATGGAAGAAACCAAAAATACCTGTTGGTAGTTACACACATTAGAATTGGATTGAATATAATGGATTAAATATTAAAAACACACAGTACAATGACTACATAAATACTGGTTACTGTTCTAGCATCAAAAATATACGAAAGACTGTACACACTCGAGCCAAACTCTTAAACTGCTACAGCCAATATCTGGGATTTTACTTAATAAATATAAAATTAAATAGTTATATAATTTCAGCAAGATTTAAATTGATTTATAGATTATATGCAAGCAATATTGTTACTTGATAATAACTATGATGATTGATAATAATATAATCAGTATAAATTAAGAAATTAGCTTATCTACATAAGAATTATTATAGATGCTCTCTTTATTATTGGGGTCCAACAATAAAATATTGTTGTATATAATATATATATGTTGTATATAAAATATTGTTATATATAATATACAACATATATGTATATGTTGTATAAAATATATTCCAACAATAAAATATTGTTGGACCCCAACCATAAATGGGGGGATTCCTTTATTGTTTATATTATAAAAATAATAAATATCCAACAATAAAATATTGTTGGGGTCCTTTCTTTAATTGTTGTCTATGTCAACCAAGCTTCAGCCTCTGGGCGGTTGCGTCCACTGCTCCTGCACCATTTGTCGGAAAAACCCGATACCATTTACTAATATTCAACACAACAGGCAAATAATATTGCTGCTTGGTTGTATAAATAAATTCCCTCATAGAAGACGGTAGTGGAATTTTCCGTCAATAGAAAACGGAATATTATTGCCACGTCGCTATTAATTTCACCAGCTAATTCTGTTTGGAATTATTCTTAATACATCAGTCTTCGGACTGTTAACAGAATAAAAAACATCTCACTTGAATTAACTTAATTATTAGTATCAAAATAGAGTAAATGTGACCTTTCTACCACTTCTTGACATCTGGACAAGAGAGCCAGGGCGTCAGTGGAGGAAGGAAGCCAGGAGTCGGCAATTTTTTAATTTTTATCAACAAGTCGCTGGAGCAGAACAGCTCATGCATTCCCTTGGACAACGGAGTTACGGGACTAGAAGTTGGAGTTGATAACGGGCCACTGTCTACAAAAAGGGTAGTGTCCCTTCCGATTCCTATGTTATCTAGCTTATTAGAGGCCTTTTAATATTTTGATTTAGGATATTTTGCGGTTAGGACACGAGACAGCGACATAACCCAGGTAAATATTCCTTGGTCCTTATCTTATAATCAAATTACCAATATTTCCTCTAACATAGCTGTCATATATTAGGATTACTGTATTTATTTGGGAAGTGCCCTTTGACAGGAAGAGGAAGAAGAATTATCACTAGTACCCCCAAGTACTCCAGTACATTAGTTGGAGGCCAGCCACACTCACAAAGTGGATCGACTGGCTTCTTAATCCGTGTTCATACTGGTTGTCTAGGATATAACAACAAGATCTCTCCATTTTAGTTAATATATATATATATATATATATATATATATATATATATATATATATATATATATGTAGTCTAATAATGTAGTGAATGTCTGCTAATCAATAATTTTGATTAACTACATATGTATAAACATAAACCTCCCATAATGTGCAAGGTAAGCGATTTGTGAGAATTTTAAGAAATACAATCCGCTTTTCATACAACCATCATACAATTTGCTATCGAAATATATAAATTAACGTAAAATATAAATACTATATAAATTCATATACATTAAATATAAATCTCACAGGTCAATTGCCCACACCATTCTCTCAGTCACGGTGGCCAACAAAGAATATAAAATTAATTATTTTTATCGTCTAGACAGATAATTGAGATAAAGTGTGATTATAAGATCAAGATAGATAATTGTGACTGTTGGTAATAATTATAGAATTGATTAATTCTTTATTGCAATTTGGAAATGACGTCACAGGAAGTTCAATTATATTTAAATTAAGCAGTCTCATCTTGGAAGATTTAAGACCCATGAACACAGTCACGAAGGCCATACCTAGGCCTATTGGCGGGTGTGACCATTCTGTTGTTGTCATGGACGTAAGGGCGAGAAGCCAGGGTAGGTTGATACGAGGGAGAAGTTGTCACCCATGCAGCAGATCCCCCCATCCCCCTCTTCACGGCGCCGAAAGTCTCCAATGGAAAGGCAAACGCCAATACGACTGGTTCCAGAGCCGTTGCAGGAACTGTCAGAACGAGGTTGGAAGCAACTACGAAACTCTCCTAGGGAGCTCCAGCTCCAGAGGTGACCTCGAAGTTGGTAACAGAAGGCACAGGGACTTAAAACCCGGAGGCCGCCGTGGTCGGGGCCGGAGAAGAACCACCCCAGCAAGGGCAAGAACGACCCCAGCCTCCTGAAGCAGAGCTTGGGGCCGCACGAGCCCCAGGAGGTGAACGGCCCGATCCCGCACCTACGGGTTCCAGACAGAGATCGTCACAGCCCTCTTTCACCCGAGGCCGGCTTCCTTCATGACCCAGCAGAAGGAAGACTAATAATTATTTATTAACACAAATTATTATAATTATTATTATAATAATACAATTAATTAATAATTATTAATCTTCTGATAATACAATTAATTAATAATTATTACTCTTCCTTCTGCTGGGTCATGAGGTCGATTCAAATGTATGACAGACATACTACATTTCTTAGATTATATACATTGGTATGATGGAAATTTTCCACATTTGTAACCGTTGCAACACAGCTCACCTAATGGGTATCAGGTGCTGTCGGAAATTCCAACACCAATTACTAACCTTTAACATTATATGCTAACAAATAATTGCCGTTTCATGTTAAGTAAATGGTAATCATAAATACCTTAGTTAACCATGCAAAGAAATTTGGGTTTCGTGAATTCTCTTATAAAATGCGATAATGCCACGTCACCTGATAAAAATTTACCGATAAACTTGTACCATAAACAATCTTTAAAACACCAGTCTGGGGGCCAGAATGGATAAAAAAAAGTATTCTCCAAGAATGGATATAATTAAATCACAAATAAAAACGAGGTCTCCTTCCCATTGTCAATAAAAGCCAGAAACAGAACTGTTTCCTGGGGATGCGTCCCCTGGAGCAGGAGGGAGAGAGGAGACGCCACCATTAAGAAAGAAGCCTCGTCCAGCCAACACGCTTGCTCGAGCACGCACGCACGCACGCACGCACGCACGCACGCACACACACACACACACACACACACACACACACACACACACACACACACACACACACACACACTCCGCCAGTCACAGTTCCTGAGGGACGCCAGTCTACCCAGATCATCAGCACGATTCCGATTAACGTATACAGTGTATATAATATTTCATATTCGGGCATTAATGTATATTTGGTGTTAATTGGTGAGGACGAACGGCAAGTCACCCGGAACGAGTAAGCTTCAATTCATCATATAAAATATCATTCTTATTGTCATATCGTCATATCTGCCACACGTTGTTATTGCTCTTCTACAATGTTAACTTTCGCCAGATGAAATTAGCGACGAAAGGAAAAATTGGTAGCATCCTAACTGGATTCCAGGTGATTCGTCACATGATTTAACGCCATGGTCTTTAAGGAGACTGAGCGTACGTGATCTGGACGAGTCCATTATGGCATTCTACAAAACCAGCTAAGCCTAGCAAAACATTATTTAACTGTTCATGTAGAGACAATAACAGAAAACAGAAAAATATTACCAATCGATTAATTTCGACTTAGCAATCCATAAAAATAACCCCAGTCGGGCTGTGAAGGGAAGCTACTAGTAGAATGTATGTGTATACATACAGTTCACTCTCTTATAAAGTCATAAATCAATAATAAATTAAATATAAATAATTTGTATAACGGAGGGAAGGGAAGGGAAGGTGTGGGGAACGGGGGAAGTGGGAAGGAGAATGTTCATTGTTTTTGCTGTTTTTGTGGCCGTGTGTCGCTATATACATTCTTTTGTGCTTTGTTCTGCTTGACTGTTCTTGTGGGTCGAGTTGCTCTCTCTCTCTCTCTCTCTCTCTCTCTCTCTCTCTCTCTCTCTCTCTCTCTCTCTCTCTCTCTCTCTCTCTCTCTCTCTCTCTCTCTCTCTCTCTCGCTCTGCTCAACCACTTGGGGTGGACGGTAGAGCGACGGTCTCACTTGATGCAGGTCGGCGTTCAATCCCCGACCGTCCTAGTGGTTGGGCACCATTCCTTCCCCCCATTCCCATTCCTAATCCTTATCCTGACCCCTTCCCAGTCCTTTATAGTCGTAATGGCTTGGCGCTTTCCCTGATAGTTCCCGTCCCTTCTCTGTCTCACCACCACCACCAAGGCAACCACCACCACCACCACTAAGCCAACCACCACCACCACTAAGCCAACAACCACCACCACCAGGCCAACAACCACCACCACCAGGCCTACAACCACCACCATCAACGCCCTAGACTCCTAGAGGAACACTTCTACTCCATCATAAATACATGTTGCTTGTTGAGGACCCCAACATCTTAGTTCACCTTAGCGAGGCGCCCGGGGTGCAGCAGCCCGTCCTCCCAAGGTTCTCCAACCTCAAGAAAACGGTCAATGTAAAGTGCCCTTATCCTATCCTACCAGAGGATCTAAAACAGAAAACGGGACAGTACGTCACTTTTGCGAGCCGCTTCCATTTTCTAGTACGACAATTGTTGACTTTATGTAACGTATACGAGCGA
>WNGS01042707.1:24396060-24415641 GCA_020271785.1 Procambarus virginalis
AGGTCTTTCGTGCATCTGGTTCCAGAGGGAGGAAGGACTTTCGTGCATCTGGTTCCAGGAGGGGGGAGGTCTTTCGTGCATCTGGTTCCAGGAGGGGGGGGAAGGTCTTTCGTGCATCTACTTTTGGGTAAAGTAGAAGGGACTAGGTTGTGGGGAAGTAAGTAATTATCAAAAGAAGGCACCAAACCGGGAAGGCTATGTAAGCACCATCAAATGTGCGGAATAATCAGAGGGCGCTAAATATCACCAAGGATGCCAATACGAGAACAAAAACGCATAAGGCGAACGATATCATAAGTATCCGAGTCACCAAGAATTCTATCGAGGGACAGATGACCGCGAGGGGCGGTCGGAAAGCAAGACACACGCTCGTCCCGGAAGTCAGGACATTCAAGAAGGATATGCACGACTGTAAGAGGGACAATGCAATTAGGACAATAAGGAACAGGGCGGCGCTCCATCAAGTGACCATGGGTTAAGCGAGTATGGCCAATACGCAACCTCGCCAGAGCAGTTTCCCACCGCCGGTTACGGTGATAGGAGAACGGCCACGGGGAAACACAACATTTAAGAGTACGGAGTTTGTTACCAGTAACAGACGACCAAGAAGCCTGCCAATGGGTAAGAAAGGAGGAATGGATAACCGGGTAAAAGTCGGAATATGGAATACCTTTACGAGAGATGGGACAAGAGCGGACAGCTTCCTTGGCAGGGGTTGTGGGGAAGCTAGGGCTTGGGGAGGCTAGGGGGTCCTAGCCTCTCCCTAAGCTTGGCTGTGGGTCCTGGAAAGCCTGGCAACCCGTCGTCAGACCAAGTCCATTCCAAAGACGCATTCATAAATTTTAACATGCTGTTCATTCAAAACAGGAATTTTCTTAAAAATAAATTAATATTAATATATATTAGCATATTGTGCATATTTAGGCATTGGTTAGGTGTTTAGGTTCTGTTGGCGATTATTTACAACCCGTCCTCACACTAGGCTGTTTAAAGCAGCGGCCGTCCTCCCCAGACATATTCATCAATGTTAACATACTGTATATTAAAAATTGGTTTGTTCTCATATATAAATTAATATTATTATACATAAAAATTCGATGTATAGTTAGGCGTATAGTTAGGTTAGGTGTTTAGGTTTTGTTTGGCGATTATTTGTATTTGAAGAGCGTGGGTGAAGCATTTACAGAATTGTGGTTCGAACAGAAAACGGGAGCAATGCACTTGTTCCGGAAATGTTCGGACGTCATCAGTTGTGAGTCGTGTGTCAACCGCTTTTCATTCATAAACAGGGGGTTTGGTGCCCTCCAAACAAAGACCCAAAGTCCATTCCATGCACCAACCAAACCCGCTGTTTATGAATGAAAAACGGTTTACATACAACTCACAACTGTTGACGTTCGAACACTTCCGGAACAAGTGCTTCACTGACGAATTTTGTTCGAACCACATTACTATAAATGTTTCACCCATGTATTTCAAATACAAATAATGGCCAACAAAACCCTAAATACCTAACCTAACCTACGCCTAACTATACATCAAATTTTTATGTATAATAATATTAATTTATATACGAGAACAAACCAATTTTTAATGCACAGTATGTTAACATTGATGAACGCGTCTAGGGAGGACGGCCGCTGCTTTAAACAGCCTAGTGTGAGGGCGGGTTGGTAAATGCTTCACCCACGTACTACAAATACAAATAATCGCCAACAGAATATATTTGAGAAAATTTAAGTTTTGAACGAACAGAATGATAAAATAGGATGGAATGAACTTGTTTTAGGGACGGGATGGAGTCGTGTGTAAACCCTTTTTCATTCATAAACAGCTAGGGGGTTTGGCTGGTGCATGGAATGAACTTTGGCCTTTGTTTATGACGACAGGCTGTATAAACAGCTTGTCCCTGTCCCAATATCCCCCTGTACCCTGCGTTAAAGAAGAGTGGGGGTATCACCCTTTCACCCACTCGTACCTGGTTTTCTCTCATAATCTCTTGAGGAAGTTACCCATTCTGGGATGAGTGCGTAGACGGTACGTCTCCCAGACGATGGCTCCAGTTCTCGTCTCTCAGACGCCTCTGATCGAGACCGGCTGTGGGATGTACAAAGATGTACTCCATCTTTGATACCTCTTGTATGCGGGATGCCCTTACCAGAAGTGGATATGCCGCCATCATTTCGCGGGCAAAACCTAGCTGGCTGGTCGAGGCAGGTGCTGAAGGAGCTGGGGGCTGGTCGAGGCAGGTGCTGGGGGAGCTGGGGGCTGGGAAGGCTGAGTGTGGTCCACACTATCAGCCGGACATCAGGAGGTCGTGACGGGCCGAGAAGCAATGTTTCCCTTCGTATCGCCCCTTAACGTCCCCGCAGACAGCTGTTATCTTTACTACGCCCCGCCTGCTGACCACTTCCTGCTGGCCTGGCTGGCTCCTGACCCTTCTGGCCGGATGGCTGGCTGGTTGGCTGGCTGGCTGGATGGCTGGCTGGCTGGCTGGCTGGATGGCTGGTTGGCTGGCTGGCTGGCTGGCTGGCTGGCTGGCTGGTTGACTGGCTGGCTGGCTGGCTGGTTGGCTGGCTGGCTGGCTGGCTGGCTGGCTGGCTGACTGGCTGGTTGGCTGGCTGGCTGGCTGGCTGGCTGGCTGACTGGCTGGTTGGCTGGCTGGCTGGCTGGCTGGCTGGCTGGTTGGCTGGCTGGCTGGCTGGCTGGCTGGCTGGCTGGCTGACTGGCTGGTTGGCTGGCTGGCTGACTGGCTGGCTGGCTGGCTGGCTGGCTGACTGGCTGGTTGGCTGGCTGGCTGGCTGGCTGGCTGGCTGGCTGGCTGACTGGCTGGTTGGCTGGCTGGCTGGCTGGCTGGCTGGCTGGCTGGTTGGCTGGCTGGCTGGCTGGTTGGCTGGTTGGCTGGCTGGCTGGTTGGCTGGCTGGCTGGTTGGCTGGCTGACTGGCTGGTTGACTGGCTGGCTGGCTGGCTGGCTGGCTGGTTGGCTGGCTGGCTGGCTGGTTGACTGGCTGGCTGGCTGGCTGGCTGGCTGGCTGGCTGGCTGGCTGGCTGGCTGGCTGGTTGACTGGCTGGCTGGCTGGTTGGCTGGCTGGCTGGCTGGTTGACTGGCTGGCTGGCTGGCTGGCTGGCTGGCTGGCTGGCTGGCTGGCTGGCTGGCTGACTGGCTGGTTGGCTGGCTGGCTGGCTGGCTGGCTGGCTGGCTGACTGGCTGGTTGGCTGGCTGGCTGGCTGGCTGGCTGGCTGACTGGCTGGTTGGCTGGCTGGCTAACTGGTTGGCTGGCGGGCTGGCGGGCTGGCTGGCTGGCTGGCTAACTGGTTGGCTGGCGGGCCGGCTGGCTGGTTGGCTGGCTGGCTAGTTGGCGGGTTGGCTGGATGGGAAGGGGTCAGGATAAGGATTTGAGATGGGACAGGAGGGGGGGGGGAGGAATAGTGCCAACCTCTAGAATGGTCGGGGATTGAACGCCGACCTGCATGAAGCGAGGTCGGCGTTTAGTTTTAACCAAACTAAAAATAATTCTTTATCAACATTTTTGTTAAGCACATTACACATTATTATTAGCAAGTTCTTATTAAAGTATATCACTAAATTAATTAGATGTACACACCCGCGAACACACAGTCCCAATGTAGTCCCAATATACAAAAGGGGTGACAGACAAGAGGCACTGAACTACAGGCCAGTGTCCTTAACTTGTATACCATGCAAGGTGATGGAGAAGATTGTGAGAAAAAACCTAGTAACACATCTGGAGAGAAGAGACTTCGTGACAACCCATCAACATGGGTTCAGGAAGGGTAAATCTTGCCTTACAGGCTTAAAAGAATTCTGCGATCAGGTGACAAAGATTAAGTAAGAAAGAGAAGGCTGGGCGGACTGCATCTTCTTTGGACTGTCGAAAAGCCTTTGACACAGTACCCCATAAAAGGCTGATGCATAAGCTGGAGAAACAGGCAGGAGTAACTGGTAGGGCGCTCCAAATGAGAAGGATTAAGACAAAGGAGAACAGCTTGAGGCTTTAAGAAGACCTGGACAAGCTGCAGGAGTGGTCGAACAAATGGTTGTTAGAGTTTAACCCAAGCAAATGCAATGTAATGAAGATAGGTGTAGGGAGCAGGAGACCAGATACAAGATATCATTTGGGATATGAAATACTTCAAGAGTCAGAGAGAGAGAGAGAAAAGACCTGAGGGTTGATATCACACAAGACCTGTTCCCTGAAGCTCATATCAAGAGGATAACATCAGCGGCATATGCCAGGTTGGCTAACAAGAGAACGACCTTTAGAAACTTGTGTAAGGAATCTTTCAGAACATATATAACACATATGTCAGACCAATCTGGAGTATGCGGCTCCAGCATGGAGTCCATATCTAGTCAAGCATAAGACTAAACTGGAAAAGGTTCAAAGGTTTGCCACCAGACTAGTACCCGAACTGAGAGGTATGAGCTACGAGAGAAACTACGGGGAATTAAACCTCACTTCGCTGGAAGACAGAAGAGTTAGGGGGGGGACATGATCACCACATATAAGATTCTCAGAGAATTGATAGGGTAGATAAGGACAGACTATTTAACACAAGGGCACACGCACTAGGGGGACACAGGTGTAAATTGAGTGCCCAAATGAAACATAGAGATGTTAAAAAGAGCTTCAAGTATAGATATGATAGATCCCAATAGGCTCAGGAACCTGTATACCTGTTGATTGACGGTTGAGAGGCGGGACCAAAGAGCCAGAGCTCAACCCCNCAAGCTAGGGTAAAGCTCTACTATAACACACTAGATTCAGCCTAGGGTAGGGGACCACGTGGTACACTGGGACCCCAGTTTAGCATAACAGGTACAAAAACTTAAATATACTTACTACACCCCAGGTATACTACTTACACATATAACGATAGGTATGCCAGACATATACAAACTGAGTAATGGAGTACTTAACCAACTAAGTCACAGAAAATAGAGAATCCAGAGGAAGTAAGAGGAGGAGGAGAGCACGTCCGAACAACACAGCCGCCAGCAGAGAGAAGACCGTCCCAGCAGCATGCGTGAGTGGTGCCGGAAGAGCCCAATTGATCATACAGCTATACACATTAAAACATCTTCCCCTTATGCCTCATATTGCTACTTTCCTCATTCTACGGGTAGTTAAACTTATAACAATGTTACTTAATCCACACAAGTTTAAGAGTCTAAATGCTTTGTGAGCCACAGGAATAGTCGTACTTCTGCAGGGATGATTACAAACAGCTACAGCTCTCTATGCGTGCCCTGCCATATTGTCGTTAATAAGCTCAATTTTGACCTCTGGTTTCCATCTAAAGAACCCAGAGTCGTAACAGTAGTACTATCAGTGATTCTGGTAGGTCTAGTGATTAAGGGCATGAGGAAGCAGGAATTCATACAGTTGAGGAAGCTAACAGTAGTAGGGTGCTCAGGCTCGCAGAGGTCAATATTAAAGTCCCCTGCGATAATTAGATGGTTTTTGTTAAGTCTGTTATCGAGTATTAGATTTCTAAGGTTTGAATTGAATTCGGGCACATCAGTGTTAGGAATCCTATAGACTGCTCCCACAGACAGGATAGACTCGGTACCCTTTACTCTGAAACTGGCGAAGATATACTCCCCACAGCAGTCTCTAGTTCTAATTACTTTTAAGCATTGTTAGTTCATGATGGTAGTAAAGAGCAGTACCACCACCTCTCTGAGTTTGACGACAGTTGTGAATTGCCAAGTAGTTAGGCATGTTAAAGAGTTGAGTAGTATCCTCTTTCAACCATGTTTCAGTAAGTACAATAAAAGTGAATTTGTTGTCAATAGTTTCAATTAAGGCACTAACATCATCGAAGTGTTTACCTAGGGATCTAACATTTAAGTTGATTACAGAGATATTGTGATTATGTGATAATACATTGTTTACATCATTTGCTGTAAAATATCTGCAGTTCAGATAAAACAAAAACAAACAAAGATAAAACACAGTAAATCCTAGCTCCGTAGAAGATAAAAGACGAAATACTAGCTCTGTGGATAGAGATAAGAAGCAATAAATACGAATGCATGCTAGAGCTGATGAGTTAGCCAAAGAATCTGCCTTTAAAGGAGAAATTGAGTATAACCTTGGATTGTCAATAAGCAGTCTGAGAGCAATAGAACACCAAGAACTTCAAAAAAATCTTGTAGATCTGAGGCAAAGTGAAATCGACACCAGTAATTCCATCTATCATCATACTATCATGCAAGAGGAGCCACACATATATAGATCATCCAATAAAATCAGCAGACTTCTAGATGTTACTACTGCTCGGCTTAGACTCGGTTACAAGTATCTCTGGGAATTCTCATTATCTGCCAACAAAAATTATTCGCACACCCTCCGTCACTATGTGATGGAGTGCGAAAAGATACGTGAATTCAGAAACAATTCTATAACCAATGTTCCAGAGATGTGTAAATATTTAATTCAAAATGATCTGCTACCAGAAATCTTAGCCAAATATCCCCAGTTTGCTAACTGTAGGTAGTAACTGAGTGATTGTAACCTATCCACCGCTGCCCACTGGATGGGGGGCGGTGTGCAGGACAAACATAAATTATGACACTAGCTCTCCACATGTGTCAGTTGCTTAATTTAGAAACTGTACTTTTGATCGATCTCGAACCCATTGTTGATGTGACGACTTATATTGAAATTTGTAACTAGCTCATCAAGATTGTAACTTGCTTAGCTAAATGAATTGTGGGGTTCAGTCCCTGAGCCCATTATGTGCCTCTGTAACCCTTTCCACTACCGCCCACAAGATGGGTATGGGGTGCATAATAAATGAACTAAACCAACGGGGGCTCTCCATTACTATATACTCGTACGATCAACCACACAGTCGATCCAGAGGGTCCAGTAGTACAGTCGGGGTTGTTCTCGACTCACAATCGAGAATTTCGGGTTCGAATTCCGGGACAGAAATGGTTGGGTGCGTTTCCTACCACCTAATGGCTCTGTTCTCCTAGCAATAAATAGGTGGATAACTGAACTCTCGCTATTTCTCTTCCTGACCCTTGTAGTGTAACCATAACCTTACGTATTAGAAAGGGAGTCAAACATGGAAGTAAGACAACAACAGAACACAAGAGGAGAGGGGCAATGGCGAGTCATCCTTTCAGGTGACTGCCTGTGTATGGCGTGAAATCAATGGGGAATTGAAAGACACGAGGGAAACCATAAGTAACTAACAAATGTAACAAAGATCAGAAATAAAAAGCCTCAAAGATGATCCTCAGGCTCAGATACAGGAAACAACCTCCCCCCCCCCAGTAGCCGGAAATACAGCAATAACAAGGACCGTAACAGTGGGAGTCACGTTTGTAGATCTTTCACGTTTATGATTCTCTTGTTTCTTTTCGTCTTTTTTAAAATTCGATTTATGCTTTTGATCTCAATTAGTATTAAGTTTTAGTCTAAGTTCCCCCCCCCCACCCTACCTTTCCCGAAACGCTGTGCGTATTAGTGGCTTCAGGCGTTGTATATACTAGCTCTATGTAATAATCTGACATTATGTTTGTAACTCATTTACAATGTATGTACCTTTACTTGAATAAATATCTTATCTAAATGCTGAGAAAGAGCCCATAAGCCATGCCCATAGTACAGGGAGTTGCCATGACCACAACAACTTTACAAGAAGCAGCAAGATGTACGAGCCAACTATTGGAAAGGAAAAAGAGCTGTAGTAGTGGTAAGTGTTAAGGAACAAGAAGGTTCCAGTTAGGAAGAGTGGGTAGCTAAGGGCAGAGCTGCAGTGTCAGGGATCCTGAAGGGCGGCTCAAATGCAGGGGCCTGAACAATGAAGGAAACAATACATAAAGAAGGTTTTCAGGCTTGCCTGGTACAACAAATTAAGACAGAAATCAATTGATACAGGTAGTATTCATGAACGAGGCTACCGAACAGGAAATTCTAGCAACGAATAACAAACTGCGAAATGTAATGGAATACAAGAAAGGATTCCTTCAGAAGGACATGACCAGGGATGAGAGAGTCTAGGATGCAATGAAGGAAACCCACAGGCAAAGGCCTATTTTCTTTAGTCAAGATTAAGTTCAATCGTTTCCAAATATTAAAGAAAATAATATAATTAATAATTCATCGTTTCAAAATGAAACATTAAACATTTTATTGCTGATTTCATAATGATACCAACAATAGAAAATAAATCTTAAAATTAGGCGGAACTTGCATTTTAGGGTTTTGGTAGTACAGTTGGGTTGAGTCTCGACTCATAATCAGTAATCCCGGGTTCGAATTCCAGGCGGGATAGAAATCCTTGGGCACGTTTCCTATCACTTTTTTGTTTTCTTTTTATTTATATATACAAGAATTCTTACATTCCTTTACAGCCATTAGCACGCGTTGCGTTTCGGTCAAGTTCTTTATTCTATATTTCCCTGACTACGATTCCGTCAAATCGTTTAACAACGGTACCTATTTTATTGTTGGGCAAACAGAGGCTACAGTTAAGGATTGACGCCCAGTAAATCCTCCCCGGCCAGGATACGAACCCAGGATAAAGAGCTCGCGAAACATCAGGCGAGTGTCTTACCACTACACCACGGGGACATAATCTGAACATCTTTACCATTGTGATCATTGCTGTGTTCTTATATGTGCCCGACAAAATTAATTATTTGGATCTCGATAGCGAGAATTATTTAATCTAAAAAATAAGCTAGTTTATAAAAATAATAATCGTTTTCTGTAAACATTCCTTTAAAGAAAATTATAATTTAATGGTAAACATTTATAAGTTTTGATCTCTCTCTCGCTTACTAATTACTGCACTGTTATAAAAAAAATAGGTAACAGTACATACATATAAATTAAGATATAAGCATAATGTTGGATTTCTAAATAGAGCTAGTGCATACAATGCCTAAAGTCACTAACACGCACAGCGTTTCGGGCAGGTGTTTTATTTTTTCTGAATGGAATGATGATAAAAGATCGAGAAAAATGCGAGCATAAATATGCAAAAATATAATAATATTCTTATGAGTTTATTTTAAATTATATGAAAATGCAGATGTGCAGGTGAAGCCGCTGACGATGCCATGTGTATAAGAATAATTGCAGGTATAGAGACTAAAGTGACTGGTGCGTGTTTGAGGAGAGTGACAGGTGTGTGAGGAGAGTGACAGGTGTGTGAGGCGAGTGACAGGTGTGTGAGGAGAGTAACAGGTGTGTGAGGATTGTGGCAGGTGTGTGAGGAGAGTGACAGGTGTGTGATACGTGGATAGATACGTGGAAAATAATGGAGGGGCTGGTCCCAAACCTGCACACAGAAATAACATCACATGAGCCCAGAAGACATGGCAGGATGTGCAGAATACCCCCGTTGAAAAGCAGAGGTGCAACTGGTACTCTGAGAGAGATCTATATCAACATCAGAGGCCCGAGACTGTTCAACACGCTTCCCCTACACATAAGGGGCATAACTGGCCGACCCCTCACAGTGTTCAAGAGAGAACTGGATAAGCACCTCCAAAGGATACCTGATCAACCAGGCTGTGACTCATACGTCAGGCTGCGAGCAGCCGCGTCTAACAGCCTGGTTGATCAGTCCAGCAACCAGGAGACCTGGTCGACGACCGGGCCGCGGGGACACTAAGCCCCGGAAGCACCTCAAGGTGAGGAGAGTGACAGGTGTGTGGGGATTGTGACAGGTGTGTGAGGAGAGTGACAGGTATGTGTGAGGAGAGTGACAGGTGTGTGAGGATTGTGACAGGTGTGGCAGGAGAGTGAAGGGTGCCCGAAACGCTGTGCGTACTAGTGGCTTTACAAGAATGTAAACACATCATGCTATGTACTCTCATAAACCCAATGTAACTTCTTGTATATAAATAAATAAATAAATAAATAAATAAATAAATAAATAAATAAATAAATAAATAAATAAATAAATAAATAAATAATAAAGAGGTGTATGAAGTAGAAGAAATGTGTGTTTGAGAGAACACGAGAGTTTGAGAGTTTGTGTTTGAGAGAACACGAGAGATACACCATGTTGTTCTTAGAAGAGAGGCCACCTACCGTCTCATTATTTATTTATTTAAAAAGGTCCGTTACGTTGCGAGTCCATAACATTGGTGTTTGAGCGTTACATTCTTGCAAAGTTACTAACACGCATAGCGTTTCGGACAGGTCTTTAGTCTAATTAACTGATAAATGTAATAACAGGTGCAGTAAAGCAGATTTTTCATCATAATAACTGCAATATAATTGACAGTAAAGATTACACTGGTAAAGTTGCATGTCTTAACCTGGTTTACCTGAGGGTCACTGACCCTAGTGGCCTCGATGAGGACAGGAAGCTAGCGGCTTGTCGAAGGTCCCCCCCATTACCTTGATCTTTTCCAGGTATATTTTGAAATTCAGTACAGTTTTGGCATTTACGACTTTGGCGGGTAGGCGGTTCCATAGGGTAATAACCTTGTGGGCGAAAAAGTATCTTCTGTTCTCAGTCCTACATTGTAGCTGTTGCTTGAAACCGTTGCTCCTTGTTGTGTTACATTTGGCCTTCTGAAGGAAATATCCGGATTAACTTCGTCTAACTTGTTCAGTATTTTAATAACTTCAATGAGATCCGCCCCTGTCATGCCTGATTTGCAGTGTCGTTAGCAGCTTCACGCGTTCCTGATACAAGAGATGACATTAATGCTATTGCTATTAGGTAATGCTATTAGGTCTGGAATGACTTTTGTTGCCCGGTGTTGCACCTTCTCCAGAGCAGCTATGTCCTTCTCAAAATGGTTCTTCATGCTTGGATACAGTAATCTATGTTGGGGCGCACCAGACATTTATACAGTTGAAACCTTACCTTCTTTTCCATATACTAAAAAAGTACGCTTGATTATCCTATGAATTTAGTTAGCTTTTCTGAGCCGCACACACCTTCTGCAACTTTTAATAAGTGGTGGATCTTGACTCCGAAACTCCGAAATACATTACTTCATCAATCTACTGTAAATGAATGCTATTAATTTGGTAGTCATGGCATGGGTTGTTATGCCCCACATCCTGGTCTTGTGGGTAGCCAAGATACAGTGAGAGATTGGAGCACAAGGTAGGAAACTATGATGCTGTAATTAGGTACTTTTTGGTTTTACTTTGAATAAGATTAAGTTGGACATGGTTCAATTCATTAGGGAGCGAGTTCCGAATATGGGGTCCTTTTAAATTATCATCCACACTTCCTGGAAAAAACATTCAATTCACCTGGTCTGTATGGGTCTCGACCCTGGACCCCACACGTGAGGTCCAGGGTTCGAGACCCATACAGCCCAGTGAACGGACTGGGGTCTTTTATTTGCATGGAGTGTTTGGGCAGATTAGTCTGACTCTGGGGATATCAAAGATATCTCCACAGTCAGGGGATATTTCTAGTGGGTGCTCATGGGCTCTAGTACATCTATAGGGAAGTGGTTCAGATCAGGATTAGCATTTATGAACAAGGTTTTGTACATGTAAATATCACAAGAGAATGTGTGGAGTGTTTAGCTTGTTTAGGGATCTAAAAGAGGAGCTGTGTGTTGTCTGAAGACAGAGTTTGTTATAGTTCTGATAGCAGATTTTTACTGAGTGATGATTAGCTGAGGTAATTTGCACCGTTGAACCCCCTTAACATTATTACTATAATAAGATTAATGGTGAGTTTGGAGGAGGGAAGGGGAGCCGGGGGAGGAGAGAGAGAGAGAGAGAGAGAGAGAGAGGGAGAGAGAGAGGGAGAGAGAGAGAGAGAGAGAGAGAGAGGAGAGAGAGAGAGAGAGAGAGAGAGAGAGAGCGAGAGAGAGAGAGAGAGAGAGAGGCGAGACAGACAGACAGACAGACAGAGACAGACAGAGACAGAGACAGAGATAGAGAAAGATAAAGATAAAGATAAAGATAAAGAGAGAGAGAGAGAGAGAGGGAGAGAAAGATAAAGTAGAGAAGAGAGAGAGAAACCTTTGGGAATGAAATGTGACTCTTCAAGAACAGTAAAGAGCCACTTGCTAAACTTAGACATAGCAGGAGCCTTTGATCAGGTCTGGCACTCTGGATTAGTAGTGAAAATCAATCACTAGGCTCTTAATTAGGCTCCATCTTAAGAGTTATTAAAAGACTACTTCAAGAATGGTCTCTTAGAGTAGTCCTGAATGGAGTAAAATCAGAAAACCACTCAATGGTGCCAGCGTTCCACAAGGTAGTGTGCTTGGCCCTCTGCTGTGGAATGTCTGTTTCAATGATTCTTATCTTATTCCTGAAATGTGAGCTATGCTGAGATGCACTCTAACCTTCACATACAGAATGGAAGAAATGCCAACTGCTGCAAGAATCATCAATCACAAACTTTCAGCGATTTCATCTGGGGTAGGAGATGGCAGGTCACCTTTGCGGCTGGAGAAAACAGGTGGCGATGATAATTAGACGGCATATAATAAATTGGACAGGCTGCAAATGGGTGGCAAAAACCTAGAGTTCACAGATGAAAAAGTTTTTTGGGAATAAAAGTTCAACTCTTCAATTACAATGTAGAGCCACGCGCTTAACCTAGCTCAAAATGCAGTCAGGAACTTGCAGCCCTGTGGTGCATCTCTCAACTTCTGACATCAAGGCTGCGAAACCTTATATGAAGCACAAGTTTGCTCTCGTCTAGAGCATGCATTCCTCCACCTGGATCTCCTGCCCCCCCCCCCACCATCATTCATCAGTATGTTGGACAAAGTGGAGAGGACGGGCAAGAAAATCATCTCTAGTCTTGACCAAGTCTGGTGGGAACGGTCTGAACATCAGCGCCGGCAACACCGTCGGGGACGTTCGTGTCTTACTGTTATGTACAAGGCCAACACTCAAAGTTCGCACCTGGCCAATTCCGTGGACAACCAGTAGTGGCACCCGTATACTAGGCTCTCAACCTTCAACAGTCTCATGCTGGAAGTGCTTTCTCAAGAACATCACTCCATCAGCAATCATTCAACTTGGCTGACTTGCATAGGGAGCTTGTTTACTCAACAGGTTGATACATTGAAGATCAGGTCAACTGATAACACGAAGGCTCTGGCACACAGCTGGCTACGGGCTCATCTTATTTCTTATATGATTATTACTTAAAGTTTATTCCTAATGATACGTATAATAGGCTCATGAAATAAATGGGTCTCTAGGAGCAGAGGTAGGATACCTTTCTACCTTTAGATGAGCTGAGGTAGGATAACAGCTCTTTTTGCAGTTTCGCTAGGTATTTCACTCGACAGCCCTAATGAGCCCTAGCCTTAGTTAAAAAAATGAGAAAGAGAGAGATATTCCAAGAAATAATCAGAATTATTTCATGTATATATGCCATGAGTTAAGAAAATAGAGATTGCATGCATATGTGGTAATTCCAGCAGCCATATATGTGCAATCGTGGATAAGTCAGGTGTGTCCTCGTGCCAACGTTACCAGAACAACCGTCGAGCTCCGCTGGAGGACACAAAACTCTCAAAATTTGCAAGTTTCATCAGAAAAAAAGTGATTGAGTTTCAGACCTTAAGAGCCGGCGTGAGCCTCCTTCCCTCCACCACAAGCCTTTTTTTAAGCGGAGATGTATTTGATTTTTGAGGGGGGGAAGGGGGGGATATGTAAGTAAAGGGAGTTATGACAGCAGGCGGGCTGTCCGCCTTGCTGACCTGATGTTTGTGTGTTTGACTGATAGCTAAGCTAAGCTTGCTTTCCTTTGTCAGGGAGCTGAGAGTCTTCGTGAGGTTAGTCTCGTGTATTTCAAATATATGTATGAGTATAGAAGAATACTGTGGTGCATCACATAAACACAGTAGGATGCTTGTGTACAGGTTTTGATTTAGCAAGCGAAGTATTTAAGGAGGGGGGCCAGGGGTGGGGTTGGGTCTGGTTTACTTGTTTCATGTTGGATCTTTATTGTGGGTCATGGTTCTGTGGAGCAGACTGAGGCTCTTGGATCACCAGCTGTCAGAGTGGGGAGTCTTATCTTGGAATAATCTTCCTAGCATTGAGGTCTTCAAAATTTTGAGCGTGTTGTAGTGTGATGTTAGTGGTTGTGTGTTGAGGCATCACGAAGCTCCTGAATTATTGGTCATACAGTGAACGGTGTTTTGCTGCTCTTCTTAGTGTCTTGTGTCTCACTGCTGGTAATTTATCCCCTGTAGGTATTCTTAAGGTATGTAGAGGTACGAGAAGGTATTCCAGATGGGACCGTACTTAAAGCCTTGTATAAGTGAAGCTGTGTTCGTGGCGAGGCTGCGCAATCTTCTCTCTTTGCCTAAAGCTGTTTTTTTTATTATCACTTAAGTGAATTTTTATGCCTGGTCTATTGACCTTGAGTCCCTGTAATTAGCCAACATTCGCAGGTTAACTGGGCAGTTGTCAGGGGTAATGGGCTCTGGATTTCGTTTTGCAATGTGTATTATTTAGAACTTTTGCTGGTACTTATTTTCCACACTCAGCTGGCATGAGCCACCTTCTCTACCATCACCAGGCTGCTCCACTCTACTTTTTTGGCGGGGGGGGGGGAGGGGTGAAGAAGATGGAAAGGCACAGGTGAAGGGAAATGTTTAGAAGTCCACCAACTCCCTTGCCACACCCTATCCCATCCTTCCTTAGCATCTTCACAACAGTCCTGTCCATTTTTCTCTGGCCTCTAACCACCATCCGTTCCATCCTTCCTTGGCTCCCTCACCATCTTTTTATCCCATCCTCCCCTTGTGCTTCATCACCACTCCTTCGAGCTTTCTGGTACCCTTGCCCTCCCCTCCCTCTCATCACCGCTCATTACCATCGTTTCCTGCCTCCTCACCACCAGACCGTCCTGGCCCCTCATCATCACCTCCTCCTTGGCTTCCTGGGACGACCCTCACTCGCCCCCATCCATCCTTCCCAACATCACCAGCATCCCCACGCCATCCTTCTCTGGCCCCTTCACCACTATACCGTCCCATCATCATACTAGTTCACCACACCGCCACAGTAGCGAGCACCAGCACACAGCGCCACCCTCCTCGCTACACCAACACCACCCGCCCATAACAACACTCGCAGCTCTAATGGCCCACTTTGAGACTCATGAACGAGGAGTCTTACACCGCCAGCATCCCACAAGTCTTAGCGTCCTGGCAAGTGTCGACCACCCACAGCCGCCACCCTGCACACCCGTGCGAACCTTCTCATTCAAGAAATTATGATTCCTTCCGTCTTAACAGTCCAGGATTGCTATACCAAGGCAATGAACTAATCTATAAGGACTTCCACGTAAATCTTGCATAAATGAAAAAATATTTATGCGTCGGTATATTCCAATGAAATAAACGCTAATATATAAGAGCCGACGGAGGAGGCAACGATGCAATTTCCATTTTAGAGGATGGTAATTATGGCTTTCTAAACGCACGGGCCCGAGGCCAGCCACGCGAGGGACTGTTTGTGGTCGGCCAGGAATTATTTAACTGGAACTGTCCCCAGGCGCCACTCAAACACCCGTCTGTCAGTTACACGTCCAGGACGGATTATTACGCCCTATCTCTACCCTGTAAGGGCTTATATATCTGTAAAAGAAACAAACTGTAAAACTGAAACACAAACTGTAAAACAAATCAAACAACGCATAAAGAATAGTATTTCGCATAACTAGACATCTTCAGGTGTGGCTAGTAGTGTAAAAGGAGACTACCACCTCTCCTCCATCAGCCGAGATGGATGACTGATGGGCTCAGCGGTTTGATCACTACAAGGCGACGTGATGAGGGTCATTCTCCCACGGGAAAGTTTGACTGGGAGGCCTGGAAATGGGAAAGGGCAGGAGAGCCAACCACTTCTCACTCACCCCCCCTTCACACATACTCAACCTCTCTTAGCCTACCCACACACACACTCTAATTTGAGAGACATTAGAGAGAACTTTATCAGCGAGAGTAGTTAATAAATGAAATGCATTAGGAAGTGATGAGGTGGAGGCTGACTCCATACACAGTTTCAAATGTACTCTACCATTGACAGTAGGGGGTGCCACAGGGCAGCATCTTGGGTCCTCTCCTATTTCTTATATCCATCAATGATTTGTTAAATGTTTCTAACATTGTTAAACCTATACTATTTGCAGACGATACTACCTTCGTCTAGTCTGACCCCCCCCCCACACACTAAATAATATTGTCAACAGTGAATAAAAAGAAAAGTCCACTCGTGGATGTCAACCAACAAACTTATACTAAACATAAAAAGACCTTCTACATTTTATTTGGTAGTAAATCATCAAATCAGATTCAACTTCAGATAGACAATGAAGACATTACCAATACATATGAAAGGAGTTCCTTGGCCTATATATATATAAAGAGACTGAACTTCAGCACCCACATACAACACAGCTAAGAAAATCTAAAAATCGGTCGGTATACCTTCTAAAATCAGATATTATGTTTCCCATTCTGCTCTCCTGTCATTATATTCTGCACTAATCTATCCCTATTTTACATACGGTATCTGTGCATGGGGTTCAACCACTGCAAATTACCTCAAGCCTATCATCACTCAGCAAAAATGTGCTATCAGAACTATAACAAACTCTGTCTTCAGGCAGCACACAGCCTCCCTATTTAAGTCCCTTAACATGTTAAACATACACTCACACCACACATTCTCATGTGCTATTTACATGTACAAAACCACGTTCATAAATGCAAATCCTGATCTGAGGCTCTTCTTCATAGGTGTAACAGAACCCATGAGCACCACATCATAAATAAATATATCTTTGATATCCCCAGAGTCAGACTAAATCTGTTCAAACACTCCATGCAAACTAAAGAGGCCCCCAGTCTTTTTAACTCGCTCCCTAATGAATTAAAAACTTGTCCAAACCATGCCCTGCTCAAAAATAAAATAATAAAGTACCTAATTTTATCCTCACAGTTTCCTACCTTGTGCTTCAAACTCACACTGTGTCTTGTGCTCCCACTTCTAAAATATTAGTACTTAAGACATATATCCTTACTAGTGTAATCACCTCTGTCAACTTATGTTGTAGTTATTTGTTGATATAAAAACCTTGCTACACAATGTACCCTTTCATCTCACCTGATATGTTAGATTAAGGACCTGCCCGAAACGCCATGCCTGTTAATGGCTGTGTATGACTGTAAAATACGTATCTTAGGTAATCTCACCAACCCATTGACCCTTCTTGCAAATAAAATTATTATTATTATTATTATTATTATTATTATTATTATTATTATTATTATTATTATTATTATTATTATTATTATCATCATTATTATTATTATATGATAGAGCCCAATAGGATGAGGAATATGTACACTAGTAGATTGACAGTTGGGAGCAAAGAGCCGCAGTTCAACCCCCCCCCACAAGCACAACTAGGTGAGTACACATGCACGCACGCATACACCATCCATACAGGATAATACATAAATACAGCTCACATCAATACAAAATACAACTTCCAATAATCTCCCTTGTTACAGCACGAGTCAACAGGGGCAGGAGTCAACAGGGGCAGGAGTCAACAGGGGCAGGAGTCAACAGGGGCAGGAGTCAACAGGGGCAGGAGTCAACAGGGGCAGGAGTCAACAGGGGCAGGAGTCAACTGGGGCAGGAGTCAACAGGGGCAGGAGTCAACAGGGGCAGGAGTCAACAGGGGCAGGAGTCAACAGGGGCAGGAGTCAACAGGGGCAGGAGTCAACAGGGGCAGGAGTCAACAGGGGCATCAATCAACAAGGGGATGCGACAATAAGCAGCCCATCCTCCTGTTTAGACAGTAGTTACACTAACGATATGAACCATCGTACATATATTGACGAAATGGACAATAAGAAAGTAGACTTGAGTACTATTGAACTTGGGCAAATCAGGAAAGGTTTTGTATTTATGTTGCTAATAAAACTTAACCATCCTAAGCCTAATACACGTTATACGAGGCTAATAAAATAAATACATGTGCTATATTAGGCCTAGGAATATTTATGTTTGATCTTAGCATTATTGTTTTTCCAAACTCATATAAAGTAAATAGTATCAAGTTCTATCCGATTGTCCAATATGTCAATGTGTATATGATGGTCCACAGAGTTACACGAAGTACTATCTAAACAGGAGGATGAGTTGCAATATGGGCATGGGTCAGTACGAGCATGGGTCAACAGTGGCATGGTTTAACAGCTTCAACAGGGGCATGGGGCCAAAAAGGGCACGAATCAACGGGGCATGGGTCAAGAGGGGGCATAGACTCAAAAGGGGGCACGGGTCAAGAGGGGGGGGGGGCATAGATCAAGAAGGGGCATAGGTCAAACTTCTATCAATCCCCTTCACAGACAAGTTATTCCCTTCAAAGTCTCATGAATTCCACGACATACAATCAACTTCGTCTCACAGACAATTAAACAAACTAATCGTCCAGATACAACTGAAGAAAATTGAAAAGTCTTTCTGGTTAAAGTTGACCCGCGAGAGTAGGATTCGCTTCGCTGGAGGAGGATGGAAAAAAAGTATTTTGAAATGATGTATTGAGAAAACCTGATCCCTTACGTCATGGGCTGTTAATTAATCGTTTGGCTATTCTATTTCATCTTTGTATTTCACATAATTTGGATTTCATCTTGGAGTAGTTTTACATTATTATAAATACCTACTGATATTTTTTTGTTAGCTATAAATTGGTCTTAGTCACTCACATATTCTTAATTAACACTAATTGTAAATTTTTATGTTTCGTGCATCTGGTTCCAGGAGGGAGGGAGGTCTTTCATGCATCTGGTTCCAGGAGGAGGGGGGGAGGTCTTTCGTGCATCTGGTTCCAGGAGGGAGGGGGAGGTCTTTCGTGCATCTGGTTCCAGGAGGGAGGGGGAGGTCTTTCGTGCATCTGGTTCCAGGAGGGAGGGGAAGGTCTTTCGTGCATCTGGTTCCAGGAGGGAGGGGGAGGTCTTTCGTGCATCTGGTTCCAGGAGGGAGGGGAAGGTCTTTCGTGCATCTGGTTCCAGGAGGGAGAGGGAGGTCTTTCGTGCATCTGGTTCCAGGAGGGGGGGAAGGTCTTTCGTGCATCTGGTTCCAGGAGGGAGGGGGAGGTCTTTCGTGCATCTGGTTCCAGGAGGGAGGGGGAGGTCTTTCGTGCATCTGGTTCCAGGAGGGAGGGGGAGGTCTTTCGTGCATCTGGTTCCAGGAGGGAGGGGGAGGTCTATCGTGCATCTGGTTCCAGGAGGGAGGGGGAGGTCTTTCGTGCATCTGGTTCCAGGAGGGGGAGGTCTTTCGTGCATCTGGTTCCAGGAGAGGGGGGAGGTCTTTCGTGCATCTGGTTCCAGGAGGGAGGGAGGAATTTCGTGCATCTGGTTCCAGGAGGAGGGGGGAGGTCTTTCATGCATCTGGTTCCAGGAGGGGGGAGAGGTCTTTCGTGCATCTGGTTCCAGGAGGGAGGGGAAGGTCTTTCGTGCATCTGGTTCCAGGAGGGAGGGGAGGTCTTTCGTGCATCTGGTTCCAGGAGGAGAAGGGGAGGTCTTTCGTGCATCTGGTTCCAGGAGGGGGAGT
>WNGS01042707.1:24415741-24426307 GCA_020271785.1 Procambarus virginalis
TTTTATTTACAGTCTGACAACTAGAAGCGTTTCATAAGAAACTTCTCACACTTTCAAAGACAAATTTTATATACTCTGTTTCATGTTAATATTGTTTTTGGGTGAGGTGATATGACATAAATGTTTTAGGCGAGGTGATAGAACACAGACCAATGGGTAATTATTGGGTAAAGATAATTTTACACAGAACACAAATCAATAGGTACAATGCGTATTTTCTCTTCTTGCTTCTGTGTTGGTTCCCACTTCAAGACCCCAAACAAACGGGGTTCAAAGTTACAAACCTATTCCCTACAGATGCTCTACGAGCCTTTTCCTCGCAATCTTCTCCATCACCTTGCATGGTATACAAGTTAGGGAAACTGGCCTGTTGTTCAGTGCCTCTTGCCTGTCACCTGTTTTGTATATTGGGACTACATTAGCTGTCTTCCAGCTTTCCGGTAGGTCTCCTGTTTCCAGTGACCTGTTTATACACCATAGAGAGTGGCACACTTAGTGCTTCTGCACCTTCTTTAAGTATCCACGGTGAGATTCTGTCAGGCCCAACAGCCTTTGTCACATTCAGTTCCAACAGATTCCTTTTGACCTCATCACTGGTGATGTCAAATTCCTCCAAGGTTGTTTGGTTTGCCTCCTCCTCATTTAGTACAGGGGCTTCCCCCTTGTTCTTTTGTGATTGACATACAAATGTCAATACACTGTGGTCACTCATTCCTATGGGGAGCTTCAAATTTGACTTCTCTTATTTCTGAATCATTCAAGGTAAATATCAGGTCGAGTCTAGCTGGTCCGTCATAGCCTCTCATTCTTGAGGGTTCCCTGACATGTTGGCTCAGAAGGTTCCTTGCTGCCACTTCCAAGAGTTCAGCTCTCCATGAATCTACACCTTCATATGGGCTCCATTCTCCCAGTCTATCTTTCTATGGTTGAAATTGCCCATGATTAAGAGTCTGGAGCCATTCCTGCAGGCAACCGAAGCTGCTCTTATTATATATTATTGGGTTGCCATGTTGTTTCTTTCAAACTGTTTTCTGGGTCTTCTGTCATTTAGTGGAGGGTTGTAATGACTCACTATTATCTTAGGTCTACCCACTGTCATAGTTCCATTTATGTAATTTCTGAATCCGTTACACCTGTAGTTTCCATCTCATCAAAACTCCAATCCTTCCTTATCAGTAGGCCACTACCCCTCTCCCTTCCCTCTCTTTCCTTACTATATTGTAGTCCTTTGGAAACACAGCATCTGTTACGAGTCCTGACAATTTTGTTTCCACAAGTCCTATTACATCTGCGTTTTCTACCTGCACCCTTTCACCAGTTCACTTGCTTTATTGGTAATCCCATCGATGTTTAAATACATGACCTTGAAGCTCACTTTCCTATATCCATTTTCACCCTCCCTACCCACAAGTGTAGGAGTAGTTGTTCAATGGGCATTGCTACTTGGGTAGGCTCACCCTCCTGTAGGAAAGTTGCCAGGGGTTCAGGGGGAGGTGGGGTGGGAATGGAGTGCTTAGGTCTTGCCCAGGCCTGTTGGGACAGGAAGAAAGTCCTTGTGGCAAGGAGTGCTTCGGGGTGGGGGTGGGGGGGCAAGGATTGTTCGAGGTGAGGGCACGCCCTCTTGTGGTGTAGTTAATAGGGCTTTTTGAGGGAGAGGGGTGGAGGATGGAGGGCCTAGGTCTTGCCTGGGCTTGCTGGGGCAGGAAGATGACCAGGGGATGGGAAAGCAGGGGATACATGGGGTAAAATGGGAGGGAGGATTTGGGTGATATGGTGGGCATTGTGTAGGGGCAAGGAACGATTTGTGCTGGGGGTGGGAGAAGGCCCTATGGGGTGGTGGGGGGAGGCCCTATGGGGTGGTGGGGGGAGGCCCTATGGGGTGGTGGGGGGGAGGAGGCCCTATATGGTAGTGGGTTGGGGTGCTGCAGTCCCTTCTGGAGTTTCTGAATTGATGGATTGGGGTTCCCCAATCTCCCTCTGGGAGTGCTGGGATGGAGGCTGATCCCTAGCTACCTTCCCTATCCTTGCATCTGCATCTGCCCTTATTATCTTGTCCCTGGTCATGTCCCACTGAAGGTACACCTCTCTGTAATTCCTTGCATTTTTCGGTATGCTCTTTTTTACTAGGATGTCCTCTTTGATGGCCTCGTTCCTGAATATTACCTTGATCAATCGCTTTTGTCTTTGTTGTACTGGTCAATCCTGAAAAACTGTTCTGTCTCGTTCAGCCCCTTCCATTCCAATCTCCTTTAGTATCCCCGACACTGCAGTTTTGTCCTTAGTCCTCTATTCTTCCCTTGTGGAACCTTCTTGTTTCTTAATACCTACCACTACTACAATGCTTTTCCTTTCCTTTAGCTGGCCTCATGCATCTTTTATATTTTTTTTATTTATTTATATATATATATATATATATATATATATATATATATATATATATATATATATATATATATATATATATATATATATATATATATTATATATACACACACACACACACACACACACGAGTTCTTACATTCTTGTACAGCCACTAGTACGCGTAGCATTTCGGGCAAGTCCTTAATCCTATGTTCGCTGGAATATGACCCCCGCGAAGATTCGTTTTTACAAGCAAGTACCCATTTTACTGTCAAGTTAAACAGAGGCCACAGTTAAGGTTTGAGCCCAGTAAATCCTCCCTGGCCAGGATACGAACCCAGGATAAGCGCTCGCGGAATGCCAGGCAAGCGTCTTACCATTATGCCACAGGCGTAATGGCGTAGTGGTTCTAGCTGCCTCCTGTGAGTTTACTGCTTTCATTACAACTTCTTTGACTGGACATGGCATCTGGGCTCTTCATTATTTCAGCAAAGGTGGCACCCATTGCAGGGGTCCCCTGCCATTGCTACATACCCTGTTACCTGGAGGATGGTTGCCTGGGCAAGTGTCTGAGGGGGGCCTGTTTCTAGTTTTTTTTTATCTCCTCTTGCGCTGCACTTGGATCCATCTGCAGTTTACGTATAGTTTCTCTCATGTCCTTCACTTCCCCCTGATTTCTCTCCATGCATGAGCAATCATTCCTTGTATGGTTCTTCCTGTTCCTCTCCACAACTGTGTGTGTATGGTGAGGGGGTGGCAAGGTGGGGGGTTACCCGGTGGTGTGAGGGAAGAGGAAGGAAGGAGGGAATGAGGGAATGAGGGAGAGCGAGGGGAGTGAGGGAGAGAAGGAAATGAAAAATGAGAGGATGAGGACAGGCAGGCAGGTGGGACAGAAGGTCAATGTCTGAGGAGTAAGGGGTGGGCCTAGATGTGGTACTCACCTACTCGTACTCACCTAGTTGTGCTTGCGGGGGTTGAGCTCTGGCTCTTTGGTCCCGCCTCTCAACCGTCAATCAACAGGTGTACAGTTTCCTGAGCCTATTGGGCTCTATCATATCTACACTTGAAACTGTGTATGGAGTCAGCCTCCACCACATCGCTTCCTAATGCATTCCATTTGTCAACCACTCTGACACTAAAAAAGTTCTTTCTAATATCTCTGTGGCTCATTTGGCACTCAGTTTCCACTTGTGTCCCCTAGTGCGTGTGCCCCTTGTGTTAAACAGCCTGTCTTTATCAACCCTGTCGATTCCCCTGAGAATCTTGAATAAATAAATAAATAATAATAAATAAATAAATAAATGTTTATTTAGGTAAGGTATATACATACAAGTGAGGTTACATTAATGGATCGAATTATAGGTAGAGCTAGTACATACAATGCCTAAAGCCACTATTACGCAATGCGTTTCGGGCAGGAAGAACATTAATATCTAGAACTTAATACTAATAGAGCGGTGGTGATCATAGATCAGTGATCAGCGATCAGCGGTGGGAATAGAATGTGGTGATCATGTCCCCCCTAACTCTTCTGTCTTCTGGTTGGTGGTAAGCTGTGTGTGCATGTGTTGGAGGTGTTATGGTGAGAGGGGGGGGGGATTAGCCAGTGGCCAGCATAATGTACAGTATCACATAGGTTTGAAAAAGTAGTACAAAGATGAGCCTCTTGATAATTGTTTTCATTTTGTAACTTAAATCCAAGACTAATTATTATATTAAGAACACTGTACACCATATGATTGACTCAAAGAGGCACTTACCACAAAGTCAACCCTCCAAAACACAACCAGGTGATTTATTAAGCGATGTCCATCTTGTCTTCACTGTAGGCCTGTTGATGCAAACGCTGCTGCTAGATGGTAGGTCACTCCCACTTCCTGCTATATATCACTAGGAATGCAGCTTCTTCCCCTTAACACTGGCATAGCCCTAATGCTACACATTTTGACAGCTTGCTTTATTCTTCTCTATCACTACCATAGCTAGTTATGACAGACTGACTGAACATGACTAACCATGGCAGCAATGGTGCCTGTCATGGCACTGATATCATACCCCCTGGTTTTCTTGACTAATTACTACCGGACACAATCCCTGAAATTGCCGTTTTCTAGTGTTACATTTCGTAGTATCACTACGCAACAATTTTGCTTCATATCACTCAGATGTCCCAAATTATGGATACTTTTCGAAAGAGCGTGGCTGCATGTGTGCTCCCTCCCTAGTCCATAGACTGTGACAGCTTGTAATAGTGTGATAGCTTCAGGGAGCTGACAGGGCTCCCTAAGAAAATAGTAATAATAATTTTTCATGTAGTCAACAACAATCCCAAGAATAACATTAAAGTACTCTTACTACATACTTGTCAATATTTTTTGCTTCTGCTGGGAATGTTTTCTTCAGATATTCCTTCCATTTGCCATCCCCACTGACCACTGGATATTTGCGTGGCTCCTGACCTTTCTCGGCAAACATCACCACATCATAGTCATCACCTGGTAATAGGAGACCATGAGTGTTACATGGCAACTGAAGTTTAGTTTTCTGTATTCTTATATTTAATGTGAATATCTGTACTGTACTAACATTACCAAACCTGGTTGGTGTAAGGAAAATGAAGCATGTGATATGTATGCATGTTACTATAACAAGCAGAGCAAAGTGTAAAAAAATAATGCCAAGTAAAAGATACTATTGGGCTGAGGTTTATTTGAAGAAAAGCACTAAAAATATAAATATCGTCTACAAATGACTGATTTTAAAATACAGTACCTGTACTCTAATCATATTTTATTATTTTATATTCTTGGGGTGCAACTTTTGTGCAATTTTGTATATCCGGGAAACATAGTTGAACATGAATAACGAAACTGAATAACAAGTACTATACTGTATATACAAGTAAACAACTTACTCATTGTTGCCCATTCTAGTTGGCCATTTGTGATTTGATCAATGTACGTCTTCATTAGTGTTTGGGAAGTCAGCTCTCCAATGTAATGAATGCCGACATCAAACTCGTAACCTTTCTCTATAAATGTGTGGCAGCAACCACCAGCCTGTCACGGAAGACAATGACAGTTCAGAATTACTCATTATCCGATCATTGGTATGTCTTAACTCTTAAATTGCTACAATCTTGAGGTTATCTCGAGATGATTTCGGGGATTTAGTGTCCCCGCGGCCCGTTCCTCGACCAGGCCTCCACCCCCAGGAAGCAGCCTGTGACAGCCGACTAACACCCAGGTACCTATTTTACTGCTAGATAACAGGGGCATAGGGTGAAAGAAACTCTGCCCATTGTTTCTCGCCGGCGCCAGAGATCGAACCCGGGATCACAGGATCACAAGTCCAGAGTGCTGTCCGCTCGGCCGACCGGCTCCTTCACTACACTCTATCCTCCTCTCCACCTCCTCTACACTACACACTACCCCTTCGCTACAATCACTACATCAAATTACCAAATGCAATTTTGTATGTGGATCAATGTTGAGTCATTTCAGGGTCAGCCATAATTAAAGATATTCATAAAATTAAGTTAAGAATATTAAGATAAAAATAGGATGCATTTTGAGACTAAGAATTTTACTTCATAAAAAATTGATTTACAACAAAATAAGGTTTTACTGACACACCTTATAGTATTTATCATCATATGGTCAAATTAACTGATAAAAATAATAAATGAAAAATGGAAATCAACCATACAAATCATACACACTTTTTGAAAATAGGCTCAATGGCTTTACTTTACCCCAAAAAGGCTTTTTTGGGTTAAAATTTAGGAAGGTTTTTTAACACATTAAATAAATGTTAATGAAGACCTGGTCAGATAAGAGCTTTCAGAATAAAGCTCTGATATTAACTGATCAAAACTAATAACTAGATACTTTTCATTTCACAGCTTCACTGACTCGCGCTATGATTCAATGATGGTGCTATCCTTCACTACGGTATCTTCATTTTTAGTATTTTGGCAGCTTCAAAGCCATGTTCTTATTGGTTATACTATGAACAAGACTGAATTCATATGCTCACTTGTGTCAAACAGTTACAGTACCATAATTGTACAGTATCTTCTAATACAAATTGCATTAGCTAATTCATTCAAGTTCATGAACAATAATCACTCTACATCTAACTGAATTTTTTCTAATATAATTAATGATCTTTAGTTAGTTGTGCGTGGAATATGTGACTTCTGGGAAAACAGCCCCCCCCTCCATAAACCAAAGAATACATAAAACAACTGTTTATTAGTGAAATACAGTATGTTGCATTTATTTCCCACTGGAAACACTTTCTAACAAGTTGATGATACTATGAGTATTAAGAAACAATATTTATATGAATGCAGACAGATGTACCAGCATGTCAGAAGAGCTGCAAGAAGAAACAGTGGAACTCAAGCCACATCTCGCAATAATAAAGATGAACGTGACAATTGTACATAATAGCAAATATGTTCTTCCCAAGAGAATATCATATACAGTAATCAGGAAGGAGAGGTTGTTTAGGGGGGTTACAGTTACACTATAGTTTTAAGGCAATAACTATCCTAGAGATAACCATCTTGACTGGATCTTACCTGGAGATGGTTCCAAAAGTTGTTCTACACCCCCAAGCCCAGCCTGAGGCCAGGCTTGACTTGTAATATCTTTGTCCAACAGGCTGTTGCTTGGAGTGGCCTATGGCCCACATAACCACTAGAACCTGATCCAGCACTTCTTGCAAGAATCTATCAAAAATTACTTTTTGAAGAAATCCACCTTTGTTCCAGCAATATTTCTTATGCCTGTTGGGAGAGTTTGAACAGCCATGGACTTCTGATGTTCATAGTGTTCCCTGATTGTGCCTATGGACACACAACCAGGAGGCCTGGTCGATGACCAGGCCGCGGGGACGATAAGCCCCGGAAGCACCTCAAGGTATCCTCAAGGTAAGGTATGGCCCCTCTACTCCTCACTGGTTCTATTCTGCATTTCCCTCCATATCTTTCATTCTTAGTATGTTGTTATTCTACTGTGCAAATTTGGGACCCTGCAGGGCTACATGTTAGATATGAAAATAGTGATGACCAAGAATATCATAGTGGTGGTCATTTACGACCTAATATTAAATATCAATGTGTAGGAAAATACTCACATGCAGTGAGGGGTGGTAAATTAGTGGAAGAAGCTTGAGGCATAAGTGATGGAAACAATCTCCACTCACAGCTTTGTGAGCCAATACAACTACTACAACATAAAGAGGAATAAACACACCTAATATAACAGCTATGAGAAGGAGCTCTAAAGCTTGATCTAACGTCCAGTAGATACAACTAGGAATAATTAGTAACTGTATACATGCATAAACACCTGGTGCAAAATGATAATGATAATGTTTATTCAAAAGAATGAGTGTACGAAGAACATAAAAGTAATGTACAATTGAAGGGACAGGAGTTACACATACTAATGAAGCCACTATTATGCAAAGCATTTCTGGAAACTACAATGACCAAACTGGCTTAAGTGGCTGGCTCCAGGCCTAAATCCCAACATAACAAAAACCCTTCAAGTAAACAAAATATATGATTCATACTTCATGCACATGCCCTCCAATCCCAACACAGCCCCACATGTTTAACACATGCACTAATTAAGGTAATGATACCATCTTGGCACATATATGTGTACAGTACATATAATTTAAATCTTACCTGATCATGTTGCTCAAGAACTAAAACTTTCTTGCCAGACTTTGCCAGAAGTGCAGCTACAGACAGGCCCCCGATACCACTTCCTATCACAATTGCATCCAAATTCTCAGGAACTTTATCTGGACTGAAACCTGAAGATAAAATGTGCATTATTACAATACTGTACACATACTTTAAAAGATAAACTCATTTGAAAGGCTATGGTAAGCATGAACGAAGATTTCAGTCGATAATTTCAAAACAAGCTTGTATTTGTAGTGAGTACATCGAGTAAAAGGAGTTCACTAAAAGGACTAAGTGACTAAGCGTGCAGTGGTTTGGTGAATGGGTGGTATGACTTTACAAGCTGACTGACTGACTGGCATTTATATACATTAAATTTAATTTCCTATGTATTGCTTCATGTGCTTATTTTGCTATTTTGAAGGTCACAACACTTGTTTGGGTCTGTTATTCTTTCCAGTAACTTACTGTCATCTGTAAACACAAACATATAACAATGTACTAGCAACACTACTTGTGCTAGAACTGACCCATGCAGAATTCCACTAGTGACTACTTCCAGATTGAATCACAGCTTCTAACTTCTGCTCTCACCTTTCTACATACGAGTCTCCAACCATGATAACAGCCTTCCTATTACACCTACTACATGCAACTTTCAGAACAATCTGTTGTGTACTTGTGAATATTTTTTTCCGATTCATGACGCCAGTCCACTAACACACACTTGTAGAACTCCAGTATACTGAACTGTCATAAAACTTAGAGAAATAAGAGAAATGCTTTTGTTTTAAAACCAAGCAGTCTGTTATTGACAGTTATCTTGAGATTTAATTAATTTCGGTTTGATTACCTTTAGAGGTGATTTGGTTACAACACTGATCAATGACACCAGTTTATAGTTCAATGGCTTTTTTTCTATAGGTTGCTTTGTAAATAAAGGCTATGTTTGTCATTTTTCAAACCTGCAAGTTTACAGTGTGCAATGTATATACTATGCACGTAAAAAAATAATTACCCGGTAATTGGTTGCCCAGTTCAAATGTAAATACTGTACTGTACTCAAATCCCAGGGTAGCACTCCGTCTAACTCTACTAACTTGTTTACGTCTAATCACTAATTGGAATTCTTTTGCCAATTAACCCCCCCCCCCCCCCCCAAGACATTATTACCATAACTCACTCAAACAGAGTCAGTAACAATAGTGAGATACCAAATATGATCAGTATACAAAAAGAATTGGCTCAAGTACTGTACTCTACTTGCACCAGCAATAGCATTGTTCTTAAACAATTTCTAAGAGTCACAAACATTTCCTGATACGTACTCTAAATACTGTACCTGCTTAATACCTGCTTGATGGAGTTCTGGACTACTTCTACTCCCCAAGCCCAGGCCGAGGCCAGGTTGACTTGTAACAGCATTAATTGTAATGAAACATCTTTCTGTTAGGTTATTGAAGGACCCCTGTTGTTAACAACCTGGATAATAGTAGCAGTAATAGTATTAACAGTAATAATAATAAGAAATCTGTAGTGCCATAATAAGATTTGAACCTATGCACTGGATATTCCCAGCATACGTCCTAGGCAACTGTGGCCTGGTTGTCCGAGGCATGTGCCTGGAATATCCAGTGCATAGGTTCGAATCCTCATCACTGTTCCCACAGATTTTCTTAGTGAACCACTTAGTGGATTACTCTCTCTGTAGTAATAATAATAGCAATATACCGAGGCTTTGGTTCTTTTGGGGGCACAGGTAATCTCGTGCTGCTGGTTGGCCCTAAAGCCACTGGGAAAGAGCGACTAAGTTTAATGACCAAACTACTGTATTGTCGCCATTTGTCATTTTGCTTTTATTTTCCTTGCAGTTGGATGTTTAGGTGGTTTTCCCACAGGTTAGGAGAGCTAGCCTGGCCCAGGCCGGGCTCGGGAGTAAAGAACTTCTGAAACCCTCTCCAGTTATGCTCTGGTCTCCAGTAGGTATTTATAACTTCTAAGAGCCTGGTGTAAAGTACTGTATAGGTAACTATCGAGGGATAGCTCCTGGAAGCAACTGAGGTTGCCCACCAGAAAAAGGTTTTTCATTACATTCAATGCTCGATTTTTGCATTCCACTTCACTGGCTCAATTCTATCATTATATAAAAAGACGTTCCTAATTTCTTTCTCCATTCAGCTTTTCTGCTTTGTCCAAGTTTTGTTTTCACTTTACCTCATCTCACTAAGTCCCTTCTTATGACCCTGTTTAACTTTGTTACTACAAATCTAGAAATACTAACCCTGTTTAGGACAGCATCTCGTTGCTTGATCCGTGATCTTGGCCTTCACTTCTTTGCACAGTTTCATTAAATGGTTGGTTGCTGAGGTTTTGGTTGTAAAGTGTATTATGGCCTTGATGACAAGACAAACCAATAACACTAACCCAACTAATGGTAGTGAGATAATCCCATCTTGACTCTGGAAAAAATAAAAATCAGACAACCTTATACAGTA
>WNGS01042707.1:24459443-24475894 GCA_020271785.1 Procambarus virginalis
TGGCTTTGTCTTCCCCCCCCCCCAATTCAATGAATTATTTTAATTATTATATCAGTGCACTTTTTGCTTATCTCCCTCTACTGCATCACCATTATCAACATTTGCATTTACTTCATATTAAATTTTTACTTAATCACTACTGTAAAGTCACGATTGTTGTAGGTTAATTTGAATATCCAAGTGTGAATGTAAATATTTATGCATGCTCTATTATTTTCATATTTACAGGTAACCCAGATTATTGATGGAAAAGGTCGAGCATGTGGAGTTGAAGTAAAGAAAGGAACAGAGCCAGTGAATGTTGCAGCTCCTCTGATCATCTCTGATGCAGGTGTGGTGCCCAAAATAAAGTCTGTTCATAATTTCCAAATGAACAGGGTTGCTCTTACCTAAGGAATCAAAGGAGGAAGGTACTGAATGTTGCATATCTCTTTTTCCTGGTGAATATCACATCCAGCATTGAAGGAACATCCTCTTCCCTCATTCTCTGGCTTGCCTAATGTGTTGACACATAAATATCTCCAAGTAGACTGTTATAGCATTAACTATTGAACATATTACCAATATGTAGCCAGTAGTTGTAACAATAGCACAGTAGTTTCTTTACATTAATGCCAGAATGGAAATACAGGATGCAGTTTAGAAAAGCAACTGAACTCTTTCTCATAAACACTTTGTAACCTAACATAGAGTAATAAAGTAATTTAAGGCCAATGATCCAACAATAAAAATGACCTAGGTATTCAGTCTCTATGTTAACAACTATTATTTCAAGGAACGACATGGTATTTGAGTCACATGAGACTTGATAATTGTCCAGAACGGACCGAAACGTCGTCAATTTCTTCATCTTGCGGTGTGTGGTTTGGTCAACCTATCTTCAGCCACTTTATTGTGACTGGTCTCATTTCCATGAACTATGGCACAAGATCTAATACTTGGAATGGGGGAATTTAACCACACTTCAATGGGATGGGTCTGGTATAACATGACAAATTAAAGCGTAATTTCTTGACCCCATGGAAATAGTGGAAATAATAATAGTAATTATTATTTCTCACTGTTCCATGAGGTCAAGAAATTCCCTTATTTCAGAGGGTTCACAAACCAAAAGTCCCATAGTAAGAGTGTTTGGGTTGCTTCGTTTCAACTGATGCTCCTGTTCGCAGTGAATAGTTAATACAGTATAATAATTCATTGTGTCTGGGGACAGGAGGCCAGTGTATTCAAGTTCATTAATACAGTTTTTTCTTATGTGCTATCAATAGGCTATATTGTGCCTATTAATCTTTGTTAAATTACCAATCAAGCTGTCAACGCAATCAATCAGTGCTACCGATGTGCTTTAATATACCTGCTAATCTCTTCATCTCATTTTTTTTCTTGCAATGTACTGCTATCACTTTATAAATTTGCTAGAATTCACCTACTTAAAATTATATGTTAGATTTAGATTTTTACTCGGGTAAAGGTACATATATTGAGTTACATAATGTTAGATTTAAAGATAGAGATAGTATATATAATACCTAAAGCCACTGTATGCATAGCACTTTGGGCGTTAGATTAAGGACCTGCCCGAAACGCTGCGGGTACTAGTGGCTTTACAAGAATGTTAACACCATGCTATGTATCCTCACAAACCCGATGTACCTCTTGTATATACTGTATATAAATAAATAAATTAGGCTTGTTGATCGAGGTCCCCCCCCCTCCCCGGCCACATGGGCGAATTACTGACCCCGCCCAGGATGCAACCTCACAAGAAGCTGGCTAACTCCTGAGTACAGTACTTACGTTACTGCTAGTGATCAGGCATTAGGTAAAGAAAAATGTGCCCAACCATTTGGCCTGCCTGGGAATCAAACCCAGAATTCTCGATTGCGAGTCGAGAAAGTACCCCACTGTACTACCGGTATCCCTGGTAGTTAAGCAATTATTGTGGGTTGCAGCCTGTGGATAGGTCAGTAGGGGAAATCTTAGCTTTATCTCAGCCTAGGGACTTAGATAAGGCTAAGATTCCTCCATTCTGCACACTCTTATTCTGTACTGTTCCTCTGGATTTGTGCCTGCTTGTCAGTGGAGATGCAGAGTACTTATAAGATTTACTGTGATGCATTGTATAGATATTTGTTTTCTTCTCCTAATAAGATACAGTACATTACAGTAAAAGTATTTTACAGTATTTTAAAAGTTAAACGATTCTGCACAAAGAATAAGGTTTAAAATTATAAAATGGCAGTTACGTGTAGCTGATGAGCATTTGTATTAGAATACGGTACTGTACTGTTATATACCTACAATATTCTATTATGTGCTGTACTCTTTAAATATCTGGTATCTTTGGCTAACTAAGGTAACATTTGTTCAGCCCTGATTACATTGTATATACAGTAATGTGAAAACCCTATTTACTTGTATTTCCTGTTTTGAAACAAATAAGAGTCTGTATTAGTTCATAGAACAAAACTATTGTTGTGCATTTACATCTACTGTATAAGGTTGTCTGATTTTTATTTTTTCCAGAGTCAAGATGGGATTAATCTCACTACCATTAGTTGGGTTAGTGTTATTGGTTTGTCTTGTCATCAAGGCCATAATACACTTTACAACCAAAACCTCAGCACCCAACCCATTTAATGAAAACTCGTGCAAAGAAGTGAAGGCCAAGATCACGGATCATAAGCAACGAGATGCTGTCCTTAAACAAGGTTAGTATTTCTAGATTTGTAGTAACAAAGTTAAACAGGATACCTGGTTGATACCTGGTTGATACCTGGTTGATACCTGGTTGATGGGGTTCTGGGAGTTTTTCTACTCCCCAAGCCCGGCCCGAGGCCAGGCTCGACTTGTGAGAGCTTGGTCCACCAGGCTGTTGCTTGGAGCGGCCCGCAGGGCCACATACCCACCACAGCCCGGCTGGTCCGGAACTTCTCTTAGAAAACAGTCCAGTTTTCTCTTGAAGATGTCCACGGTTGTTCCGGCAATTTCATTAAGAAGGGACTTAGTGAAATGAGGTAAAAGTTAAAACAAAACTTGGACAAAGCAGAAAAGCTGAATGGAGAAAGAAATTAGGAACGTCTTATTTATATAATGATAGAATTGAGCCAGTGAAGTGGAATGCAAAAATCGAGCATTGAATGTAATGAAAAACCTCTTTCTGGTGGGCAACCTCAGTTGCTTCCAGGAGCTATCTACCTCGATAGTTACCTATACAGTACTTTACACCAGGCTCTTAGAAGTTATAAATACCTACTGGAGACCAGAAGCAAAATCTGGTCCACTCAGTAGAGGCACAAGGAGCAGGGAATACTACCAGAAGCATAACTGGAGAGGGTTTCAGAAGTTCTTCTACTCCCTGAGCCCGGCCTGGGGCCAGGCTAGCTCTCCCTAACCTGTGGGGAAAACCACCTAAACATCCAACTGCAAGGAAAATAAAAGCAAAACTGACAACTGGCGAACAATACAGTAGTTTGGTCATTAATACTAGTCGCTCTTTCCCCAGTGGCTTTAGGGCCAACCAGCAGCACGAGATTACCTGTGCCCCCAAAAGGAACCAAAGCCTCGGTATATTGCTATTATTATTACTACAGAGAAAGTAATCACACTAATGTGGTTCACTAAGAAAATCTGTGGGAACAGTGATGAGGATTCGAACCTATGCACTGGATATTCCCAGGCACATGCCTCAGACAACCAGGCCACAGTTGCCTAGGACATATGCCTGGGAATATCTAGTGCATAGGTTCAAATCCTTATTATGGCTCCTACAGATTTTCTTATTATTATTACTGTTAATACTATTACTACTTCTATTATCCAGGTTGTTAACAACAGGGGTCCTTCAATAACCTAACAGAAAGATGTTTCATTACAATTAATGCTGTTACAAGTCAAGCCTGGCCTCGGCCTGGGCTTGGGGAGTAGTAGTAGTCCCAGAACCCCATCAAGCAGGTATTAAGCAGGTACAGTATTTTAGAATACTGTATCAGGAAATGTATGTGACTCGAGAAATTTGTTTAAGAACAATGCTATTGCTGGTGCAAGTACATGTACAGTACAGTACTTGAGCAAATTTATTTTTGTATCTGAATCATATTTGTTATCTCACTATTGTTACTGACTGTTTTGAGCGAGTTATGGCAATAATGTCTTGGGGGTTAATTGACAAAAGAATTCCAATTAGTGATTAGACATAAACAAGTTAGTAGCATTAGACGGAGTGCTACTCTGGGATGTTGCACTCACGGAGACAAAACTTGAAGATGTTATTTTAAATGAGGTCATATTCCCAAGGGGCTACTCAATTTGGAGACGGGACAGAAAAATTAGGAAAGGTGGTGGCGTTGCTGTGCTGGTGAAAGAACACCTAAAGGTGAACGAAATAATGACTACCAATCCACAAGAAGTTGACATAATAGCACTAGAGATCTGCCATGAGGATGATAAACTAGTGATCATAAATGCATATAGTCCACCGCTAAGCAGCACATGGTCAAAGGAGGAGCTAGATAGTAAACGAGAAGGTCTTATAACGATAATGAGAGAGATCATAGCGAGAGCGGATAACGATAGTTCACGACTGTTGATAGTCGGCGACTTCAACTTGAAATCCATAGACTGGGAAGCATATGAAGCTAAAACAGAAGATTTCTGGACCTGTAAATTTGTAGACCTCATCCTGGAAACATTCTTGTATCAACATGTTAAACAAGCTACGAGGATGAGGGAAGGTGACGTTCCCTCCATGCTAGATTTGATATTTACCAGGAAGGAGGAAGAAATATTTGACATTCAGTACCTTCCTCCCTTGGGTAAAAGTGACCATGTCTTTTTGAGGATAAAGTATGCAATGCGTTATAATCTGGAAGAAAATATGATGGTCGATGCAATTGAAAAACCTGACTTTAGGAGAGGACATTATGGCAACCTTAGAAAATTTTTTAGGGAGTATAATTGGACAGACTTGTTGCTAGGCAAGGAAGTGAATGAGATGTATGTCAAGTTTTGTGAAATTTATGATAAAGGCACAAAAAAATTTATACCAAAACAGAGAAGCAGAACTAGGAAACAGGATTGGTTCGACAGAAAGTGCGAGAGGGCCAGAGACCAAAAGACGCAAAAATGGAATCAATACAGGAAGAGGCCAAACCCCCAATCATACCAGCGATACAAAGATGCGAGAAACAACTACACGGCAGTGAGGAGAGAGGCAGAAAGAAATTTTGAAAAAGGGATTGCAGACAAATGTAAAACAGAACCAGGTCTATTCTATAAATTCATAAACAACAAATTGCAGGTAAAGGATAATATTCAGAGGTTGAAAATGGGAAATAGATTCACGGAAAATGAAAAGGAAATGTGTGAAACATTAAACGAAAAGTTCCAAAGTGTGTTTGTACAAAATGAAATCTTCAGGGAACCAGATACAATAAGAATTCCAGAGAACAACATAGAGCACATAGAGGTGTCTAGAGACGAAGTGGAAAAAATGCTCAAAGAGCTAAATAAGAACAAAGCAGTTGGTCCAGATGGAGTTTCACCATGGGTTCTGAGAGAATGTGCACCTGAGCTCAGCATCCCTCTTCAACTGATCTTTCAGGCATCCCTGTTTACAGGAGTTGTAGCTGATGTGTGGAAAAAGGCTAACATAGTTCCAATTTACAAGAGTGGAAGCAGGGAAGACCCCCTTAATTATAGACCGGTATCATTGACAAGTGTAATAGTCAAAATATTGGAAAAAATAATCAAAACTAAATGGGTAGCACACCTGGAGAGAAATGATATAATATCAGACAGACAGTATGGTTTTCGATCTGGTAGATCCTGTGTATCGAATTTACTCAGTTTTTATGATCGAGCAACAGAGATATTACAGGAAAGAGATGGTTGGGCTGACTGCATCTATCTGGACCTAAAAAAGGCTTTCGACAGAGTTCCACATAAGAGGTTGTTCTGGAAACTGGAAAATATTGGAGGAGTGACAGGTACGCTTCTAACATGGATGAAAAACTTTCTGACTGATAGAAAAATGAGGGCTGTGATCAGAGGCAATGTATCGGACTGGAGAAATGTCACAAGTGGAGTACCACAGGGTTCAGTTCTTGCACCAGTGATGTTTATTGTCTACATAAATGATCTACCAGTTGGTATACAGAATTATATGAACATGTTTGCTGATGATGCTAAGATAATAGGAAGGATAAGAAATTTAGATGATTGTCATGCCCTTCAAGAAGACCGAGTACAGTACAGTATATACATTTGAACTGGGCAACCAATTACAGTACCGGGTAATTATTTTTTTACATGCATCATTGCACACTGAAAACTTGCAGGTTTGAAAAATGACAAACATAGCCTTTATTTACAAAGCAACCTATAGAAAAAAAGCCATTGAACTATAAACTGGTGTCATTGATCAGTGTTGTAACCAAATCACCTCTAAAGGTATTCAAACCGAAATTAATTAAATCTCAAGATAACTGTCAATAACAGACTGCTTGGTTTTAAAACAAAATCATTTGTCTTTAATTTCTCTAAGTTTTATGACAGTTCAGTATATTGGAGTTCTACAAGTATGTGTGTTTGGTGGACTGGCATCATGGATCGGAAAAAAATATTCACAAGTCACACAACAGATTGTTCTGAAAGTTGCATGCAGTAGGTATAATAGGAAGGCTGCTAGCATGGTTAGAGACTCGTACATAGAAAGGTGAGAGCAGAAGTTATAAGCTGTGATTCAATCTGGAAGTAGTCACTAGTGGAATTCTGCATGGGTCAGTACTAGTACAAGTAGTGTTGCTAGTACATTGTTATATGTTTGTGTTTACAGATGACAGTAAGTTACTGGAAAGAATAACAGACCCAAACAAGTGTTGTGACCTTCAAAATAGCAAAATAAGCACATGAAGCAATACATAGGAAATTAAATTTAATGTATATAAATGCCAGTCAGTCAGTCAGCTTGCTAAGTCATACCACCCATTCACCAAAACCACCACCCACCACCACCACTGCATGCTTAGTCCACTTAGTGAACTCCTTTTACTCGATGTACTCACTACAAATACAAGCTTGTTTTGAAATTATCGACTGAAATCTTCGTTCATGCTTACCATAGCCCTTTCAAATGAGTTTATCTTTTAAAGTATGCGTACAGTATTGTAATAATGCACATTTTATCTTCAGGTTTCAGTCCAGATAAAGTTCCTGAGAATTTGGATGCAATTGTGATAGGAAGTGGTATCGGGGGCCTGTCTGTAGCTGCACTTCTGGCAAAGTCTGGCAAGAAAGTTTTAGTTCTTGAGCAACATGATCAGGTAAGATTTAAATTATATGTACTGTACACATATATGTGCCAAGATGGTATCATTACCTTAATTAGTGCATGTGTTAAACGTGTTGGGCTGTGTTGGGATTGGAGGGCATGTGCATGAAGTTATGAATCATATATTTTGTTTACTTGAAGGGGTTTTTGTTATGTTGGGATTTAGGCCTGGAGCCAGCCACTTAAGCCAGTTTGGTCATTGTAGTTTCCAGAAATGCTTTGCATAATAGTGGCTTCATTAGTATGTGTAACTCCTGTCCCTTCAATTGTACATTACTTTTATGTTCTTCGTACACTCATTCTTTTGAATAAACATTATCATTATCATTTTGCACCAGGTGTTTATGCATGTATACAGTTACTAATTATTCCTAGTTGTATCTACTGGACGTTAGATCAAGCTTTAGAGCTCCTTCTCATAGCTATTATATTAGGTGTGTTTATTCCTCTTTATGTTGTAGTAGTTGTATTGGCTCACAAAGCTGTGAGTGGAGATTGTTTCCATCACTTATGCCTCAAGCTTCTTCCACTAATTTACCACCCTCACTGCATGTGAGTATTTTCCTACACATTGATATTTAATATTAGATCGTAAATGACCACCACTATGATATTCTTGGTCATCACTATTTTCATATCTAACATGTAGCCCTACAGGGTCCCAAATTTGCACAGTAGAATAACAACATACTAAGAATGAAAGATATGGAGGAAATGCAGAATTGAACCAGTGAGGAGTAGAGGGGCCATAGGCACAATCAGGGAACACTATGAACATCAGAAGTTCATGGCTGTTCAAACTCTCCCAACAGGCATAAGAAATATTGCTGGAACAAAGGTGGATTTCTTCAAAAAGTAATTTTGATAGATTCTTGCAAGAAGTGCTGGATCAGGTTCTAGTGGTTATGTGGGCCATAGGCACTCCAAGCAACAGCCTGTTGGACAAAGATATTACAAGTCAAGCCTGGCCTCAGGCTGNAGGCCTCCCTTCCTGTCAGACTCGGGGGGCCTTGGCGTGCGCACAGCAACACAATTGCTGTACCAGCGTTCCTGTCCTCTTCAGTGGGGTCTGACAACTTGGTGAGGAAATCCTACCTGAGCACCTAGTTCAACAGGCAGGGGTACATGATCCCAGCTTCACAGACTGCACAACCAATGGGTCCTCTCTCGCAGGACCAGCACCCAACCCGCCTTCTGAAGCCATAAGCAATCCAGCGGCGATCGCCCCATGGCCGACCAAGAAGCTGCGACAACACCACATGACACTGCCCGACTTAGAGCCGTAGCAGCTCCCATGCAGGTGATTTCCTATTAGCAATCCCAATGTCAGCAACCGGCACCCGTCTCACACCGCAGGCCTCCGAATTGCCGTGGCTCTCCGTCTCGCTGCCCCATCCACACCGAATACAGGTGTATTTGCGGCGAGGCAGAGGCCGACAGGTACGGACGGCATGGCCTTCTCTGCCAAAGGACAGGAGGATGCATGCAAGACACGGCGAGGTCAATGACATTATTAAGAGAAGCCTTACCACAGCCGGTGTCCAGCAGAGAGAGAGCCCCGTAACCTAATGTCCCCAACTCTAAGAGCCTGTCGGTCGCCCAGATGACGAATCACGGTGAACCCCTGGAAGAATGGTAGACAGTTGGTGTGGGACTACACTTGCGTCTCAACTTTAGCCAATACCTATGTTGACTTCAGTGCTACTCAAGCAGGAGGAGCTGCCAATCACCGGGAAGCGGCCAAGTCACGTAAATACAGAGACCTTGAGCACCACTACAATTTTGTCCCCATTGCCTCAGAGACACTGGTGCTGGGGTAAAAGTGCTGCTAGCTTTTTGAAGGAGTTGGGGTCTAAGCTAATCGAAACAACTAGAGACCCTAGAGCTGCCAGTTTTCTTTTTCAGCGCCTCAGTGTGGCAATCCAGAGAGGAAATGCTCACTGCATCCATGGTTCCTGCCCGCCATCTGAGGATAGCTGGAGGAGCTTTTCAACTTGTGACAAGCAGCCTTGTACCCTGCATGTAATCAATATTGTAACTTTTTTGTGTAATGACATTTTCAAATAAAGTTAGATAAGTATACACATATACCAAAAGAATAGGGGTGGTAGGAGAAGAAAATATCAAAGTGTTCAGTGAGGATCCACAAGGTCTTCTCTGAGTACTCTTTATTTTCTTCTCCGAGGCTATGGGTCCCTACACTTGCACCAGAGGTGGTACCCCTTCTAGGTTTTTTTATATATGTATATATATATATATATATATATATATATATATATATATATATATATATATATATATATATATGTATATATATATATAATATATATATATATATATATATATATATATATATATATATATATATATATATATATATATACATATATATTAGTATATTTTGGTAGCAGTCTTTCTTGTAAACATATGTTGTTGAATATGACCGAAAGAATAAGATTAATGATTCTAACTCGAATCTTCTCAATATTTCTTACGTTTTTCTTCACTGTCGGGGGTAATTGAATAATTAACTCTCCAAAGTTCATTTTCTCATTTTTTATTGATGATCTGATGCCTAAAAGCATTTCGAAAGGACTTTTCACATTTTCAAAGACAGGTTTACACACATCATTTCATGCTTATATTCGTTTTGGGTGAGATGATATGACACAAATGTTTTTGGGTGAGGTGACATAAGCCAGAACACGAATCAATGGGTATATATGTTGCATATAAGAACATGAGAATGAAAGTAACTACAGCTAGAAGGCCTATTGGCCCATACTTTCTCTTGCTGCTTCTATGTTGGTTCGGGGTCTTGAAGTGGGTAGAATATAGTTATGTGTTAATTGGCTGTTCATTGCTGGTGTTGACTTTTTAATGTGTAGGACCTCGCTGATGTCGAGTCTCCTGCTATCGCTATATCTATCTATGATTTCTGTGTTGCTTGTTAAGATTTCTCTGGTGATGGTCTGGTTGTGAGAAGAGATTATATGTTCCTTGTTGGAGCCCTGTTGTTTGTGCATTGTTAATCGCCTAGAAAGAGACGTTGTTGTTTTGCCTATACAGTATACTGATATATTTGGGGCTGACAGTCCCCAAGTGGGCATGTGAAGGCATAGACGACGTTGGTTTCTTCCAAGGCATTCTATTTGGTGTCTGGAGAATTTTTCATGAGTAGGTTGGCTGTTTTCTTGTTTTTGTAGTAAATTATCAATTGTATCTTCTGATTTTTGTCTGTAGGGATAACGTATGTTCCTATTAATAATATCTTTCAGGACTCTTAATTTCCTCCGTTTTATGAGCCGTCGAAAAGAAGTTCCTGTAAAACGGTCTAATAAGGGATACAAGTATTGTGTTGGTTGACTCTTCAGGGGTTGCATGGCGTTTCATCTTTCTTTTTATGACGTTTTCAACATAACCGTTAGAGAAGCCATTGTTGACTAAGACCTGCCTTACCCTACAGAGTTCTTCGTGTCTTTTAGGGACGTGAGTTTTAGCTCCCGTAGCCTTTTCTCGTAGCTCATACCTCTCTGTTCTGGGACCAGTCTTGTGGCATACCTCTGAATTTTCTCTAACTTTTAATTGTGTTTAACTAGATATGGACTCCAAGCTGGAGCTGCATACTCCAGGATTGACCTGACATAAGTGATATATAAGATCCTGAACGAATCCTTACACATGTTTCTAAAGTTAGTTCTTATGTTGACCTATCTAGCATATGCCGTTGATCTCTTTTTAAATCCTTTTGATGTGGGCCTCTGGGGACAGGTTCGGTGTGATATCAACCCCCCGATCTTTCTCTCTATTTGACTCTTGTAGGATTTCACGTCCCAGGTGGCACATTGTGTTCAGCCTTCTGCTCCAATCGCCTAATTTCATTAATTTACATTTTCCTGAGTTGAACTTTAGTAGACACTTTCAAGACCATTCCTCCAGTTTGTGCAGGTCGTCCTGTAGTCTGTCTATCTTCATCTGTCTTGATTCTTCTCGTAATTTGTGCATTATCAGCAAACATTGAGAAGAATGAGTCAATACTCTCTGAAAGATCTTTTACATATATCAGAAACAGGATGGGTCCAATTACAGAGCCCAGTGGGGACTCCGCTGGTGACAGGGCTCTGTACTTGGACCCATCCTGTTTCTGATATATGTAAACGATCTTCCTGAGGATATAGGCTCATTCCTCTCAATGTTTGCTGATGAAGGTAAGTACTAACCTTGGTGTACTTACGGGGGTTGAGCTTCGGCTCATTGGTACCGCCACTCAACTGGCCAAGACATTACCACAGTTCGAAATCCAGCTGGAAAAAATCACCTTGAAAAACGGAGGAGATATTTGTCCTCGACGGGGACAGCCGACTTCTTGTCCCTGTCGAGGCCACTAGACAGATGGCGTCCCTCAAGAAAATTCAGGTAAATATTGAACTTCTATCAAAATAACTCAATAATATTAGTCAATTACATTTTGTAATCTATTAAGTGGAGTTAAATAAACTGCGGAACCCGCCTGAATACTCACACACAACTAAAGATAAGGAGAAGCTGAATCAAATCAAATGTTTATTCAGGTAAAAGTACATACATACAACATGAGTTATAAACATGATGTTGGATTTCTAGATAGAGCTAGTACATACTATGCCTAAAGTCACTATATAATACGCACAGCGTTTCGGGCAAGGTGTGGGGGAAAAACACTTAGACTAAAATTTAATACTAATTCACATCAAAGCATAAATTGAGTTGAAAAAAGGAAAAGGAGGGTGGGGGGGTATGGTGGAAATCAGTAGTTATACAACTTGGTCAACAATCAGTATTGTTTGAAAATAGTAAGACATGGGTTGACACTTAGGGGGTAAGATAGGTTACATGGAGTTTATTAGGTAGTACTTACTTTTTCTCTTAAACTTGTTGAGAGTGGTACAGCCTTTGGCATGATTGGGAAGGTCATTCCACATTATGGGTCCCTTGATTTGTAGAGCATTTCTAGTTTGGTTAAGGCGCACTCTTGGAATATCAAATAGATATTTCTTTTGATGTGGTGCCCATGGGTTCTGTTACAACCTTCTAGGAAGCGTTTAAGGTCAGGATTGGCATTGCAGTTCAGAGTTATAAATATATAGAGTACACGTGAGAGGATGTGCAGTGACTTAATATACAAAATATATACAGAGATTTAAGGGTGCCGAGTGCTGTCTGGGCCCAGAGTTTGATACTGTTCTTATAGCTCGCAGTCTCCGTGGTGTAGTGGTAAGACACTCGCCTGGCGTTCCGCGAGCGCTATGTCATGGGTTCGTATCCTGGCCGGGGAGATTTACTGGGCGCAATTCCTTAACTGTATCCTCTGTTTAACGCAACAGTAAATGTGTACTTGGATGAAAAAACGATTCTTCGCGGCAGGGGATCGTATTTCCAGGGACCTGCCGAAACGCTACGCGTACTAGTGGCTGTACAAGAACGTAACAACTCTTCTATATATCTCAAAAAAAAAAAAAAACTGATTTGTGTTGAGTAATTAGAGGAAGTGATGATTTTGGTAATAGAACCCCAAGCACAAATACCATACCTTGATACCTTGAGGATACCTTGAGGTGCTTCCGGGCTTATCGTCCCCGCGGCCCGGTCATCGCCCAGGCCTCCTGGTTGCTGGACTGATCAACCAGGCTGTTGGACGCGGCTGCTCGCAGCCTGACGTATGAGTCACAGCCTGGTTGATCAGGTATCCTTTGGAGGTGCTTATCCAGTTCTCTCTTGAACACTGTGAGGGGTTTGCCAGTTATGTCCCTTATGTGTAGTGGAAGCGTGTTGAACAGTCTCGGGCCTCTGATGTTGATAGAGTTCTCTCTCAGAGTACCAGTTGCACCTCTGCTTTTCAACGGGGGTATTCTGCACATCCTGCCATGTCTTCTGGTCTCATGTGATGTTATTTCTGTGTGCAGGTTTGGGACCAGCCCCTCTAATATTTTCCACGTGTAAATTATTATGTATCTCTCCCGCCTGCGCTCAAGGGAATACAGATTTAGGCTCTTAGTCGGTCCCAATAGTTTAGATGTTTTACCGAGTGGATTCTAGCAGTAAAGGATCTCTGCACGCTCTCCAGGTCAGCAATTTCACCAGCAGTGAAAGGGGCTGTCATTGTGCAGCAGTACTCCACTCTAGAGAGCACAAGCGTTTTGAAAAGTGTCATCATCGGTATAGCATCTCTAGTGTGAAAAGTTCTTGTTATCCAACCTGTCATTTTTCTTGCAGTTGTGACGGCTACTTTATTGTGTTCTTTAAAGGTAAGGTCTTCCGACATGAGTACACCCAGATCCTTTACATTGCCTTTTCGTTCTATGTTATGATTTGCCTGAGTTTTGTACGTGGTTTCCGTTTTTATATTTTCATTTTTTCCATAGCGCATGAGCTGGAACTTGTCTTCGTTAAACACCATATTATTTTCTGTAGCCCATAGAAAGACCTGATCTACATCTGACTGGAGGTTCGCCGTGTCCTCTATGTTGCCTACTCTCATGAAGATCCTAGTGTCATCTGCAAAGGATGATACAGTGCTATAGGTTGTGCTCTTGTCTATGTCCGATATGAGGATGAGAAAAAGTACTGGAGCAAGCACAGTACCCTGGGGGACTGAGCTCTTAACGGTTGACGGGTTGGATTTTATTTTGTTGACTATTACACATTGGGTTCTGTTGGTCAGGAAATTGTAGATCCATCTGCCTACTTTTCCGGTAATTCCTTTTGAGCGCATTTTATGGGCAATAACACCATGGTCACATTTATCAAAAGCTTTTGCGAAATCTGTGTAAATTACATCAGCGTTTTGTTTGTCTTCCATAGCATCTAATGCCATATCATAGTGGTCCAGCAACTGCGACAGGCAAGAGCGCCCTGTTCTGAAACCATGTTGTCCGGGGTTATGGAGATGCTGTGATTCCATGTATTTTGTGATCTTACTTCTTAGCACTCTCTCAAAAATTTTTATGATGTGCGATGTTAGTGCTATCGGTCTGTAATTTTTTGCCTCTGCCTTATTTCCTCCTTTATGAAGTGGTGCTATCTCTGCTGTTTTTAGTATATCAGGAATAACGCCAGTATCTAGGCTTTGTCTCCACAGAATGTGAAGGGCCTGCGATAGTGGTTTTTTACAGTTCTTGATGAATATGGAGTTCCAAGAATCCGGGCCTGGTGCGGAGTGCATAGGCATACTGTTTATGGCTTCTTCAAAATCCAGTGGGGATAGGGTGACGTCTGATATATGATTTGATGTTGGTATCATATCCATGAAAAATTCATTTGGGTTATCGATCTTAGTTGTATAGAACCATAGTTGATATAAGGATAGATGAGAGAGAGTAATAGAGCGTTAATTATCAGGGCAGAGGGAGGTATATAATATCTGATCTTAGAAAGAATGCTAACAGTTTTAGAAACTTTTTTTGCTATATTTTGAAACTGTCCCTGGAAATTCAGCTTGTTATCGATAAGATCACCAAGAAATTTTGCATCTGTTTTGTTACTAATTTGGATATTGTTTATTCTTAGATTAATTTCATCTGAGCATTTATTACCAAACAAAATATAGAAGGTTTTGTCAATGTTAAGGGTGAGTTTGTTAGCAGTTAGCCAAAGATGGACTTTATTTAGCTCAGTATTCACAGTATCATTCAGAGTAAGAGCCTTAGGACTGAAGAAAATGAAGGTTGCGTCATCAGCAAATAAAATTGGGTTGAGGTGTTGAGAGGCATTTGAAAGATCATTAATGAAGATGAGAAAAGAAAGAGGAGAGGGCAAAGTATGCTGCCCTGTGGAACACCAATGTTGATGGGTAGGGAAATGGAATTATTCACAGAAACATACTGGAGCTTGTCAGTAAGGTAAGACTGCAGTATTGGAGGGAGTGACCTCTGACTCCATAATGATGTAATTTAAGAAGAAGGTATTTGTGGTTGACAGTGTCAATAGCCTTACGTAGGTCCACAAATAACCCAACAGGGAACTCATTTTTATCAAGAGCTGCATGTATCAAGTTAATCATACTAATCAGTGCATCGTTAGTGATAAGACTTGGACCCATCCTGTTTCTGAAATATGTAAACGATCTTCCAGAAGGTATAGGCTCATTCCTCTCAATGTTTGCTGATGTAGGTAAGTACTCACCTTGGTGTGCTTACGGGGGTTGAACTTCGGCTCTTTGGTCCCGCCTCTTAACTGGCCAAGACATTACTGCAGTTCGAAATCCATCTGGAAAAAAATTACAATGCAAAACGGAGGGGACATTTGTCCTCGACGGGGACAGCCGACTTATTCTAGCTGTCCCTGTCGAGGCCACGCACTAGACAGATGGCGTCCCTCAGGAAAATTCAGGTAAATATTGAACTTCTATCAAAATAATTCAATAATGTTAGTCAATTACATTTTGTAATCTATTAAGTGGAATTAATTGAACTGCTGAACCTGATTGAATACACAAACACATCTAAAGATAAGGAGAGGCTGAATGATCACGATAGTGGAAGGGACGAAGTCCATTAAAAAGTGAGTTTAAAATAATTCCCTATATCTCTGTTGACATCCTGCCACAGTCTGTGACTGAGAAGTCCCATTACCGAGGAGTCTCAGTTACGTTCTTAAACTACCGCTCACAGGATAAGTATGGGATGCACAGTAATTATCACTCATTGGATGAGTATGGTGTGCACAGTAATTATCACTCATTGGATGAGTATGGGGTGCAAATAATTATCACTCAGGATGAGTATGGGGTGCACAATATATTACCACTCACAATGAGTATGGGGGCACAATAATTACCACTCACTTGATGAGTATATGGGTTGTCCAACCCATTAGGCTGGACGGTAGAGCGACGGTCTCGCTTCATGCAGGTCGGTGTTCAATCCCCGACCGTCCAAGTGGTTGGGCACCATTCCTTTCCCCATTCCTAATCCTATCCTGACCTCTTCCAAGTGCTATATAGTCGTAATGGCTTGGCATTTTCTCCGGATAGTCCCCTCACAGGATAAGTACAAACATGCTCTATCTATAATCGATCCATTAATGTAACATCCCTTGTATGTATGTACCTTACCTGAATAAACATATTATATTTATTTATTAT
>WNGS01042707.1:24483533-24528667 GCA_020271785.1 Procambarus virginalis
GCCATTGTCAACTTCTTGGGATTTGTTAATTATTAATTCTTTTACATTCAAGTGCTCTTTCACCAGCATGGCAACGCCTCCGCCTTTCATAATTTTTCTGCCACGTCAACAAATTAACTAACCCCTCGGGGAATACGGTCTCATTTAAAATATTATCCTCAAATTTTGTCTGTGCAACTATGTCTGGCGTCTTGAGCTGTATTATATAATTTAATACAGCTTAAGATGCCACCATCTTCCCAACCCTCGCCATGACGCAATCCTTCCCTCTCCCTACTCATGCCATGTCCCTATCCTCCTCCCTCCCAGCACACCTAGTTTGTCCCAGTCCAAAAGGAGAAAACAATGCAAATGAGGAACCCATGGTTTAATCAGAGATGTAAGCTAGCAAAGCAATTAAGTTCATGAGCATGAAGAAACTAAAATAACAGGAGCAGAGAAAGATACCAGAGGGCCAGGAATGAGTAACTCAGGGCGAGAAGAGAGGCAGAAAGACAGTACAAAAATGACATTGGAAGTAAGGCAAAGACTCAACCTAAATTGCTGCACAGCCACATCTGTGGGGAAATCTAACAGTGATTGATTTGATTATTATTTCAAGAGATTGTATTTAATTGTATGTTTTACTTCTTTCTTGTGGGTGGACTGTATTTTTATAATTTATTATCACCAGTAAACTACCCATTTTGGGGGGTTCATAATTCAGTTTATCACACCGTAAACAAATGGTTGATGTAAGTTAATGCACTAAACTGTAATTAATTAGTTAGTAGTACTGCTACAAGTGTGTTATAATTTAAAACGGTCTCAGCTGATTTGGGTATCTGATGTTGGCATCCAACATCAGATACCCTCAGACACCAATAGCTCTCCTCCTCCTGCCTCAGTGCCATATTCGACTCGTTTTCATTGAGATTCAGGAGGAATGTGTTTGATGTCAAATCTTTATTGACTATATAATTTAATAGATTCATTTTATTTTTGTTTCAGTCTTGAGACTGATGATTTTAGTGTAACATTAACTAAAAAGATTTTGTGATGATTTGATGACGATGCGGGAAAATTTACCCAGTTTTCTAGAGTAATGTCATCATTTTCAGTCTCTTTTATGACCAATTAATGAGTTTATTATGGAATTCTTTGAGAATTAATTTAAATTAATTAGAATGAATTAAATTAATCCCATGTTAATGGGATTTCTTTGTGTATGGCAAGTACTATTTCCTCACATTGATTTAATAACGAAACTTAACAGAAAACAACTTCAGTTTTTCAGTTGTCTCGTGAGGCAGCAGCAGTTGACAACACCCATTAAGGGTATTGTGTTATCCTGCACAGCATTATTATTAATTATATATTATTGTAAACAAAAAAAACAAATTTCAAAAAAATTAATTTAACATACAATATTTAAGTGTTATTTACAGTTAAATAATCCTTTTAACCTTAAATGTGGAAATTATTTCCCCACACATCTTAAAGCAAATAGCTGAACATGGGCACAGTTTTGTTGCCCTAGTACTTATGACCCGAGTGTTACCAGATGGAACGAGGCATAGGTGTATAAATTGGTAAATAAATAAACCTGAGTAAAGTAAATTTTTAAAAATTAGATTTGAATGTCACATATTTCTTTCAGGAGTATACAACACATTTGAGCGACTCCTCCCATTGGATGTTGCATCGTCCTCCCGTCTCTGGCCACTAATACAGACGTCAAAGCATGGTAGTGGATACATGTCTGTATTTGTAGGACTCAATTGTGATGCAGAGGAACTTGATATTTTCCACAAGAAAAATGCCTGGGTTTTTACTGGGAATGACATTGACAAGGTAACTGGTCATTATTCTTATTTTAATATACAGTAGTGTACAGTGCAGGGTTTAGTAACAGCCATGGTAGCACTAGACTTTTAAATATAAATAAAGTACTGTATGTGTACAATGTTTTAGTCTCTGTATTTTATAAATAAATATAAGTACAGGGGTACCTCGGTTTAAGAATTTAATCTGTTCCTGGAGAGGGTTCGTAACCCGAAAATTCATAAACCGAAGCAAATTTCCCCATAAGAAATAATGGGAAATGAATTAATCCATTCCTGACTCCCAAAAAATTTCACTTCAAAATAAATTTTTATACCTAATTCACCTAAATCTTCACTACAAAAGTAAGTTGACGTTATTACTTACCCTTGCTGATGACTCCTGTTGGCATATGGAAGTTGGTGAGAAGGAGAGGTGTTACTGTTTGGAAGGGGAGTCCCCTTCCATTATAACATCAGGCAGTGAAGATTTCTCTGGAGTGCACACTCTGGCACGTTTTGCCTGCATACCACTAGGTCCTGGTTGTGGCTCACTGCTTAATTTTCTCACTTTTTTCACAAGGAAACGTTCCATTGAAGATTGTTTTTCCCGTCTTTGCAACACTTGTCTGTAGTGAGGCATCACATTGTCATTAAAAAGGTCAATGCATTGGCCTACTACAGCTTTATCTGGGTGACTCTTTTCAGCAAAACATTGCAGTCCTTCCCATCCTGCAGACATTTTCTTAATTAATGAGGAAGGGACATTCTCTACTGCCTCCTCTTCCTCCCCTGAAGATTTGTTGTACTGCCTAGCTAGTTCAACAACACTAGTACCATTTTCATGCTTATGAATGATCTCTTGTTTTTCCTCTATGGTCATTCTCGTATGTGATTTCTTGCCTTGAACCTTACCACTGGCTAATAACAACTCTTATGCTCAAATGGCCAAAAATCCGACAAAAACTGTAAATCTTGTGAGGAATTCAGGGGGGATAGTCACTGGGCGCGAGGCACTGGTAAACTGAGGCGCGATTGCAGTGCCACCACGCACTAGATCGGCCGTACTCATATCAACAAATTCGTATCCCGATTCAAATTTTCCGAACAAATCGGGCTCGTAACCCGAAAAGTTCATAAACAGGAACGTTCGTAACCCGAGGTACCACTGTAGTTGATGTTGATGATTATTTCTATACTTGGGTAGCAGGCATTCCTTTAAGAATATTGGTTTAATATGACCACATTGCTGGCACTGTTGATCTTTATTTATTTATTTATTTATTTATTTATTTATTTATTTATTTATTTATCTTATTTATATACAAGAAGGTACGATGGGTTTATGAGAGTACATAGCATTGATGTTATTACATTATTGTAAAGCCACTACACACACAGCATTTTGGGCAGGATATTATTGATTATTGAAGGGGTTTATTTTATACAATATTTTGTTCTACTCTGGAACATCTTCAGCAAAGGTATGAATACACGAGATGCAATTTTTGTCTTAAATACGCATGTGGAAGAAATGAGGAAGGTCATGAGCTCATATAGTAGTAGTAGGCATCCATCAGTCTCAGGAGACTATGGTGTTGTGCTCTGGAGTGGCCTCACTAGGCGCAAAGCCAGGGTAGGTTGATATGGAGAAGCTGTTACTCAGGCAGCAGTTGCTGCCTGCTTACTCTCCACGGCGCTGAAAGTCCCCAATGGAAGGCGAACGCCAACACGATTGGTTCCAGCGCCGTCACACGAACTGAGAGTTCCGAGGTTGACCTCGAAGTTGAAGGGCACAGAGACCTTCAAACCCGGAAACCGCCGGGACGGAGCCGGAGAAGAACCACCCCAACAAGGGCAAGAACGACCCCAGCCTCCTGAAGAAGAGCCTGGCCCGCACGAGCCCCGGGAAAGCCCTCATATAAGGGCTTTACAATTACACACGCAAGGTAAAGTTGCCACTTTTATGTGACAACTTTGTTCCAAAGTGTGTTTGTACAAAATTAAATCTTCAAGAACCAGACATAGTAAGAATTCCAGAGAACAACATAGAACACATAGAGGTGTCTAGAGACGAAGTGGAAAAAATGCTAAAGGAGCTAAGTAAGAACAAAGCAGTTGGTCCAGATGGAATTTTACCATGGGTTCTGAGAGAATGTGCACCTGAGTTCAGCATTCCACTTCAACTGATTTTTAGGCATCCCTGTGTACAGGAGCTGTAGCTGATGTGTGGAAAAAGGCTAACAAAGTTCCGGTGTACAAAAGTGGAAGCAGGGAAGACCCCCTCAGTTATAGACCTGTATCATTGACAAGTGTAATAGTTAAAATATTGGAAAAAATAATTAAACAACAAATGGGTAGCACACCTGGAGAAAAGGATATAATATCAGGCAGACAGTATGGTTTTCGATCTGGAAGATCCTGTGTAACGAATTTACTCGGTTTCTATGATCGAGCCACAGAGATTTTACAGGGAAGAGATGGTTGGGTTGACTGCATCTATCTGGACCTAAAAAAAGGCTTTTGACAGTTCCACATAAGAGGTTGTTCTGGAAACTGAACATATTGGAGGGTGACAGGTAAGCTTCTAACATGGATGAAAATTTCCTAAGTGATAGAAAAATGAGGGCCATAATCAGAGGCAATGTATCAGATTGGAGGAATGTCACAAGTGGAGTACCACAGGGTTCAGTTCTTGCACCTGTAATGTTCATTGTCTACATAAACGATCTACAATGGAATACAGAATTATATGAACATGTTTGCTGATGATGCTAAGATAATAGGGAAGATAAGAAACCTTGATGATTGTCATGCCCTTCAAAAGACCTTGTCAAAATGCATATATGGAGCACCACTTGACAAATGGAATTTAATGTGAATAAATGTGATGTTATGGAATGTGGAATTGGAGAACATAGACCCCCACACAACCTATAAATTATGTGAGAAATCTTCAAAAAATTCTGACAAAGACAGGGATTTAGAGGTGGTTCTAGATAGAAAACTGTCACCTGAGGACCTCATTAAGAACATTATGCGAGGAGCCTATACTACAGTTTCTGACTTCAGAATTGCTTTTAAATACATGGATGAGAAATACTTAAGAAATTGTTCACGACTTTTGTAAGACCAAAGCTGGAATGTGCAGCGGTTGTATGATGCCCATATCTTAACCCTTAAACTGCGCATGGCGTATATATATACGCCATGAGTAACATGTCCCATGGTGCGCATGGTGTGTATATACGCCATAGGGTGCCAGGCACGATTCAAATGGCCTGCGGCTACACGGGGTTCACATTAGCTTCCTCGGGGCTCTTGTAAACAGACGCTATGTTTAAAAAATAATCATGGGCAATATTCTACAGTGTGAGAGCCACAGTACTGAGAGAGCAACCAAGACTGGCGCACGCAGCATGAGCTAACAGCATTGCTGCTCAGCTTGTGACCACAGCATTGCCTAAAAATGTCAAAATAAATATGTAACTGCTATTATTTAGCGATGACAGTATTACAGATGACCCCTGACTGTGATATAAATGACCAGGATTGTGATAATAGCAGAATTGTTGTGATAATTAGCGCTGTGGGAGGAGTAATGCTGAGGGACGGAGGGAGATAGCATCACTTGCTGACTGTGGCCACATGTTATTGTCTGCATTCACCATACCAGCTCAGTGGTTCTCTATGGTGAACACAAATGTAGATACTTATATATAATGTGTGTATTAGTGTAATAACAGCAAAAGGATTATGCTGGGAGGAGCCATTTGGGTGACGGTAGTGTCGTCTGCATGACTTGTCTAGCTGTGTAGAGGGTGGTCACTATGCTCTTTAGGCACCCTACAATCTTAGGTGTACAGTTATGGTGCATACAACATGTAGATACTGATATGTAATGTGTGTATATAGTGTAATAACACTGCAAACAGTATTCTTGGGGGAGAAATTTTAGTGCGTGTGACCTTGAATGAATGAGGGAGGCAACGCCAGCTGACTGTGTGTGTGTAGCGATGCCTCTTAGTGCCTGAACTAACTATGTCAACTTAGTTGTACAGTTGTGTTGAACAAAACATGTAGATACTTGTATATAACATCTGTATATAGTGAATAAAATAAAAAACAGAATGGTGAGAGGAGAAAGTGGCGAGTGAGGCATTGTTGGAGTAGCAACGAGTGGCTGGCTGGTGTGTGGCGGTCACTCCTCGTTGCTTTTCGATTCATAATACAAACTAAATGGTTCGCTATGGTGAACAAAACATGCAGATTCTTATATATAACCTGTGTATAGAGTGTAATAACAGCAAACTATTTGTTTATTGTTTTATGAATGTAATATTGAGTCACTAATAAGAACACTATACTTTTGAGTATATAGCGATGATTCACCCCATTTATTATATAAACCTATCACACTACACACTATTGAATAATATTACTGCAAAAAACTAAGAAAAAATCAATCAGAGACATTGAAATAATTAGGTAATAATATCTTTGTGGCAACTCTCACCTGTCAGCTCGGGTGACTCTGACCGACACTAACGACCGATCTGTCAACGCCCACATTTTTCCAGACTTCCTTGGCCTATTGTGGCCAAAATATGTTACCTAAGATTTTTTTTTATTTTTTCCGTGCTCAGGGAACACAAATTACATTTTAGAAGACCAAATAATTTTTTAGAATTTTTTTCTTGCGCACATGGGTGTAAATCTTCTCAGGACCCTTTAGCAGCTTAAGGGTTAAGAAGCACATCAACAAACTGGAAAAGTTGTAAAGACATGCCACTAAGTGGCTCCCAGAGCTGAAGGACAAGAGCTGCCAGGAGAGGTTAGAGGCATTAACATGCAAAAACTAGAAGATAAAATAAAAAGAGGCAATATGATCACTACGTACAAAATAGTAACAGGAATTGATAAAATTGATAGGGAAGAATTCCTGAGACCTGGAACTTCAAGAATAAGAGATCATAGATTTAAACTAACGCAACAAAGCTGCCGGAGAAATATAAGAAAATTCATTTTTGTAAACAGAGTGGTAGATGGTTGGAACAAGTTAGGTGAGAAGGTGGTGGAGGCCAAAACAGTCAGTAATTTGAAAGAGTTATATGACAGTGCTGGGAAGATGGGACACCACGAGGGTAGCTCTCATCCTGTAACTACACTTAGGTAATTACACTTAGGTAATTACCTGATCCATAAATGTGGATGTAACAATGTTCACCATAGTTGTATAACACTAAAGTAAAAATATGGTAATGTGCATAGTCCATATTATTGCACACTATGCATGCTTGCAAGAATGTATCATTTAATCACCAATATAATTAAATAATTATTATCCATAAAATAATTTAAAATTGCATCTTAAAAGTACAATGAAAAGTATTTGCAGCTGATTTTTTTCTATTTATGCAGTTGACTGTGGATTACTTGAATCTAAGCCGAGAAGAAGGTCTTGATGCTGATATTCCTCTTCTGTTCATCTCTTTCCATCTACCAAAGATCCTGAATGGAAAAAGAAATACCCTGGTATGCAAAATTAAATTGTAAATATGGATAAAATATTTCAAATTAACTGTGCAGGCAATTTGGTGGTGTTCGAAGAACCTAAGCAGGATGGACCCCAAGAGGAATTTATGAAGATAAACATACAATAGTTCCAAGATGCATAAATGTTCTTTTAAGAAAGAGATTGATATTAATTCCTGTGATGGATTAGAATGGGAACATATACTGGTACTGTACTTGTATTTGTATGATATCCTTGCAAGGGGCACCTTGTAACCTGTTGTACTTTTAGTAGCTTTAACTCAATTGTTATTATTGTTTTATTTTGATCTTGAAAGCTTTTATATATATAATGAGTGGTCCTAGAAATTGATCTGTAGTAGTAGTGTATTTTATGATGTGTATGCTCTACTGTATTGAATACAGTATATCCTAAAATAAGTATACCGTACACCTACAAAAATATAACCAACATTGAATGTAATGAAATCCCAGTTTCTGAGTGAGCTCCGGAGGCTCCATGAAGCTATCATACACTGACCAGTGCCATACTATCAGGTGCCAAGGTCAGGGAGTTCTATTGGCCTACCGGGAACCATTTTTTTTTTTTTTTTTTTTATTATTTTTTTAAACCATTAGCCAGAACCATTAGCCAGAACCATCAGCCAGAACCTGGCCCCTCGCAGAGGGGCGCACGGAGTGATGGCCAATGAACACTTTACATTTACAGATTAATCACCTTTGCCACCACTAGGAAAGGACCCAAAGTCTGCAGACGATGAGTTACAATAATGTGGCTGAAGATGTGATGACCAAACCACACGCAAGAAGATAATGAAACGATGACGTTTCGGTCTGTCCTGGATAATTATCAAGTCGTATATGACTTCATCACCCAAAGTCTGTTTTGATTCACCTACCTTTCTCTGTTGTCCACTGGTCGATGACAAGATGATAAACTTTGAATGTAAAGTGTTTAAACCATTGCTTCCTGTGCCTCTTTGAGGGGGGGCCAGGTTCTGGCTCATACCTTACCTTGAGTATACCTTACCTTGAGGTGCTTCCGGGGCTTAGCGTCCCCGCGGCCCGGTCATCGACCAGGCCTCCTGGTTGCTGGACTGATCAACCAGGCTGTTGGACGCGGCTTCTCACAGCCTGACGTACGGTCCCCAGTAGGCATCAAGAATTCTGTGACTGGTGTCTCAAAGTAGTATAGCACTTTAATCAGTAAGCTAGCTTAGGGAGCCTCCGGGACTTGCCCAAAAATTGCCATTTCATTACATTAAATGATGGGTTTTTATTTTTTCTGTATCTTAAAGCTAACAGTTATGAACTTATTTTTTCTGGGGGGGGGAGCCCTGTCAGCTTCCCGGAGCTATCCATGCTGAATGGATATGTATAACTTTCTGGCATCAGTCAATGTGCACAGAGTTCTTGCCTACTGGGGACCATGAGCCAGAACCTGGCCCCCCCCTCTCAAGAGAGGCACGAAAAGCAATGACCTCTAGAAACCCCCATGTGGTTGGAGGCATTCTATATCTGCCATCGACTGGAAGGTAGGTGCCCCAAAACAAATCCTTATTCTGGTGAAACTATTGCTACCAAAAGCCGAACGAGTGGACAGAACGCCCCAAACAAAAATTTGCAAACGAGCATGACGTTGTTATGTCACCGCGCCACTGGCTGTGCAACCCTCCTCTCCCCTCCCCGGGAGGGGGAGGGGGAAGGGGGAGCCCCAGACCCCCACGCCAGTGATCCACCATGCAGTTCTCAGGTTGATGTGCTTCTGGCGTGGTCTTGTGCCTCTGGCTTCACCAATTTCTCAGTTTCTGTGCCTTGGGTGTGGACTGTCTTTACGGGTTGTGTGCGAGCCAGGAATAATATTTTTCGGCACTTGGGCTGCATGCACCTAGGGCCACCTTCCCTAGATGCCCTGTAAGTACTATCCTTGGGGCCACCTTCCACAAGTCACCTCGGCATCTACCCCAGCTGTGTCATTTACTGCTCAGTACTTTGTTGCCCTTGGAGTCAACTGGGGTCTTTGTTGCCCATATTTGCCTCTGGGTAGGGGGGTAGTTTTCGTCACTAGTAGGGGGCACAGGGTACTGCACAGCTAGTTTTCACCTCTTATAGCGGCCGGCTCTGTTCCACCTGGGTACATTGTCCTCTTGCGGGGGTTTTGCTTTATATTTTGTTTTCGTGCCTGGTGAAGGGGTCTGCCTTGGTGGTTGCCCCTTCTGTGTTGGGGTGTATATATCTATCATTATATCTGTTCTCAGTTTTTGTGTGGTTGGTGGTACCCCTTGCTAGGCCCCCGTGAGTGGACACGTCCCAAAGGTTCAGCTTTTAGCAGATTGTTTGGTAGTCTTGGGCGCCGATTCGCAGTATCCTGTCTGGGCTTCCCTTAACGTGTTAATAAGGCTAAGAGCCCTGGGAAACCCTGTGGGGGCTCCGTGGTCCGTTGGATGTGACCCTTGAGTCCCCTCTCGCTTCGTGCGAGTCGGAAGGTTGCTCTGTCCTCTTGTCTCTGGGGGGACAATCACCGGTTGTGCCTCTGCCATGCTGCCTGTTGGGTTGGTGATTCTTTTGACCTGGAGTTGTGCGACGTTTGTTGCCTGTACGTGGTCCAGTTCACCCAAGCTACTGATCATGATATGAGGGTGCAGGCAGCAGCTGCATTGCATGCTAGGTTTAGGTTGCTGCAATGCGCTAGGTTAGTTGCTTCCCCAGATGCCCCGAGACTGCCCCGTTTTGGTTTCAGGGACCTGGACTTGGGGGTGGAAGTCACTTCAGCTCTGGTTCTGTCCTCCCCTCCTTGTCCTTTCCCTTCTGTTGTCCATCTGGTTCCTTTCCCATTACTTCCTGCTCTGAAACATCTAAGGGTTTTGGAGTCAGGGCAGGGTTTAGTTGGTGTTGAGACTCGGGCAGTCTTGGGGGAGTCCCCTTCCGGGGTGGCGGCGGAGTCATTAAGCCTGGTCCTCCTGCCGGAGCTTCTGGGGTCTGACCAGTGGCCCCCCTTCATTCCTGCTTTTTCAGCTGCTCCTGCCTTTTCTTTAGAGGCAGGGGGTGTGGAGGACAGCCTCAGCCCCGATCCTCCGAGTGAGGTTCCTGGGGTAGGGAAGGGTTGACTTGGGGGCCTTGGGCCCCATTGGACCCCGCTTGGGTTTTTGTACCCTCGGAGTGGGGCTTGGTGTTACAGGGTGTGGGGTTCTCTTTTGCTCCCCTCCTTGTACGAGTTGGATATGGCGTCTATCCCTCCCCGGGTTCAGTTCCGTGACCCCGACGGTTGTTCGGTTCCGTCTTTCCGGAGGTTTCCGGCTTCCCGAGTCCAGTCCCAGTGGTGCGGAACGTCCTTGCAGCTTACTTCCTGCACAACCTGGATTTTGTTTTTGTGATGGATCCACATTCTTTTGTGTATGGATCTTCGTGTCCTTTCTGGGTTCGTTACGAAGTTCCGGAGATGTCCTGGTTAGCAGACTGCTCTTTCTTCCATTTGGAGGCGTGGCACACATTCTGTCGGTCCCACATGCTTGAGTGGCGGGAGGCTCAGACAGTTGACCAGACCACACACTAGAAGGTGAAGGGACGACGACGTTTCGGTCCGTCCTGGACCATTCTCAGGACGGACCGAAACGTCGTCGTCCCTTCACCTTCTAGTGTGTGGTCTGGTCAACATACTTTAGCCACGTTATTGTGACTCATCGCCTGCAGGCTCAGACAGCGTTACAGGTTTTCCTGGAGGGCGCATTTGAGCATCTCGATGAGTGCTTGTTCACCCCCGCCCTTCCACGGGATGTTGGTGTGATGCAGCTTCATGTTCAGGTTCCTTCCCTTTTGGCTGCATTGGTCGTGGAGGACTTGCATACGCGGAACCTGCTGGCTTTGTCCCTGTGGTTTTTCTCCCTACTTGAGCTGTCTTTGGACTGGCTTGCAGTGGATGTGGAGAAGCTTGGGGGCCGCCTCTGGGTCTGTTGCATTGCCTACAGTGGAGCGTATGTTGTCTGTGCTGTTGAAGCTGTTCGTGCTGCTCCTGCAGGATGCAGTTTTGCATTTTTTGCTTCTCGACTCGCATGTAGGCAGGCGGTGCTCGCTTCTTCCTTGGAATCCGCTTTGGCCCAAACTCTTAGATTGTCTTCGCCCTTATGTCTATAGCTGTTTGCCGAGTCTGCGGTGAAGCAGTATCTGCAGGCGGCTTCGGGTAGTTGCAGTCCTATGTCGGAATTGCTGGTCCTCCGGGGGCTTGTGGGGGGGAAGGCGTCCCGGTGGAGTTCTTTCTGGTGGTGGTGACGTCATGCTCGTTTGCTCGTTTTTGTTTGGGGAGTTCTGTCCACTAGTTCAGCTCTCAGTAGCAATTTCTTAACTAGAATAGGGGTTTGTTTTTTAATGCATACCTTTTTGGGTGCCTGACCTGGGCGATGGCAGACATAGAATGCTTCCAACCACATGGGAGTTTCTATAGGCCATTGCTCCTCGTGCCTCTCTGAGGGGGGCAAGGTTCTGGCTCGTGGTCCCCGGTAGGCCTAAGAACTCCATTCACATTGACTGATGCCAAAGTCTAATATTAGCAATATCAGCCTGGATAGCTCTGGGAAGCCTCTGGGTCTCTCCCGGAAAATGGCGTTTCATTACATTTAATGCTTTTTTTTATTTAAGTTATATATACAAGAGTTTTTACTCTTGTAAAGCCACTAGCTCGCATAGCATTTTGACCAGGTCCTTAATCCTAATTTTCTCTGGAATACGACCTGCTGAAATGTTAAGCAACCAGGTACCCATTCACTGCTGAATGGGTACTATGCTTTGAAATATTAATTTTGCAACCCAAGTTTTATCATTTTAACATTATTAGTGTCCTCATATTAGTCTTGTATTTTAGGCAAGACAACTATGGCTTTAGTTACATTGATGCCGTATCACTGGCTGGAAGAGTGGGAAAATGAACGTGTTATGAAACGTGGCGATGAATATGATTCTTTGAAGAAATATTTGGCCACAAAGCTGTTGAACAAGCATCTAATATATTTCCATCAATCAAGGTAAGTTTGACCCCTATTGTGAATATACATTGTATGCTCAAGTGGGCTCTTCATAATTAGTATATGCTGTACATATAATTTGTGAAGTAGAGCCAAGCTTTAGGATATGTTCAGGAAAATATAAATTAACACATGCAGTACTGTGTATACAAGCCTTTATTGATGCATAAGGCAGCACAGTAAACAAGGTTCCTTTAAAAAGTTAACTAAGAAATAAGGAAGTTACAGTATAACTACAACATCCTGGCATAAGGAAATTTAAAGTAGACCAGACCCAAACACCACTACCTCTAGTTCTGTCTTTTGCTTTGTTTCACCTTTGGCCCGCTCATGCACTGCCTCAACCTGCTCAGTCTTTGGACCAGGCTCTCGCCTTTCTTTCCTCTTTTTGTGTTTTGGTGTCCCCTTAGGTCCATGATTCCTTCTCTAATGGGCTGATTTTGGTTCTCTTGCCTCTGGATATTGGTTTGGGGTGCTTCATACTCTCCTTCGGAGGCATGGTTTTTGTTATTTTGGTTCTGGTGGGCATTTTGCTTGCAGCCGACTCCTTATTTTCTGGCAAAGAATGAACTGATTGGCTTCCGATGGGGTCCTTTGGTCATTGATGCTTGGTTGGTTCGATCAGGGATGCATCATGTATTGTCTGGTGGTGGCTCTCTGTTGCTACCCTCATACCACTGATTCTACTTTGTTGGACACTGTAGGTTGAGCCTGTTTCCTTGGAACCCCGTTCCAAAGCTTGTATTTTCCAGGTCATCCAGTGTTAAGCCTAGCATGCCTGCAGTTTACCCTTGTGCCCATAATGTTAGGAAGTACTGTATGCTGCTCTTTTAGCTGTTCATGTGAATATGTCCAGGGCTGATATTTGGGCACGGGGGTTTTAAAGATCTAACAGGGTTCTGGTAGCCTGGTATTTGATGAATGTTAACGGCACCCTTGTGTGGCCTTGGGTTTTGTCTAGGCTGGGGGTCTCCTCTCTCTCATGACTCCTGTGGTGCTGCCTCCTCCCTGGTACGTTCCCATCTACCTGTATTTCCAGGAATAGAGGGGTTCCGGTAGTACAGTCTGGTTCATTCTCGACTCACAATCGAGAATTCCGGGTTCGAATCCTGGGCGGCACAGAAATGGTTGGGTGCATTTTCTACCACCTAATGCCCCAGTCCATCCAACAGTAAATAGTTACCCAGGAATTAGTCAACTTGTTGTGGGGTTACATCCTGGGGAGGGGTCAGTAATTCAACCCTATGAGAGACCTCGATTTAAGCTTAACATGTACTACATGTATAAACTGTCTGCCTATCCCCTGACACAATGAATTATTATTATTATTAATTCCTTCATTGTGGGTAGTTAGCTTCAGGGAGCCGCAAGAGACACTCCAGAAAACCAACGTTGAATGTAATGACATTCCAATTTCTGGATGAGCCTCAGTGGCCCCTTGATCCTCTCCTGCCCTCCCAGGTCAATGGAGGTGGGTTTTTTATCTGCTCTAAAACTGACAGCTCTGACCCCTGCAGGCAGTGAGCTACCTTCCCCTTCCCCCCAAAACAAGTGGAGGAAGTGGTGCGAACAAGCTCGCTCTAGTTTCCATAAAATTCAATATTTTCTTTACATAGGTATGGAAGTTCATTAGGTGGGTTTAGTCTTTGGTCTCTTGAATCCAGCTGTGGTTTGTTTTAACTCACTGACTTTCTGGTTGCATGCCCCGGTGAGGTGGCATAGACAGTATCACTGCTCCCTGCACCTCTTTGAGGGGGCTGGGTTCTGGCCCCAGTCCCTGGAAGGCCTATAAACTCCATTGCGGAGTCGACCTGGTATATGGAAACCGTCTCAATGTATAGCTTCAGGGAGCCACTGGGGCTCTCCCAGAAATTGATGTTTCATTACACTGAATGCTGTTTTTTGGGGGAATTCAGAAATATATATGTGTGGCATTTAATATGATCAGTTATTTTACTATGTGAAATTGGATTTTAGAGAATGCATGTATAATTTGACTATATATACTGTACCTATTTTTCAGCAACTGAAGTGATTCTTAATGCAAGATTTACACTAGTGAATATAACAAATGCAATAATAATAATTAATTATTAATAATATTGTTATTAATAATTTAAGCAAAAGTACTGTACATACATACACACATGCATGCTTGCATGCATACATACATACATACATACATACATACATACATACATACATAGGATACAAAATGATTGAGAGATTCATAGGTAAGGCAAGTATGATGCCTAAAGTCACTAATATGTATTTTTGGGCATAGTGTGGGGAAAAAGCTTAAAAAAGTTTTGATTAAATAATATTTTATCGCTGTATATTTTGTGTATGACATTTATTTTCTTTCTAGGATCACATTGATTATATAAACATTGGCACCCCATTGTCCAACCGTTACTATCTTGGAACACCACGTGGCGAGATCTATGGGTTGGACCACACTGTAGAAAGGTTCTCCATTTGGAATAATGCAATTCTCAGACCTCAAACGGATGTTCCAGGCAAGTTTATAGAAAATGTTTCTGCTATACACTTTTTCTCAATACAGTTTTTATTTGGAAAAGACACAGATGGTATAATATAAAAAACAATAATATATATATATATATATAGGGGGGTATAATAATATATGTATAATGTATATATACAATGTATATATATATAATGTATATATAATGTATATATAATGTATAATGTATATATACAATAATGTGTAAGTTTGCATTTTGGGAGGTTGTAATTTAGAAAGTTTTTGTTGATAATATTTAGTTTTTCTCTTGATTGCAGGAGTTTACTTAACAGGACAAGATATCTGTTCTTGTGGGTTTGCAGGAGCTCTCTGGGGAGGCCTTCTTTGTGCTACTTCCATCTTGCAGCGCAATGTGTGGAGTGATCTAGAGCGGCTCCACCACACTGTACACAGTATAGCTAAAACAAAGGCTAAGACTGAATAAAAATGTTTAGTTATATTACAGAATTACTACAGTAATGAGAAATAGCTAGAGTTAGGAAATGTATCTTTACCCTTAGGTGGCCACTAATGTTTATAAGCATTTTGCAGAAGTAGTAGTGAGACATTGCTAATCATGTTTATAAAGAGTGAAGTAGTGTCAATAAATAAGATTGAATTCTTGTAACCAATAATTACAGATGTTGAATTACAGATAAGCTAAAAACCAGTACATACAGGAAGTCTTGTATTTAATTGATTAAATCAGTGTAATTTGATTTGACAGTCAAAGGGATAATGATTACTTAAGAAATTATAGTAATATTTTGCCGAGCTGAAACTAATCAGTAGTATGTATTAGCTGTGAATAGTACTACATATGATGCAGTGAGAAAATATGATGATTTCATATATTTAATGTAATGTACATAATGGGTAAACAATATATTAGCTTACTAGATGTTATTAACTTGATTTTAATCAGTTTTGAGAAATTGTTGATTATTTTGGGTAACAAATAAATTTGTCGTTTAATAAGTATTTTTATTTAGATTTAACACGTAAAATTATAGCTTGCAAAGATTATTTTGAACTACAAGAATTGAAATGCAGGTGGAATATGTACTGATATAATGTTGTGCATTTGAAACATAAATTTAGGCAGATCCTAAAAATTCTTGCACTAAAACAAAACAAAAACAGTAATAATGTTTTTAAGCTTTAGAATACCAGCAAGATCTTTGAAAAGGATGGATAAAATAGTTACAAATTCTCCTTATGTGGTGTTGATCTGACACATTTGCAGTTGTGCTCATACGCCAATTTTTGTATCGGCCAGCCATATGCTGTCAAGACTTTAGAGTTCAATCCTTATTTATTATGGGATTGTATTTTGCCCAATATCTGATAGTGGTGATCCAGTTAAACTGTGAGGGGGTTAGCTGAAACTGGTGGGAAACACTCGGAGACAAAAGGAAATGTGTAAAACCCTAAACGAACAGTTCCAAAGTGTGTTTGTGAGGAATTAAATTGTTTGTGGACTAGCCTCAATTTAGTGTTGACCTTAGAAAGAAATTTAGGAATACTGTACATTAGAAGTGACTAGAGACAGTAAAAAGCAGTTGACCCAGATTGAATCTCACCCTGGTTACTAAAGGAATGTGCATTTGAGATTAATCCCCCATTATAGATTATCTTGCAGTTGTTCTTAAACATGGAATTTAGCTGACATATGGAAGAAATGCAAATGGTTACAATCTATAAGAAGGAAACATCGAAGACTCTAAACTAAACACCTTTATCATTAACAAGCATGACAGTAAAAATGCTAGAAAAAATATTTAAAATCAAATGGACCTTGTCCCTGGAAAGTAACAACAAAATAAGTCAGTTTGTATTTTGAATGGGGAGATTGTATGTAACAAATTAGCTTAATTTCGATGATAGAGCCACAGAAATACTGCATGAAAGGGAAGGTTTGGCTGATTGCATTTACCTGAACTTGAAAAGCCTTTGACAGTCCCCCAGAAGAAAGACTTTTGGAAGTTAAACACATTAAAGTTGCGAACTTGTACTGTAAGCAGTAGTATATTGAGTTCCCCAATTCTCATCCCAGCAGCAATACTTTACTGTACACCCCATACTGACCCTGTAAGCAGTAAACTATTGTGTATCCCATACTATACTCATTCTGTGAGTGGTAGTTTATTGTGCACCATTCTCATCCTTTCGGCGATGAATTATTGTGCATCCCATACTCGTCCTGTGAATGGTAGTTTTTTTTTTTTTGGCCATCATAACATGAATGGTATGGTAGTTTAATAAATCATTGTGTTGGGGGGGGGGGGGACAGGCAGCCAGTATATATTTACATGGGGACTCACCAGATCCTAAAGGACCCTCCTGATATCAAGGCACCCCCCTAGGGTTGATATGTTCCTTTGGTGCCTGGACCCACCAGGCACCAAGGGAATCCAAAATTAATTTTATATTATATCTGTTTGTACAGTACATTATTTCCTTGTGTTCCTGGCACTTAAAATAATTGTGCAGTATGAAAAGTTTTGAGGTAAAACAACCCACATTGAATAAAGTGAACTGCCATTTTCTGGTGAATCCCTTGGTACTTTACAGTGAATCCCCATTTTCTGAGTACCAAGGATTCACCAGAAATGACAGTTCCCTATATTCAACATGGGGTCTTTTAACCACAAAACTTTTCATACTGCTGTTACAATCTTACAAGGATTCTAACATTACTCTTGATGTTTATATATTTTATTGTCTTGTTCTATAATTAGTACAGTATCCAGTTGTATGATTATAGAATATTGTATGTATATATTGTAGCATGCTGTAGTGTGCCTGAGTTGCATTATATTGTATGAGGCTTTTGCAAGTTAATTCTGTTGGTTTTTCCGTGTGGGGGGATGACCATATTTGGAGTGGCCAGTGTGGGAACTTGATGTCAAGCGAGTGTTTTATAGTTCAACCTTGATTAATTCATATTAGTTTGCCAGTAATTATATTGAGCAATGTAACAATATTATATACTCTTAAGATTAATAATGATTTGAATATTAGTACTACATTTTGTTAGAATTTTTCACAATAGTTTATGTGGATACTTAGTTGATGATTGTGGTAAGACGCCTGCCCTGGGAACAGATGCTTTGTCAGAGGCGTGGCAGCGTTGATCGAGAGGAGACATGTTTTTAAGTTAGTCAGTGGTTGTTGTTATTTTAGCTAAATGCTCGGTTAATTCTCTGGGTAGATGATTGTGTAATTATCCCATTTATTAATTCATGTGCTGGTGATTATGGTCATTCTCAATAAGGATTTTATTTATATTATTGCCTGCTAAAGAATATTTCTGGCTATTATCTTTACCATTTATTTGTTATGTTTGTCACTCTTAGCGTAGTTACATTGTTTTCCCAATTTATGCAGTGTTTCCTTTCATCCCCCTAGACACCTGTTGGCAAGACCGATTTAATATACTTTGATCACTGTGGGAAAAGAACCGTACTAAGTCTCAAGGGTTGTAACAACTGCACAATTATTTAAAGTGCCAGGAAACACAAGGAAATAATATACTGTACGAACATAGATACAATATAAAATTTTCACATTATCCGGAGACACGAAATGACAACACACATTTTTGTATAAGCTATTTGGTATGAACAGCTTAGAAAATTTATTGAATAATGCCTGAACTTTTCTCTGCAAAGTATATTTGGTCAATTTAAGTTCTAGAACTTTGCTTTGATACATAATTTTATCATTCCTCTTTTTCTGAAATATACTTAAAGATAATAAGTAAATGTTTAAGTTTTCTGTGGAGACGGTGCTATACAGCCTTATGGGCTCAGGACTTTTTCTTGATAATTGTTTCCTTACTTTAAGATGGTAAGAAAGGTTTGTGAATTATTCAGAATTCGTAAGGAAAGTAAGTACAGCAATTATCAAAAGAATAGTTTATATTTTCAATCATTTCAACACCAAAGAAAACAATTACAAATTTAAAATGAGCCTTCAGTGTGAAATAAACTTTTAGCAAGAATGATCACACAACATCACTAAATGTGCACATTTAAATAGAGTAAAACTGGTGATTCAGGGCATCATAATGTTGAACACCTTCGAATGTGTTGTCCTCCCTATACTAAGGTTTGTCCTCTTTTTTTTTTTTTTTTTATGAAATAATAACAGCAGTGAATCAGTTATATACAGGTATATTAGAAACTGCAGCTGAAAATATGGACCCTCATTTTGAGAATACATGGAGCTGCATAATTAAAAATACAACACTAGAAGCCTTGCCAAGTGGCATGTATGCAATGAGTTGCATCCTAATTACAAAAATACAATACCACTGCTGTCTACCAGATAAGATGCAATGGAAGTCATTTATTCTCTGAGAGCTTAATGTTCTGTGATGTTAAATTAACATATTACAATACAGGTAAAATTTTTGGTATTTAAGAGAACTTTCGATCTAGTTTCAAGTACAGGTATTTAAAATTTTACTTAATTTAAACTATTTATATCTGATGGAAAATATTTTACTGGCAGTGTGTTTTTCTCGTTTCAATTTTTTTCCCTAAATTTGTCAAACTCGTGCATTTCTTTACGCCATGTTGGGAGATTTAATTACAAAATTATTGATAGTCTTCAGTTTTTGCTTCGAGTTCAGCGCTCAAAGTGTAGTGATCGTCACACGTTGACACCCCCCATCCCGGGTAATACAGTTGCATGCTGAGCTTGGTTATCATGACCTGATTTTAACACAATATAACAAAAATGGTTATAATATTGTACATCTATCTTCTTGGCAAACACCTTGACTCGCATCCCGTAACATGGCAAGCTACTAATGTGAACCAAGCACAAAAAAGATAAAGATATATAATATATATATATATATATATATATATATATATATATATATATATATATATATATATATATATATATATATATATATATATATATATATATATAATATATATATATATATATATATATATATATATATATATATATATATATATATATATATATATATAAAATTCTTGCATGAAAATGTTTATTTTTACATGTTTGTTTTTTTGTGCACTTTAGGGGTTCAAAATAAATTCTATTAGAAAGAGTTTTCCCATTTTAAACAGACTACCATTACCAATACCTAAGAGGAAAATGGGACTTTGAAACTTTCAGTTGCTAGTCACTTGTCATTCCTGATAACATTTTTAGGAGTGTCACAAACCATATACTGTACCTATCCTTTTATCTAAGACAACAGAAAAGGAGAGACCCAAAGACATTGGTTAATATCACTGGAAGACGGTGAGCAGTACAAGGTAGGCACGGTGAGCAATTAATAACATGTGACCTATTAAATGATGAAGCTCATATTCCCTGTCGCTGGCTTGTCTTAATCACAGAACCGTCAAATGAATGATTTTATCTGCTGCATATGAAACATACAAAAGCTTATTATACTAAAAATCTTGATTAAATCGTTTTAATTTTGTGATTAAATCCTCTGGTTATCTGGAACTCTACTCTCTTCATATGTTGACGTCTTCTTGCGACTGCCACAACACGAGAAGTACCAAATAGACTGGTCACTGAAAAATTGAGACGTGTTGTATAAATAAATTATGTATCATAAAAAGACAAGGTAAGATCAGGAGAAAACACCGAGCCTTCGCGACTATATAACACTTGGAAGTGTTATAAGGATAAGGATTTAGGATAGGACACAGGAAAGGAATGGTGCCCAACCACTTGGACGGTTGGGAATCGAGCGCTGACCTGCAAGAAGCGAGATAGTCGCTCTACCGTCCAGTCCAAAGTGGTTGGATTATATGAAAAGAAGTAAACAAATTGATTTAAAAATCAGGTTTTCTTGTCTTGGGGATAATAATTAAAATTATGGAATCCTTGAGAATAAAGATGCAGCAGCCATAAAACCCTTACCCACCTATTGATGGTATTGGGAAGCAGGAGCCCACAGTTTTAGTATGTGGAAAACAAAGTTTTGTCTGGGCCAAGTATGTAAACTCATTGCACATTTTGATTTTGTGTTTAAAATCATAACACAAGGAAGATACAGTTTTAAAGGAAATACATAATTGTTATTTTGCATTTAAAAAGTTTTACAGTACGCTCATAAATCTCAAAACATAATAAAAACATGTGTTATTTAATCATTTTAATTTTAAATGTAAAATGAAAAACAAAATGAAGCAATGTGAAAAATGTATGAAAGAACTACAACAGTCTCTCTTTGCCTAGGCTTAATTCTAGCAATCTTAGGAGCACAGTTTTTATCTCATCATCCAGAACTCCTTGTAGTGCAACTGCTAGTGTTGGTAACTTCCACAAAATTGCTTGTACTGCTGACTTTCTGGATGCCCATCTAGTATCAAAAAGTTTCTTTACAGTCAATGCGAAAGATTTAATCTGATTCTGTCGTTCTTCTTTTAGTACTGTACTGTAAGGGGAGGTAAACTGTCAGGAAAAAAAAAGGTATAGACACTTCCTAGAGTTCTATAAAATAACTTGGTTTTAATTTTGGAGCATACTGTATAAAATAGAACCAGATTTAAATTACATGCAGAGCAGTGTGCAAAAGAGTACATTTGGATCACCTTCCCTAATCTTTGTCTGAAGACCAGATATTTTGCCCGACAATGAAATGTCACTGAATTTACCCCTCCATCGTAAGACAGACCATAACACATAGTTACTGACTGCCCCAAGTTTTTGATTTGCTAGGAGAAGAATGTTGAAAAAATCTTCAGTCCTTACTCCAGGTAATTTGCTGAATCATCTAAATTGTTCCACAGCATCACTGTGTACTGTTACATATTGCAAGGATAAAGAAAAGTAATCAATTCTGCTGATGTTAACATTAATCAACAATTATTGCAAAGTACATAGCCACCTTAATTTCCAGAGACACAAACTGGGGTTTTATACAGGTTTGAACTTCTCATTACGGCCCTTGTGGATTTACTAATTTGATATATCACGCTATTGTGATTTCTGTGTGTATCCTGTTTGTGTCTATTGTATTTTTCCTTTCCAGTTGCAAGGCCAGCTATGACAATTCTGACACTGAAGAAACAAAATTTGGTAAGAAAAAGATCTTTCTCCATTTTTTTGTGTTTTACTTTTTTTCATGTTCTTAAATTTTGTGCATACTTTTAACAAAAGTCTTGCAACCAGTTTTTGGATCATTCCAAAAACCATCCGATCGATTTGCAAAAAGCCAACAAGCAAAATAAAGCACAGTGTTCGCCATTGGTGAGTAACCAACCAACGCCTATCCATTTAACAACAACTTTTAGCTTGTTTCTTGTACCAAGTTGCCCTGAAATTATGTCCAGCTCCATCGTTTGGAAAACTGTCAAGGTTGTCTTTACCCAATACCCATAGTAAACCCTTAAATGTCAAAAATAATATATAAACTTGTAGAAACAACATCAGGAGTCAGTTTTGATTTAAAAAAACAGACCACAAAAGAAGACTCACCTTCCAAATACTTCACTTTCCTTTAGCGTCTGTGGTAATTCGCAGCCAACGGTCTCTGGCAAGAAGATGACCAGACAACCCGATACTATGGACAGCGCCCCGAAGATTAGAAGTGGCAAAGGTTTGTATGTCTGGGCCTGTGGAATAAGGGAGGATGCATTTCAGCGCAGCTTAATATGAACACAAATGAATGCCAGTCACAGGAATCACTATGTACTTACTAATGGATTAATTAATTAATAATAATAATAATAATAATAAAGTATTATTTGTAAGATATACAAACAAACATACAGTGGTTGCTTGGTAGGTTGGCTTGGTTGCTACAGTGGCTTGGCTTGGTTGCTGTTACCTAGCAGTAAATAGGTACCTGGGTGTTAGTCAGCTGTCACGGGCTGCTTCCTGGGGTGGAGGCCTGGTCGAGGACCGGGCCATGGGGACACTAAGCCCTGAAATCATCTCAAGATAACCTCAAGATAGGTACAGTATTTGTATATCTTAAAATACACTGATAGTGTACAGAATTTTGAGCAAAATTTAAAATGAGTGAATTGATTTTTAAATTTATTGTGGTAATATTTAATACTGTATGAGATGTATGCTAATATATATTTCATGTTGGGGACAGGCAGCCCATATGTATACATATACAAGTTAGGCTTATATCAAGGTCATGCAAAAGGTAAACTACTAACTATTACCTGGATGCAATCCTACTACTGTTGACTAACTTCTGGATATCTATGTAATGCTAGGCGAACAGATTCATTAGGTGAAAGGAAACATGCCAAACCATCTCTTTCCCACCAGGGATTTGAACTCGAGACTCCCAATTGTGAGTTGAGAACAAACTCAACTCTACTACAGAGAAACATAGTACATATGAGTTATTAAAAACAACCAGCGTCGAATGTAATGAAACGCCATTTTCTGGGTGAATCCCGGAGGCTCCCCAGAGCTATCCAGGCTGATAGGGATAGTCCTAACTTTTGGCATCAGTCGATGTGGGTGGAGTTCTAGGCCTACCGGAGACCACGGCCAGAACCTGGCCCCTCTCAGAGAGGAACAAGGAGCAATGGCCTATAGAAATGCACATGTGACTTTGGAGCATTCTATATCTGCCATCGACTGGGACAGGCACCCCAGAAAGGCAAGCACCTCAAAACAAACCCTTATTCTGGTGAAACCAACGAAAATAACAAAACAAGTGGACAGAACTCTCCCAAGTGAAAATGAGCAAACAAGCATGACATCATACGAACCATGCCGCATGTCTGCGCAGCTCTCTTCCAGGGAAGGGGAAGGGGAAGCCCCAGATCCCTGCGCCAGTGATCCACACCTCAGTTCCGAGGCTGGATATCAAAATATGCAAAAACCGCCGACCAGAGGGAGGAAGAGAGGGTTGCCGGGGAGCCTCTGGGAAATGGCGTTTCATTACATTCAATGCTGGTTTTCTGGGGGGAACCCCTATGGCTCCCCAGAGCTACTTACCAAAGACTAAGGAAAGAAGGGGAAGACACCTGGAAGGCAGTCGGTGCTGCATACCTCAACTCAGAATCGAGACAGGCTGCAGCCGCCGACCCAAAGCGACACAGGCCCGACTAGGCCCAGGAACGTTCACGAGGTAGCGTGCAGCCAGGACTCTGTTCGACCGCCAAAAACCCCGTGCCAGAATGTCAGCCCAGGACATGTTCCTAAAAATGGCAGTAAGAGCAGCAAACTTATGAACATCATGAGGGACTGAGGGACGTCGTCATTTCGATCACACCTGAGTACGGGTGTGGGGACACAAGTGGAGACTGAGTACCCAAATGAGCCACAAGGATGTCGGAAAGAACTTTTTCAGTGTCAGAGTAGTTAACAGGTGGAATGCATTAGGCAGTGATGTAGTAGAGGTTGACTCCATACACAGTTTCAAATGTAGATATGATAGAGCCTAGTAGGCCCAGGAATCTATACATTAGTTAATTGACGGTTGAGAGGCGGGACCAAAGAGCCAGAACTCAACCCCCGCAAGCACAACTAGGTGAGTACACCAAGATGACCCGACAGAGCATTGGAGAAGAGGCCTGCCCTGCCAGCCCCGAACCCCCCAAAGGAGGAGGAGCCACCCAACGCCACCGAAGACCACGAGAAATGACCCGAAAAGCCAACGAATCGTGGGACCAGGTGTGAGCGAACAGAGAAGCCTGATCTCCCCCATATCCCCGTCAATGAGGCGAACCGAAAAAGGCCCTTACGAGAACCCGACCAGCACACACAGAGCGAGTACTGCGCCGACCAGGCGCAGCCATGACTGATGGCTGCACCGGCTCCGAAACTTGCACCTATGGCCCACCTCGACGGGCGGAACCGCGGACCCTGGCACGACCCCTCCGGGAGGAACCCACCCTGGACCCCCCCGGAGAACCAACAGGTGACAACTGGGAGAGGCCAACTGCATATACTGTTTTCGACCGCAGAAGCAGCAAACAGCAAAGGACAAAAGGCCAAAGACAATCCAAGAGCCAGGGCTCAAGTGGATTCCAAGGAGGAAGCGAGCACCACCTGCCAACACACAAGGCGCACAGAGAAAAACCACAACAGATCATCCTGCAGGATCGTCGCAAACAGCTTCAAAGGGGCAGACGACGCACAAGCAGCCGAGGCCAAGGCGCTAGACCCAGGAACAGCCCGAAGTGCCTCTAGCGCCTTCTGTCCCAAGCACCTTCGCTGGATGCTTGGGATAGAAGATGTCCCAAGTATCCAGCGAAAACAAAGGGCAGTCCGCCAGCAAGGACGACTCCGGAACCTCATAACGAACCAAGTATGGAGATAATGACCCAAACCCGAAGGAAGACGGATCCATTATGGAGGCACAATCTGGGTCGCACAGGAGGTAAGCTGCAATGGCCGCCCGCACCTCATCCGGACAGATGCGGGAAGCCGAAAACCTCCGGAAGGACGGAACTGAAGGACTTGCTGGGATATGGAACCGAACCCGGGGAGGAGCCGAATCCAAATCCAAGTCGTATGCAGAGGGATGAAAGGAAAACCCCACTTGTAACAGCAAGCTCTGCTCGGAGGGTCGGAAAGCCCAGGCGGAGTCCAACGGGGCCCTTAGGCCCCCAAGTCAACTCCTCCCCAATCCTGGGAACCTCCACATCAGGTTCCAGGTTCTGACTCATGGTCCCCAGTAGACCCATAAGAACTCCATACACATGACTGATGCCAAAGTCTGACATTAGCATTTCACCCTAGTAAGCTCCGGGGAGCCGTAGGGGCTCCCCCCAGAAATATTTGTATAAAATTCATTTTTTATCTGATCGACTTGGGGATAGTTTCAAAATGAGTGCCTTTGAAGTGCACACAATTTGATACCAAAATGAAAGATGTAACACGAAACTTTATGTCAGAACACTTGAAAGATTATAAATACGTTTTGGGTCAAAATGTTAAAATATAGTATTTGTTAAAATTCTATTTATTGTGCTATTATTATGGGATTAGTTTTAAAATGCACACCTTTAGATTGTGAACAATTTGATACTAAAATGAAAGATGTAACACGAAAATTTACGTCAGAACACTGGAATGATATAAATAATTTTGTGATGATCAGCGTCCAAAATTAAAATATTTGTTAAAATTCCAGTTAATACTCTATTATTATGGGACTAGTTTTAAAATACCCACATTTATATTGCGAACAATTTGGTCCCAAAATGAGTGACGTAACACACAAATTTATGTTATCAAACTGAACACGTATACACATTAGGTTGCGGAGTGCAAATTGGTGCTCGTTTACGGGTAACTTTAGGCTTTGCTGCGGGGAGTCTCGCCAGGCTTTTGGACATTATATGCATATACACCTGCAGGGAATTTAATTGCAAACACAATGATACAAAAATGAACGATGTAGCACAAGAATTAAGGTGAGAAAACTGAAACGAGTATACACTTTTTACTGATTTTGTGCGCTCACGGGTAACTTTTGCCAACTTTAGGCTTTGCTGTTGGGAGTCATGCCGGGCTTTTGGGCATTATATGCATATACACCTGCAGGGAATTCTATTGCGAACACAATGATACCAAAACGAACAACGTAGCACGAGAATTAAGGTGAGAAAACTGAAACGAGTATGCACATTTCGGTGTTGCTGCGCGCTTGCCTGCACGCTCGCCCGCACGTCGGGAGCGTGACCTCTTAGTTGGCTGCGCACATGCCGTAGGCACGAAAGTGTTAATAATGAAGCACAGAATATATTTTGTTAGATTCTGAAGCTTTAAAAGTAACTAGAGTAAATATAGTAATATTACTAAAATTCAAATGGCATGCATTTGACTTGCATGCCAATTCTGCTTTGGTTGAGTCGTACTCTTTGAATATCATATACATATTTGTTTCTTGTGTAGTGTCCATGCATTCTACTACTGCTCTTTCTGAAAACATTTGAGGTCATGATTAGTGCTGCATTTCAGAGTTTTATAGATATAGAGCACACAGGAGTGTGTGAAGTGCTTTTATATATAATTTAAATTTTTGAAAATTATTGAATAAATGATATAGAACACCTGGAACTTACTAAGGAGGCAATAAATGGAGCAACAATGCCCCCTAAGCGGGCACACATGGAGCATGCCCCGATGCCGACACTCCGGTACTCAGTTGGGAAGATCTCCGCAGAATAAACGTAGACGATGGCGAACGCTGCAGCGATGCCAAACTTGCCCACCAGACTAAGAGTTACAATCAACCAACTGATGTCTATTAAGAAAAAATGGATAGAGAATACAAAGATTAGACAATTGTAATGGTTGATAAAGAGTACTACATTAATTTGCTAGTTCAGTAAAAATTAAAGATTTAGCTATGTGCAACTATTGTTTCCAGGCAATACCTTGAATATATGTATTATCAAGTAATAATACCTGCAGAGAACTTTATTTAAATTAATATCATATGAATAAATACAGTTTGGATTGCACATAGATTGACGATGGGTTGAGACGATTTATTCCAAAGAAATGGTCAACTTGATACTAGCTCGAACCCATTAGTATCAATGGCTGTCACTAGACAGCCCAGAAACCCCCTCCCCCTGCCAGCAGCCTGTTTTTTATCAAGAAGCTTAACAGGCAGCTTTCGCTTTACTGGCAAGGTTATCCCGTATTTTGGGTTTGTAGCGTGTTGCTCATTTGGGTGCTCCAGAGTTGGTCCCTTGTGGTGTTTCGGAACCTGGAACTTGAGGTTCTGGTGAATGCCACGTGAACTAAGTCCACATTTCTTCTTCCTTCCTGTGTGGGTGGGGTTTGCCCTGCTTTTGGTCTCTCCACCTCCCTCTGGGTTCCAGCTTTAAAGCATCTGAGTTTTTTGGCATCAGTGCAGAGTTTAGCTCGGGATATAACTTCTTCAGGAGCCACCATCTCTTCCCTCCGGGGATGTGGAGCCTTTATTTACACACTTGCTCATCAGCTCCGATTCTTCTCCATGGAAACCAGTTTTCTGTCCTATGCATTGAGCATGAAATGCAGTTCTACCCTATGGTCATCATGCTTGGTTTCCTGGGCTGGAGTGGAGCCCATGGAGGGTCAACGGTGCCCTTCAACTCCTCATGGATGTTGGTTCCCTCAGCAAAAGATATTTTGTTCCAAGGAGAAGATTTTTTCCTATCCCCCTTCGATGTTTGAGTTTGATTACTCGGTAGCTCTTTCTAGGGTTCAATTCTATGCGCTGATCATCTTATTTCTGCAGGTTTCAATTATCCCATGTTGCACGATATGTGGCTCATGCAGATCTGTTTCAGTATCTCCTGTGAGATTTGAACCTATCTGAACTGATGGACCCAGCCTCATTTGAATACAAGTCTGCCTCAGCGTATTGGCTGCATTATGAGGTTGCGGATTCATCCTGGCTGGCTGAAAACCTTCTCTTTTTCTTGAACCTGAACACTTGATTGCAAGGAAGTAAGTTCTATCTTTTAGATGTTCTTGGGCAGCTCTCCTTATTCTCTGCTCAAGGAAAGCCTGTTTGCTCTGGTGCTTCCAAAGGATGTGGGCAAGTGAGGCTGTCTGTGCTTTCTGGAGCTCTTATTGTGGATGGCCACAGGGTTCGTGACCACTTGGTGATTGTCATGGAACTTTTTATAAACAAGATCTGTGAAAACATAGATTCGCTTTCTTCAGTCCCAGGTGTCTTCTTCAGCCTTGTTGTCCTGGCTTTGGCAGCTTGCCCAAGTTTTTACCCTCATCCTTTAGGACCACAGCAGCTGCATTTTACTTCCTCACACGTTGGAGACACAAAGGGGTTCCTCCAAAAACTCAGCATTGAATGTAATGAAATGCCCCTTTCTTGTTGAACCTCAGTGGTTCCCTCCCTACCTCTCTACCAGGTTCATCGGTTTGTTGCCCATCACCTCTGAACTGACCTCAGAGCTGGCTGTGGGCAGGAGATTCTGGCCCACCTGGTAGTGGCTGTCAGTATTAATTAGTTTGTGCAATTTTCGAGTGAACTAATTGTTTAGTCCGAATCATTTTCGGAGCCATGTCATTTTGATGCTTCAATTTGTTTGAACTTTGCAGCTGTCTGTAAAGCTTAGCTAAATTTCTTCATGTTTTCCCAGTGAGGGTGATGATAATTGTCCCCTGCTCTTTGTGCCTCTGTGAGGGGGGAAAAATTAGGTTCTAGCTTTGGTCTCTGGTGGGCCACCAGGACACTTGGGACTGATGTGACCCAGTAGTGGGGCAACTGTCCTCCTAATAGCATGTTGCTTTTTGGCATACAGTATTCAATACCTAAGGCCAAAAAACTGTCATACTAGAAAATTGTAGTGGCTTGCAAAATTGACATACTGCCCTGCTATCTGTTTGTGGGTCCTCTGGTAGGTTAGTATAAGACACTTTAGCATGACAGTTTCTTGATGTTGGGAACACTCGAGAGAACGGGCTGAGTAGGGAGCCATCACAGCAAGAGAGGTTCAGAGAACTCTACCAAAAAGATGCAGTTCAATACATTCAATGATGGATTCTGGCAAGTATAAAATTGCTGAAAATCTAAAATATTTTAAAACAAAATGTATTTCTTATAATGAAGAAATTCAATTATTTACTAAATATTGCTTGGAAACAAAAAATCTAATTTTCCAACTATTCAAATTTCTTGTCTTCACAACCTGAGCAAAACTCATTGTGCCATTTTTCCCAATATTTATCGCACAACTGCAGCTTTAGATGTTTAGATATTGGTTATATTCATTTATACATATGTACAGCATTTCTCTCCAAATTATGAATATTATACAAACTGAGCTGGTATGGTAGTCCTGAACTGATAGTTGGTTTCAAGTTTACTGGGACCAGGCAGACATGAGATGCTGAGGAAGGGAAGATACCATGTAACTAGAGGGATAATAACACTAATACCTGCTACTTACCAACATTCTACTAGTAACACTAATACCCACTACTTACCAACATTCTCCTAGTAACACTAATACCTGCTACTTACCAGCATTCTCTTAGTAACACAAATACCTGCTACTTACCACTCTGCTACAACACCAACCTCAAGTTAAATCATAACATTTCTTTACTTATTAAGTTATTAATAATACCCCTATTATATTTTTCACAAAACATTACCTATTGACATATGCAAATGTATCTTAAAGAAGTAAATTTAATTAGTTTCTTCCGTTTACGTCCGGATTTTACTTTTGAAAGTGACCATGCCTTTGTCATCATGGTTCTTGCATCACTACATTACAGGATGTATCACGCTTGTCACCAATGGACAGGATGTCATGCTTGTCATTAAGAACAGGATGGGTCACGGTTGTCATTAAAGAACAGGATGCGTCATGGTTGTCACTAAAGAACACGATGCGTCACGTTTGTCAGTAAAGAACAGGATGCGTCACACTTGTCATTAAAGAACAGGATGTGTCATGGTTGTCACTAAAGAACATGATGCGTCACGCTTGTCACTAAAGAACAGGATGCGTTAGCACAGAGCACATAGAGGTGTCTAGAGACGAAGTGGAAAAAATGCTCAAAGAGCTAAATAAGAACAAAGCAGTTGGTCCAGATGGAGTTTCACCATGGGTTCTGAGAGAATGTGCACCTGAGCTCAGCATCCCTCTTCAACTGATCTTTCAGGCATCCCTGTTTACAGGAGTTGTAGCTGATGTGTGGAAAAAGGCTAACATAGTTCCAATTTACAAGAGTGGAAGCAGGGAAGACCCCCTTAATTATAGACCGGTATCATTGACAAGTGTAATAGTCAAAATATTGGAAAAAATAATTAAAACTAAATGGGTAGCACACCTGGAGAGAAATGATATAATATCAGACAGACAGTATGGTTTTCGATCTGGTAGATCCTGTGTATCGAATTTACTCAGTTTTTATGATCGAGCAACAGAGATATTACAGGAAAGAGATGGTTGGGCTGACTGCATCTATCTGGACCTAAAAAAGGCTTTCGACAGAGTTCCACATAAGAGGTTGTTCTGGAAACTGGAAAATATTGGAGGAGTGACAGGTACGCTTCTAACATGGATGAAAAACTTTCTGACTGATAGAAAAATGAGGGCTGTGATCAGAGGCAATGTATCGGACTGGAGAAATGTCACAAGTGGAGTACCACAGGGTTCAGTTCTTGCACCAGTGATGTTTATTGTCTACATAAATGATCTACCAGTTGGTATACAGAATTATATGAACATGTTTGCTGATGATGCTAAGATAATAGGAAGGATAAGAAATTTAGATGATTGTCATGCCCTTCAAGAAGACCTGGATAAAATAAGTATATGGAGCACCACTTGGCAAATGGAATTTAATGTTAATAAATGTCATGTTATGGAATGTGGAATAGGAGAACATAGACCCCACACAACCTATATATTATGTGAGAAATCTTTAAAGAACTCTGATAAAGAAAGAGATCTAGGGGTGGTTCTAGATAGAAAACTATCACCTGAAGACCACATAAAGAATATTGTGCAAGGAGCCTATGCTATGCTTTCTAACTTCAGAATTGCTTTTAAATACATGGATGGCGATATACTAAAGAAATTGTTCATGACTTTTGTTAGGCCAAAGCTAGAATATGCAGCTGTTGTTTGGTGCCCATATCTTAAGAAGCACATCAACAAACTGGAAAAGGTGCAAAGACATGCTACTAAGTGGCTCCCAGAACTGAAGGGTAAGAGCTACGAGGAAAGGTTAGAAGCATTAAATATGCCAAAACTAGAAGACAGAAGAAAAAGAGGTGATATGATCACTACATACAAAATAGTAACAGGAATTGATAAAATCGACAGGAAAGATTTCCTGAAACCTGGCACTTCAAGAACAAGAGGTCATAGATATAAACTGGCTAAACACAGATGCCGAAGAAATATAAGAAAATTCACTTTCGCAAACAGAGTGGTAGACGGTTGGAACAAGTTGAGGGAGAAGGTGGTGGAGGCCAAGACCGTCAGTAGTTTCAAAGCGTTATATGACAAAGAGTGCTGGGAAGACGGGACACCACGAGCGTAGCTCTCATCCTGTAACTACACTTAGGTAATTACACTTAGGTAATTACTTGTCATTAAAGAACGGGATACGTTACGCTTGTCACTAAACAACGGAATACGTCAAGTTTGTCACTAAAGAACAGTATGCGTCACGCTTGTCACTAAAGAACAGGATGCATCATGCTTGTCACTAAAGAACACGATGCATCACGCTTGTCACTGAAGAACAGGATGCATCATTCTTGTCACTAAAGAACAGGATGCATCACGCTTGTCACTAATGAATAGGATGTATCACACTAGTCACTACAAAACAGGATGTGTCACCAATGTAACAACACAAAAGTATGATACATGATTAAAAAAAAAGTACAGTCATCCTAAGAAATATTTACATCTTAAATGTAAAAGTATGCAAGAGATGCCTCTCGCACAAGACTGCCTCACAACGACACACTGATCGCGCTTCACACAATGTTCCATCATATTTATATAACCTTACTGTACAATGTATTAATTTTACGTGTTGTGTGTAAATTTATGCATAAAATATGAGATTATTTAAAGTCTATTGAAAAGATGCTGACATGTGAAATCTACTTCCTTTCAGGTATATAAAACCTAAATTAATGGATGAACGAGTTACAGGATGAGGATACTTGCAGGGGATTTTTTGATTCATTATCAAAGATCCTGAGTTCAACTCCCAGATGGAACAGAAATGAATGGGTGCATTTCCTTTCACCTAATGCATCTGTTCACCTAGCAGTAAACAGGTACCCAGGAGTTAGTTAACTTTTGTGGGGTTGCATCCTGGGGGAACCTCGATAAAATCCTAAAGTATATATTCAAAGGCTTCTTGTCCCCCATCCCATCCCAAATCCTTATCCTAATTCCTTCCAAGTGCTATATAGTCATAATGGCTTGGTGGTTTCTCCTGATAGCTCCCTTCCCTTGTCCCTGAGAACAGGAATTATTGTAATTATTATCATTATAATTATTATTAATTAACTGTACTTTACAACTGTCTGCTTCATCTACAATAACTTTACAACTTTCTGCCTCATCCACAACAACTTTACACTTTCTGCATTGTCCATGATAAATTTACAACTATCTGCCTCATCCACAAGAACTTCACAACTATCTGCCTCATCTGCAAGAACTTTACAACTGTCTGCCTCATCCACAAGAACTTCACAACTATCTGCCTCATCTGCAAGAACTTTACAACTATCTGCCTCATCCACAAGAACTTCACAACTATCTGCCTCATCTGCAAGAACTTTACAACTGTCTGCCTCATCCACAAGAACTTTACAACTATCTGCATCATCCACAAGAACTTTACAACTGTCTGCCTCATCCACAAGAACTTTACAACTGTCTGCCTCATCCACAAGAACTTTACAACTATCTGCCTCATCCACAAGAACTTTACAACTATCTGCCTCATCCACAAGAACTTTACAACTGTCTGCCTCATCCACAAGAACTTTACAACTGTCTTCCTCATCCACAAGAACTTTACAACTGTCTGCCTCATCCACAAGAACTTTACAACTGTTTGCCTCATCCACAAGAACTTTACAACTATCTGCCTCATCCACAAGAACTTTACAACTATCTGCCTCATCCACAAGAACTTTACAACTATCTGCCTCATCCACAAGAACTTTACAACTATCTGCCTCATTCACAAGAACTTTACAACTGTCTGCCTCATCCACAAGAACTTTACAACTATCTGCCTCATCCACAAGAACTTTACAACTATCTGCCTCATCCACAAGAACTTTACAACTATCTGCCTCATCCACAAGAACTTTACAACTATCTGCCTCATCCACAACAACTTTACAACTGTCTGCCTCATCCACAAGAACTTTACAACCATCTGCCTCATCCACAACAACTTTACAACTGTCTGCCTCATCCACAAGAACTTTACAACTGTCTGCCTCATCCACAAGAACGTTACAACTTTCTGCATCATCCACAACAACTTTACAACTATCTGCCTAATCCACAATAATTTTACAACTGTCACCCTCATGTACAACAGCTTTACAACTGTTTGCATCATCTACAACAACTTTACACTTTCTGCATCATCCACAACAAATTTACAACTGTCTGCTTCATCCACAAAAACATTACAACTGCCTATCTCATCCGCTACAACTTTACAACTGCCTACCTCATCCACTACAATTGGCTGCCTCATCTACAACTGTTTGTCTCATCCTCAACTTTGTAACAAAGTAGATGGCAAACTCCTTGGCGTTCTCATTGACCACAAGCTGAATTTCCAGGGACACATTCTAAATATATCAAAAAAATTAAAAAACTGTTGACATTCTTTCTAAGATCAGATATTATGTACCTCGCCCTGCCCTGGTGACGCTCTATTACTCCCTCATCTATCCTTATCTCAACTATGGTATTTGTGCTTGGGGTTCTACTACTTAAAATCATTTACGTCCTCTAATTACTCAACACAAAGCTGCTATTAGGACAATATCCAACTCTGGCCCCAGACATCACTCGGTACCCCTACTCAAATCTCTGAATATGTTAGATATTAAGTCACTGCACATCCTCTCATGTGTATTATATTCATATAAAATGCTGAACTGTAATGTCAATCCTAACCTTAAAAGCTTTCTTGAAGGTTGTAACAGAACTCATGAGCACCACACCAGAAACAAATACCTTTTTGATATTCCAAGAGTACGACTTAATCAAACTAGAAATGCTCTATAAATCAAGGGACCCAGAATGTGGAATGACCCACATTCCTTTGACCTTTGCAATCATGTTAAAGACTGTACCTCTCCCAACCAGTTTAAGATAAAAACTAAGCACTACCTAATTAACTCCCTGTAACCTACCTTACCCTTAAAATGTCAACCCATGTCTGCTATTTTTAAACAATGCTGTTTGTCGACCAAATTGTATTTTTGCTGTTTTTCTGCCTTGTTCCCCCCTTTTTTATTTTTATATATTCTCAACACAATTTATACTTTAATCTCAATTAGTATTAAGTTTAGTCTTGAGTGTTTTTCCTTCCCGAAATGCTTTGCGTAATAGTGGCTTTAGGCATTGTATGTACTAGCTCTATCTATAAATCCATCAATGTTTGTATCACACCTTGTATATATATGTACTTTACCCGAATAAATATTTGAATTTGAATTTGAATTTGATCCACAACAACTTTACAACTGGCTGCCTCATCTACAACAACTTTACAACTGTTTATCTCATCCACAACAAATATACAACTGTCTGCCTCATATCCAACAACTTTGCAACTGTCTGCCATGTCCAGAACAAATTTACAACTATCTGCCTCATCTACAACAACTTTGCAACTGTCTGCCATGTCCAGAACAAATTTACAACTATCTGCCTCATCTACAACAACTTTACAACTGTCTGTCTCATCCACAATAGCTTTCTGGTTTCAGTGAACTACACTTGCAACATGATGGGGGAAACATCTCACTTTGCTGATAAGACTCTCCCTAATTACTGGATTAGTCTCCAGGAAGTGAAGACTGACCTGACTTTTGCCTCACCCTGTGGTTTAGTGTCCTGGCCGTGAAGACTGACCTGACCCTGTGATTTAAATCGTTCATCCAGTAATGTGGGTTTATATTTTCTTGACTTAAATTCATGTGAAATTAATGTAGCTGTCATGTAAAACACCTTGAAGCACAATATCTGCACGACAAAGAAGATCAAGTGCTTAATTTACATGTTCTGTACAGTACTTCATTACTACAAAGTTTACTGAGAAATGAATTAGCAATTCATTCAGAAAAGTTATAATATACTTATAATTAATGTTTTTTACTGATATTGAATGAAAGAACTTATATGGTGATGCTCATATAAGTAACTTTACATTATGATAAACCATTTGTGCTCTGTGTGGGTCAGGTGGTGTGGGCCAGGTAGCATCAGTCAGGTGGCGTGGGTCAGATGGCATGAGTCAGATGGCATGGGTCAAGTGATGTGAGTCAGGTGGCATGGTCCAGGTGGCGTGGGTCAGGTGGCGTGGGTCAAGTGATGTGGGTCAGGTGGCATGGGTCAGGTGGCGTGGGTCAAGTGATGTGGGTCAGGTGGTGTGGGTCCAGTGGCATGGGTCAGGTGGCGTTGGTCAAGTGATGTGGGTCAGGAGACGGAGAGTGCCGTGTGCCCACACAATTTACCTTCTGGGATAACTCCGGATATGAAGCAAGCGACGCCGCCGAGCAAAAGGACAAAGGAGAGCGTGCCCTTCCTTCCCATTCTGTGGAATCATCATGTTGAGTAAAACCTACAGGGCTCTCTTGGATGTGTTTAATCCTGGTCCAGGATATTAATCCTACAGTATTTCTTTCCTTCTTTCTTTGCTGGTATGACCACCCGTACAGGCTCTTCAAGTACTAAACTTTCATGACAACTTTAATCAAATAAAACTTTTAAAGATCCTCATCTTCCTCTGATGAGGATCCATTTGACACTCAAATGAGTTTATTAGGATAAATCTATATTAGGTTCACAGAGGAAAACAACAACTGCACTAACATATTGTTTGTTATTTCAAATTATATTTGTGTTTTTTCAGTCTAAGATTAACTGTATGGTATTGCAAGATATATTGTGTAATTACTGAAGTATAATTACAGAATTAGTGTGTGTGTGTATATACGTATAATTACCTAAATGTAATTACATAAGTGTAGTTATAGGATGAGAGCTACACTCGTGGTGTCCCGTCTCCCAGCACTCTTTATCATATAACGCTTTGAAATTACTGACGGTTTTGGCCTCCACCACTTCTCACCTAACGTGTTCCAACCGTCTACCAATTTTTTTTTTTTGTGTGTGTGGTGTGTGTGTGTGTGTGTGTGTGTGTGTGTGTTGTGTGTGTGTGTGTGTGTGTGTGTGTGTGTGTGTGTGTGTGTGTGTGTGTGTGTGTGTGTGTGTGTGTGTGTGTAATTACCTAAGTGTAATTACCTAAGTGTAGTTACAGGATGAGAGCTACGCTCGTGGTGTCCCGTCTTCCCAGCACTCTTTGTCATATAACGCTTTGAAACTACTGACGGTTTTGGCCTCCACCACCTTCTCACTTAACTTGTTCCAACCGTCTACCACTCTATTTGCGAAGGTGAATTTTCTTACGTTTCTTCGGCATCTGTGTTTAGCTAGTTTAAATCTATGACCTCTTGTTCTTGAAGTTCCAGGTCTCAGGAAATCTTCCCTGTCGATTTTATCAATTCCTGTTACTATTTTGTACGTAGTGATCATATCGCCTCTTTTTCTTCTATCTTCTAGTTTTTGCATATTTAATGCCTCTAACCTCTCCTCATAGCTCTTGTCCTTCATTTCTGGGAGCCACTTAGTGGCATGTCGTTGCACCTTTTCCAGTTTGTTGATGTGCTTCTTAAGATAAGGGCACCATACAACCGCTGCATATTCCAGCTTTGGTCTAATAAAAGTCGTGAACAATTTCTTTAGTATTTCTCCATCCATGTATTTAAAAGCAATTCTTAGGTTAGAAAGTGTAGCATAGGCTCCTCGCACAATGTTCTTGATGTGGTCCTCAGGTGACAGTTTTCTATCTAAAACCACCCCTAGATCCCTTTCTTTATCAGAATTCTTTAAAGATTTCTCACATAATTTATAGGTTGTGTGGGGTCTATGTTCACCAATTCCACATTCCATAACATGGCATTTATTCACATTAAATTCCATTTGCCAAGTGTTGCTCCAAATACTTATTTTGTCCAGGTCTTCTTGAAGGGCATGACAATCATCTAGGTTTCTTATCTTCCCTATTAACTTAGCATCATCAGCAAACATGTTCATGTAATTCTGTAATCCCTCTGGTAGATCGTTTATGTAGACAATGAACATTACCGGTGCAAGAACTGAACCCTGTGGTACTCCACTCGTGACATTCCTCCAATCCGATACCTTGCCTCTGATTACGGCCCTCATTTTTCTGTCAGTTAGGAAATTTTTCATCCATGTTAGTAGCTTACCCGTCACCCCTCCAATATGTTCCAGTTTCCAGAACAACCTCTTATGGGGAACTCTGTCGAAAGCCTTTTTTAGGTCCAGATAGATGCAGTCAACCCAACCATCTCTTTCCTGTAAAATCTCTGTTGCTCGATCATAAAAACTGAGTAAGTTCGTTACACAGGATCTTCCAGATCGAAAACCATACTGTCGGTCTGATATTATATCATTTCTCTCCAGGTGTTCTACCCATTTAGTTTTAATTATTTTTTCAATATTTTGACTATTACACTTGTCAATGATACAGGTCTATAATTAAGGGGGTCTTCCCTGCTTCCACTTTTGTAGATTGGAACTATGTTAGCCTTTTTCCACACATCAGCTACAACTCCTGTAAACAGGGATGCCTGAAAAATCAGCTGAAGTGGAATGCTGAGCTCAGGTGCACACTCTCTCAGAACCCATGGTGAAACTCCATCTGGACCAACTGCCTTGTTCTTACTTAGCTCCTTGAGCATTTTTTCCACTTCGTCTCTAGTCACCTCTATGTGCTCTATGTTGTTCTCTGGAATTCTTATTGTGTCTGGTTCCCTAAAGATTTCATTTTGTACAAACACACTTTGGAACTTTTCGTTTAGTGTTTCACACATTTCCTTTTCATTTTCCGTGAATCTATTTCCCATTATCAACCTCTGAATATTATCCTTTACCTGCAATTTGTTGTTTATGAATTTGTAGAATAGACCTGGTTCTGTTTTACATTTGTCTGCAATCCCTTTTTCAAAATTTCTTTCTGCCTCTCTCCTCACTGCTGTGTAGTTGTTTCTTGCATCTTTGTATCGTTTGTATGTTTGGGGGTTTGGCCTCTTCCTGTATTGATTCCATTTTTGTGTCTTTTGGTCTCTGGCCCTCTCGCAATTCCTATTGAACCAATCCTGTTTCCTAGTTCTGCATCTCTGTTTTGGTATAAATTTGTTTGTGCCTTTATCATATATTTCACAAAACTTGACATACATCTCATTCACTTCCTTGCCTAGCAACAAGTCTGTCCAATTATACTCACTAAAAAAATTTCTAAGGTTGCCATAATGTCCTCTCTTGAAGTCAGGTTTTTCAACTGCCTCATCCTCCTTATTTTCTTCCAGATTATAACACATTGCATACTTTATTCCCAAAAAGACATGGTCACTTTTACCCAAGGGAGGAAGGTACTGAATGTCAAATACTTCTTCCTCCTTCCTGGTAAATATCAAATCTAGCATGGAGGGAACGTCCCCTTCCCTCATCCTCGTAGCTTGTTTAACATGTTGATACAAGAATGTTTCCAGGATGAGGTCTACAAATTTACAGGTCCAAAAATCTTCTGTTTTAGCTTCATATGCTTCCCAGTCTATGGATTTCAAGTTGAAGTCACCAACTATCAACAGTCGTGACCTATTGTTATCCGCTCTCGCTATAATCTCTCTCATTATTGTTATAAGACCTTCTCGTTTACTATCTAGCTCCTCCTTTGACCATGTGCTGCTTGGTGGTGGACTATATGCATTTATGACCATTAGTTTATCATCTTCATGGCAGATCTCTAGTGCTATTATGTCAACCTCTTGTGGATTGGCAGTCATTATTTCCTTCACCTTTATGTGTTCTTTCACCAGCACAGCAACGCCACCGCCTTTCCTAATTTTTCTGTCCCTTCTCCAAATTGAGTAGCCCCTTGGGAATATGACCTCATTTAAAATATCATCTTCAAGTTTTGTCTCCGTGAGTGCAACAATGTCTGGTGTCTGCATCTGTATTACATCACTTAACTCCAATATCTTCGATCTTACTCCATCTATGTTGGTGTATGCAATCTTCAGGAACTTGTTCCCCCTCTCCTTATTCTTCACTCCCCCTCTCTCTATTGATTGTGTTGGTTTGCCTTTATGTACCACTTTACTGGTCTGCCTACCCCTAACACTTTGTAGAAAAAAGAATTGATTTCTTCTTCATTCCTGCTCTCATTTAAACGTTTTGCCTCAGCGAGGTTCAGTTTCAGCTTCTCTCTGTCTTCTCTTGAAAGATCTCGTCTTAATGACCACATTTTCCCATCCTCATCACTTTGTAACTTTCTAGCATTCCTTAGTACTTCTTCCATCTGCTTGGCACCGTTTAGGGTGATCCTCAAAGGTCGATCTTTCCCTTTTACATATCTGCCTATTCTCCTGTAGTCGCACACATTCTCTTTGGTTGTAAGACCTTCCACGAGGCCAACAATTTTATCTACTACTTTTGCTTCTTCTACAGCTCTTTCTGACCTAGATGTTATCTCCTTTTCTTTGCAGCCAAAAATTATCAGGGACTTACTCCGATCAACTGTGTTTTGCACCAACCTCGGGTTAGATGCCAATTCCTTTCTCACTTCCAGCCTAATGTTTGTTTTATCTTGGTTGCTGCATTTTTGGGCTTCCTTTACTGCTGCTTCCATTTTTTCCTTCTCCTTGGCCACTTGTGCATAAGTGAGTTGCATATCTTTCTTGCACTGTTCTATTCCCTGTGTAACTTCCTCCATCTGTGCTGACAAAAGCTGTTTCTCCTCTTGAATTTCCTTGCCTAGCCTATTGTAATCATTTATGTTTAAATTTGCTCTAACTTCTTCCAAAGCTATTTTTAAGAGTATATTTTCTTCTTCCATGGCTTTGCAATTTGTTTCCAATTGACTCTTTCCTTGCGCAAGTCTTTCACTAAACCCTCAAGACCTAAAACTTTGCTATTCAAATGATCATTACTTTCTTTCAATTTACTAATTATTTCTACATGAGAGTTCACTATAGTATCTAATTTTACCAACTTGTTGTGTAGACTGCTAATATCAATGCTTTCTTCATTGAATCCCTCAAAATCAAGCTCTGTTTTGTATTTCCTCTTGTCAGTGGCCATCTTGAATGTTCTTCTCTGCACTGTAAACACTAGGGGCAACTTTTTCTCACCCAATTTTTCACTTCCCTTGGCACATTCCTATTATCTCACCTATTTTTCAAAAGCACTATACCTTTATGTTCTCTGGGACACCACTCACTATCCTCAACCTGTACTACAATACTTAGGATTGTTGAAATATGCTGGAGCTCCTCTGATGCAAGTGTTGACCCTAGGGGTGTCACCTTTTGAATTTGAGTGTGTGTGTGTGTGTGTGTGTGTGTGGTGTGTGTGCATGTGCGCATGTGTGTGTGTAATAATATAATTATGATATTGAATATGATCGAAAGGGCGAGATCAAGAATTTTAGCATGAATCTTTTCCATATTTCTTATGTTCTTCACTTGAGAAGGAAGTTGAAAAATTAGCTCTCCAAAGTTCCTTGTACAGTTTTATTATGGCTGATGATAAGAGTTTCAACGAACCTGTCAACATTTTCAAAAGCAGAGTAGAAGTGACTCCATTATAGCTGGAGTAACCGAGTATATATCCCAGAGTGAAGAGTTGCATGGTCCCATAGATACACTGCAGCGTACCCATCTCTATGTGCCAGTGATGGCTGAGCCAGCATGCTGCATGTTCTGTCTTGGTCTTGAAGATGGTAGAATGTAACCGTATTAGCTGGTTGTAGATAGACATGACAACAACATGTTTTGCAAGGTGCATGATAATGTAGCAAGGCCTCATCAAAGAACATATAATCTCTGCACATAAGCAGATCATCACCAGCTATATCATGACGAACAGTACTGCAATAATCGACAATAGAAGAACAGACATTAACAAAGCACTACACATCAAACAAACTCGGCCAGCTATCAGCAGCCAGCTAATATGGTTACATTCTACCATCTTCAAGACCAAGACAGAACATCAGCATACTGGCCCAGCCATCACTGGAACAGAAAGATGGGTAAGCTGCAGTGTACCTATGGGGCCATGCAACACTTCTCTTCACTCTGGGTTATATACTCAGTTACTCTAGCTATAATGTAGTCACTTCTACTCTGCCTTTGAAAATGTTGACAGGGTCGTTGAAACTCTTATCATCAGCCATAATAAAACTGTACAAGGAACTTTGGAGAGAGAATTTTTCAATTAAACATTGAAATGAAAAGAAGATTCATGTTAGAATAATTAATCTCAAGTCCATTCTGCTTTCATTTTTCCTTCGTAGTTAAATACAATATTTTTATATTTAAGGGAAAGAAGCAAGGAACATGGCCACACCTGAACATGCAATAGGCCCCTACAGTCTCCAGACTGAGTCTTCCATGGTTTTATTCTGCCTCCCTACATAATGTTTTTAATACTGAGTGTTACTCGTGACACTGTTAATGAACCTGGCCACACCTGACCTCACTTCCTGCTGGGGGGGGTGTTATCAAGGGGCAGCCACAACACAAGTTCCAGCACTCCTCCACCACCACACGAGTGGTTCACTCTTTCGACCAATCTAACCCCCATCCCCGGCCCTTTTTTTTTTAGCATATTGTTCCACTCTCCCTTTGAAAGACACTGGTAATCTGCCCTTTCCATGTGATACTCTTAGTTCACCATTGTTCATTCTTTTTGTTGAACCATTCTCAGCCATACCATTAACATGTTCATACCACCTCTGGATATTTCACTTCACACTTTATTCTCTCACTCATACCACATATCTCATGAACTCCTTTATTGCTATACCCATCCCAGATAGTCACACCAGCTATTTTTCTAAACAATAACAAAAATATACATCTAGATCTTGTACTCTTGAGCACTCTGTTCCAAAGTTTCAGTTCCTTTCGTCAAAACTCAAATAAGTATACAATCCCATTTTTTCCTTATACAACTGTTACTTACCTGCCTTGCCACTCAGAACTCTCTCCTTCATCTCTTCTGTTCCTTTCTTTATCTTACACTGTTCACAAGTACTCCATCCTTACTGCCTATTCTACCATATTTTACTTTAATTTTATTGTTCTGTTTAAATCAATGTATTCTCACACTACAGATGTCAACAAAATTACTGTATTGTCATACTACAAATATCTACATAATCACTATTTTCACACTAAAGATATCTACAAAATCTTTGTACTGTCACACTTCAAATGTTTACAAAATCACTGTATTGTCACACTACATATTTACCTGATTTAACTGATTTACCTGAGGAACTCTAACCCTAGTGGCCTCAAAGGTCCCCCCCATTTTCCTTTATGATCTTTCCAGGTATACAGTATTTTAAAACTCGCCACAGTTTTAGCAGTTACGGCTTCAGCGGGTAGGCGATTCCATGGGTTAATAACCCTGCAGGTGAAAAAACATCTGTTCTCAGTCCTACATTGTGGCTTGTTGCGCTTGAAACCATTGCTCCTTGTTTGTGTTACATCTGACCTTCTGAAGAAAATATCTGAACCAACATCCTCTAACTTGTTCAGTATTTTAATAACTTCAATGAGATCCACCTTGTCATGCCTAGTTTGCAGTTTTGTTAGCACTGCAGCCTTCAAGCATTCCTGATATGGAAGATGACTTAGCTCTGTAATGACTTTTTTTTGCCTGGTGTTGCACCTTCTCCAGAGCAGCTATGCCCTTCTGAAAATGAGGTCGCCATGCTTGGATACAGTAATCCAAATGTGGGTGCACCAGAGATTTATTTATACAGTTCAACCATTACCTTTTTTCCTTATAGTCAAAGTATGCTTGTTTATCCCAAGAGTTTGGTTAGCTTTTCTAACTGCTGCACCCACCTGTTGTGCAACTTTTAATGAGTGGTGGATTTTGACTCCAAGGTCCTTTTCTTCATCAATTTGCTGTAATGTAATGCTATTAATTTGGTTGTTGTGGCTTGGGTTGTTATGTCCCACATGCAAGGTCTTGCATTTTTCGATATTAAAAAGCATTTGCTAGTCTTTTGAAAATTTGTGGAGTTCATGTAGATCTCTTTGTAAGGCTGCAATATCATTATCATTTCTCACTTTACTATAAATCTTTATGTTGTCTGCAAATTTGATGGTTTGGTTTGTAATATTCTCATCTATGTCATTGATGTATATGTCAAAAAGGGTAGGTCCCAAAATGAACCCTTGTGGCACCCTACTTGTCACATTTCTCCATTCAGATTCATTTCCAATTAGCACGACCCTTTATTTTCTTTCCTTCAACCATTGTTGTTATCCATTCTACTATTTTACCATTTATTCCATAGGCCTGTAAATTCCTTCCCAGTCTTTCATGTGATACCTTCTTGTAGGCTTTAGCAAAATCCATGTATAATTCATCCACCAGAAGGCTGGATGTCTGAGTAGCAGTTACCGTTTCCAAAAATGTGAGCAAGTTTGCAAGGCAGGATCTGGTTTTAACAAATCCATGTTGTGACAATTGTACAAGGTTGTTCACTGAAAGTTGGCGAATGATTCCCTCCCTGAGGATTCTCTCCATGAGCTTGCAGATGTGTGATGCCAAGCTTATCAGCCGGTAGTTTTCTGTTGAACTCTTTCTGCCTTTTTCAAATAGGGGTAACATTTGCATATTTCCAATCTAGGGGACTACCCCTTATTTCAGAGATTTTGTGAAAAGTAGTTTCTGCAGTAGGCATAGTTCTTCTGCCAGTTCTGTAAGACTTTGGATTGGATTCCATCCACACAGGGGCTTTTGAGCCTTTTAGTATGTCAATGTTCTGTCTAATTATTTTGCATGTTATGGGTATATCCTTAAATTTATTGTCACACTATAAATGTCTACAAAATCACTGTATTGTCCTATGAAATACATCTACAAAATCACTGTACTGTCACACTACAAATGCCTACAAAATCACTGTATTGTCACACAACAAATGTCTACCATATCACTGTATTGCACACACTATAGATATAAATATATCTCTACAAATCACTATATGGTCATACTAAATATATCTACCAATCATTATATGTCACACTACAGATACCTACAAAATCACAGTATTGCCACACACACATATATATATACAAAATCACTATACTGTATTGTCATACTATAGAAGTCTACAAAATCTTGAACATTTCCTTTGTTCCAACACCATAATGTTTTTCCTACATTGACTTGCAATTTCTCCTCTTGCCCACATCAAACTCATTCTGCAAACTCATCAAATTCATTTGTAATTCCTCATCACTCTCAGGACAGAATACCACATCATCAATCAATAAATCAGAGTTTCACACACCCAATCGACTTGAGAATGGTCCAGGACGGACGGACCAAAACGTCGTCGTCCCTTCCCTTTCTAGTGTGTGGTTGGTCACCACATTAT
>WNGS01042707.1:24531340-24553646 GCA_020271785.1 Procambarus virginalis
GCTACCGATGTGCTTTAATATACCTACTAAATCTCTCATCTCATTTTTTTTTCTTGCAATGTACCTGCTATCACTTTATAATTTTGCTAGAATTCACCTACTTAAAATTATATGTTAGATTTAGATTTTTTCTCGGGTAAAGGTACATATATTGAGTTACATAATGTTAGATTTAAAGATAGAGATAGTATATATAATACCTAAAGCCACTAGTATGCATAGCGTTTTGGGCGTTAGATTAAGGACCCTGCCCGAAACGCTGCGGGGTACTAGTGGCTTTACAAGAATGTTAACACCATGCTATGTATCCTCACAAACCCGATGTACCTTCTTGTATATATATAAATAAATAAATTAGGCTTGTATCGAGGTCCCCCCCCCCTCCCCGGCCACATGGACGAATTACTGACCCCACCCAGGATGCAACCTCACAAGAAGCTGGCTAACTCCTGAGTACAGTACTTACTTACTGCTAAGTGATCAGGCATTAGGTAAAGAAAAATGTGCCCAACCATTTGGCCTGCCTGAGAATCAAACCCAGAATTCTCGATTGCGAGTCGAGAAAGTACCCCACTGTACTACCGGTATATCCTGGTAGTTAAGCAATTATTGTGGGTTGCAGCTGTGGATAGGTCAGTAGGGGAAATCTTCGCTTTATCTCAGCCTAGGGACTTAGATAAGGCTAAGATTCCTCCATTCTGCACACTCTTATTCTGTACTGTTCCCTGGATTTGTGCCTGCTTGTCAGTGGAGATGCAGCGTACTTATAAGATTTGCTTTGATGCTTGTATAGATATTTGTTTTCTTCTCCTAATAAGATACGTACAGTACAGTAAAAGTATTTTACAGTATTTTAAAAGTTAAACGATTCTGCACAAAGAATAAGGTTTAAAATTATAAAATGGCAGTTACGTGTAGCTGATGAGCATTTGTATTAGAATACGGTACGTACTGTTATATACCTACAATATTCTATTATGTGCTGTACTCTTTAAATATCTGGTATCTTTGGCTAACTAAGGTAACATTTGTTCAGCCCTGATTACATTGTATATACAGTAATGTGAAAACCCTATTTACTTGTATTTCCTGTTTTGAAACAAATAAGAGTCTGTATTAGTTCATAGAACAAAACTATTGTTGTGCATTTACATCTACTGTATAAGGTTGTCTGATTTTTATTTTTTCCAGAGTCAAGATGGGATTAATCTCACTACCATTAGTTGGGTTAGTGTTATTGGTTTGTCTTGTCATCAAGGCCATAATACACTTTACAACCAAAACCTCAGCACCCAACCCATTTAATGAAAACTCGTGCAAAGAAGTGAAGGCCAAGATCACGGATCATAAGCAACGAGATGCTGTCCTTAAACAAGGTTAGTATTTCTAGATTTGTAGTAACAAAGTTAAACAGGGTACCTGGTTGATACCTGGTTGATACCTGGTTGATGGGGTTCTGGGAGTTTTTCTACTCCCCAAGCCCGGCCCGAGGCCAGGCTCGACTTGTGAGAGCTTGGTCCACCAGGCTGTTGCTTGGAGCGGCCCGCAGGGCCACATACCCACCACAGCCCGGCTGGTCCGGAACTTCTCTTAGAAAACAGTCCAGTTTTCTCTTGAAGATGTCCACGGTTGTTCCGGCAATTTCATTAAGAAGGGACTTAGTGAAATGAGGTAAAAGTTAAAACAAAACTTGGACAAAGCAGAAAAGCTGAATGGAGAAAGAAATTAGGAACGTCTTATTTATATAATGATAGAATTGAGCCAGTGAAGTGGAATGCAAAAATCGAGCATTGAATGTAATGAAAAACCTCTTTCTGGTGGGCAACCTCAGTTGCTTCCAGGAGCTATCTACCTCGATAGTTACCTATACAGTACTTTACACCAGGCTCTTAGAAGTTATAAATACCTACTGGAGACCAGAAGCAAAATCTGGTCCACTCAGTAGAGGCACAAGGAGCAGGGAATACTACCAGAAGCATAACTGGAGAGGGTTTCAGAAGTTCTTCTACTCCCTGAGCCCGGCCTGGGGCCAGGCTAGCTCTCCCTAACCTGTGGGGAAAACCACCTAAACATCCAACTGCAAGGAAAATAAAAGCAAAACTGACAACTGGCGAACAATACAGTAGTTTGGTCATTAATACTAGTCGCTCTTTTCCCAGTGGCTTTAGGGCCAACCAGCAGCACGAGATTACCTGTGCCCCCAAAAGGAACCAAAGCCTCGGTGTATTGCTATTATTATTACTACAGAGAAAGTAATCACACTAATGTGGTTCACTAAGAAAATCTGTGGGAACAGTGATGAGGATTCGAACCTATGCACTGGATATTTCCAGGCACATGCCTCAGACAACCAGGCCACAGTTGCCTAGGACGTATGCCTGGGAATATCTAGTGCATAGGTTCAAATCCTTATTATGGCTCCTACAGATTTTCTTATTATTATACTGTTAATACTATTACTACTTCTATTATCCAGGTTGTTAACAACAGGGGTCCTTCAATAACCTAACAGAAAGATGTTTCATTACAATAATGCTGTTACAAGTCAAGCCTGGCCTCGGCCTGGGCTTGGGGAGTAGAAGTAGTCCCAGAACCCCATCAAGCAGGTATTAAGCAGGTACAGTATTTTAGAATACTGTATCAGGAAATGTTTGTGACTCGAGAAATTTGTTTAAGAAAAATGCTATTGCTGGTGCAAGTACATGTACAGTACAGTACTTGAGCAAATTTTTTTTTGTATCTGAATCATATTTGTTATCTCACTATTGTTACTGACTGTTTTAAGCGAGTTATGGAAATAATGTCTTGGGGGTTAATTGGCAAAAGAATTCCAATTAGTGATTAGACATAAACAAGTTAGTAGCATTAGACGGAGTGCTACTCTGGGATTTGAGTACAGTACAGTATATACATTTGAACTGGGCAACCAATTACAGTACCGGGTAATTATTTTTTTACATGCATCATTGCACACTGAAAACTTACAGATTTGAAAAATGACAAACATAGCCTTTATTTACAAAGCAACCTATAGAAAAAAAGCCATTGAACTATAAACTGGTGTCATTGATCAGTGTTGTAACCAAATCACCTCTAAAGGTAATCAAACATTTTATCTTCAGGTTTCAGTCCAGATAAAGTTCCTGAGAATTTGGATGCAATTGTGATAGGAAGTGGTATCGGGGGCCTGTCTGTAGCTGCACTTCTGGCAAAGTCTGGCAAGAAAGTTTTAGTTCTTGAGCAACATGATCAGGTAAGATTTAAATTATATGTACTGTACACATATATGTGCCAAGATGGTATCATTACCTTAATTAGTGCATGTGTTAAACATGTGGGGCTGTGTTGGGATTGGAGGGCATGTGCATGAAGTTATGAATCATAAATTTTGTTTACTTGAAGGGTTTTTGTTATGTTGGGATTTAGGCCTGGAGCCAGCCACTTAAGCCAGTTTGGTCATTGTAGTTTCCAGAAATGCTTTGCATAATAGTGGCTTCATTAGTATGTGTAACTCCTGTCCCTTCAATTGTACATTACTTTTATGTTCTTCGTACACTCATTCTTTTGAATAAACATTATCATTATCATTTTGCACCAGGTGTTTATGCATGTATACAGTTACTAATTATTCCTAGTTGTATCTACTGGACGTTAGATCTAGCTTTAGAGCTCCTTCTCATAGCTATTATATTAGGTGTGTTTATTCTTCTTTATGTTGTAGCAGTTGTATTGGCTCACAAAGCAGTGAGTGGAGATTGTTTCCATCACTTATGCCTCAAGCTTCTTCCACTAATTTACCACCCTCACTGCATGTGAGCATTTTCCTACACATTGATATTTAATATTAGGTCGTAAATGACCACCACTATGATATTCTTGGTCATCACTATTGTCATATCTAACATGTAGCCCTGCAGGGTCCTAAATTTGCACAGTAGAATAACAACATACTAAGAATGAAAGATATGGAGGGAAATGCAGAATAGAACCAGTGAGGAGTAGAGGGGCCATAGGCACAATCAGGGAACACTATGAACATCAGAAGTCCATGGCTGTTCAAACTCTCCCAACAGGCATAAGAAATATTGCTGGAACAAAGGTGGATTTATTCAAAAAGTAATTTTTTATAGATTCTTGCAAGAAGTGCTGGATCAGGTTCTAGTGGTTATGTGGGCCATAGGCCACTCCAAGCAACAGCCTGTTGGACAAAGATGTTACAAGTTAAGCCTGGCCTCAGGCTGGGCTTGGGGTGTAGAACAACTTTTGGAACCATCTCCAGGTAAGATCCAGTCAAGATGGTTATCTCTAGTATAGTTATTGCCTTAAAACTATAGTGTAACTGTAACCCCCCTATACAACCTCTCCTTCCTGATTACTGTATATGATATTCTCTTGGGAAGAACATATTTGCTATTATGTACATTTGTCATGTTCATCTTTATTATTGCGAGATGTGGCTTGAGTTCCACTGTTTCTTCTTGCAGCTCTTCTGACATGCTGGTACGTCTGTCTGCATTCATATAAATATTGTTTCTTAATACTGATAGTATCATCCACATGTTAGAAAGTGTTTCCAGTGGGAAATAAATGCAACATACTGTATTTCACTAATAAACAGTTGTTTTATGTGTTCTTTGGCTTATGGAGGGGGGGGGACTGTTTTCCCAGAAGTCACATATTCCACGCACAACTAACTAAAGATCATTAATTATATTAGAAAAAATTCAGTTAGATGTAGAGTGATTATTGTTCATGAACTTGAATGAATTATCTAATGCAATTTGTATTACAAGATACTGTACAATTATGGTACTGTAACTGTTTGACACAAGTGAGCATATGAATTCAGTCTTGTTCATAGTATAACCAATAAGAACATAGCTATGAAGCTGCCAAAATACTAAAAATGAAGATACTGTAGTGAAGGATAGCATCATCATTGAATCATACCGCGAGTTTGTGAAGCTGTGAAATGTCAGTGAAGCTGTGAAATGAAAAGTATCTAGTTATTAGTTTTGGTCAGTTAATATCAGAGCTTTATTCTGAAAGCTCTTATCTGACCAGGTCTTCATTAACATTTATGTATTGTGTTAAAAAACATTCCTAAATTTTAACCCAAAAAAGCCTTTTTGGGGTAAAGTAAAGCCATTGAGCCTATTTTCAAAAAGTGTGTATGATTTGTATGGTTGATTTCCATTTTTCATTTATTATTTTTATCAGTTAATTTGGCCATATGATGTTAAATATTATAAGGTGTGTCAGTAAAACCTTATTTTGTTGTAAATCAATTTTTTATGAAGTAAAATTGTCTCAAAATGCATCCTATTTTTATCTTAATATTCTTAACTTAATTTTATGAATATCTTTAATTAATATATATTATTATGGCTGACCCTGAAATGACTCAACATTGATGCACATCAAAAATTGCATTTGGTAATTTGATGTAGTGATTGTAGCGAAGGTGTAGTGTGTAGTGTAGAGGAGCTGGAGAGGAGGATAGTGTGTAGTGAAGGAGCCGGTCGGCCGAGCGGACAGCACGCTGGACTTGTGATCCTGTGGTCCCGGGTTCGATCTCGGGCGCCGGCGAGAAACAATGGGCAGAGTTTCTTTCACCCTATGCCCCTGTTATCTAGCAGTAAAATAGGTACCTGGGTGTTAGTCGGCTGTCACGGGCTGCTTCCTGGGAGTGGAGGCCTGGTCGAGGACCGGGCCGCGGGGACACTAAAGCCCCGAAATCATCTCGAGATAACCTCAAGATTGTAACAATTTAAGAGTTAATAGACATACCAATGATCAGATAATGAGTAATTCTGAACTGTCATTGTCTTCCGTGACAGGCTGGTGGTTGCTGCCACACATTTATAGAGAAAGGTTACGAGTTTGATGTCGGCATTCATTACATTGGAGAGCTGACTTCCCAAACACTAATGAAGACGTACATTGATCAAATCACAAATGGCCAACTAGAATGGGCAACAATGAGTAAGTTGTTTACTTGTATATACAGTATAGTACTTGTTATTCAGTTTTGTTATTCGTGTTCAACTGTATTTCCCTGATATACGTACAAAATTGCAATAGTTGCACCCCAAGAATATAAAATAATAAAATATGATTAGAGTACAGGTACTGTACTGTATTTTAAAATCAGTCATTTGTAGACGATATTTATATTTTTAGTGCTTTTCTTCAAATAAAACCTCAGCCCAATAGTATCTTTTACTTGGCATTATTTTTTTACACTTTGCTCTGCTTGTTATAGTAACATGCATACATATCACATGCTTCATTTTCCTTACACCAACCAGGTTTGGTAATGTTAGTACAGTACAGATATTCACATTAAATATAAGAATACAGAAAACTAAACTTCAGTTGCCATGTAACACTCATGGTCTCCTATTACCAGGTGATGACTATGATGTGGTGATGTTTGCCGAGAAAGGTCAGGAGCCACGCAAATATCCAGTGGTCAGTGGGGATGGCAAATGGAAGGAATATCTGAAGAAAACATTCCCAGCAGAAGCAAAAAATATTGACAAGTATGTAGTAAGAGTACTTTAATGTTATTCTTGGGATTGTTGTTGACTACATGAAAAATTATTATTACTATTTTCTTAGGGAGTCCTGTCAGCTCCCTGAAGCTATCACACTATTACAAGATGTCACAGTCTATGGACTAGGGAGGGAGCACACATGCAGCCACGCTCTTTCGAAAAGTATCCATAATTTGGGACATCTGAGTGATATGAAGCAAAATTGTTGCGTAGTGATGTACTACGAAATGTAACACTAGAAAACGGCAATTTCAGGGATTGTGTCCGGTAGTAATTAGTCAAGAAAACCAGGGGGTATGATATCAGTGCCATGACAGGCACCATTGCTGCCATGATTAGTCATGTTCAGTCAGTCTGTCATAACTAGCTGTGGTAGTGATAGAGAAGAATAAAGCAAGCTGTCAAAATGTGTAGCATTAGGGCTATGCCAGTGTTAAGGGGAAGAAGCTGCATTCCTAGTGATATATAGCAGGAAGTGGGAGTGACCTACCATCTAGCAGCAGCGTTTGCATCAACAGGCCTACAGTGAAGACAAGATGGACATCGCTTAATAAATCGCCTGGTTGTGTTTTGGAGGGTTGACTTTGTGGTAAGTGCCTCTTTGAGTCAATCATATGGTGTACAGTGTTCTTAATATAATAATTAGTCTTGGATTTAAGTTACAAAATGAAAACAATTATCAAGAGGCTCATCTTTGTACTACTTTTTCAAACCTATGTGATACTGTACATTATGCTGGCCACTGGCTAATCCCCCCCCCCTCTCACCATAACACCTCCAACACATGCACACACAGCTTACCACCAACCAGAAGACAGAAGAGTTAGGGGGGACATGATCACCACATTCTATTCCCACCGCTGATCGCTGATCGATGATCACCACCGCTCTATTAGTATTAAGTTCTAGATATTAATGTTCTTCCTGCCCGAAACGCATTGCGTAATAGTGGCTTTAGGCATTGTATGTACTAGCTCTACCTATAATTCGATCCATTAATGTAACCTCACTTGTATGTATATGCAGGCGAAGAGTCACAATAACGTGGCTGAAGTATGTTGACCAGACCACACACTAGAAGTTGAAGGGACGACGACGTTTCGGTCTGTCCTGGACCATTCTCAAGTCGCTTGTGATGAGGAGGTAGAGAACGGGAAATAAATAGGCAAGAGAGAGGTGAGGAGGAAAGTAAGGTGTAGAGAATAGTAGTAATAATGAGAACTGCAGAAGGCCTATTGGCCCATACGAGGCAGCTCCCATTATAACCACCGAAGGAAAGGTAATAGGAATAAGCAGAGGATAGCAAGGGAGCGTAGGAGAAGACAATGAACAGAAAAAGGGGAGAAGAGAGAAAGAAAAGGAAAGAGAAAGAAAGATAAATGGAAGGGGTAAGCTTATGTTAAGTCACGTTTGTTAGAAAGATTAGAGCTCTAATCTTTCTAACAAACGTGACTTAACATAAGCTTACCCCTTCCATTTATCTTTCTTTCTCTTTCCTTTTCTTTCTCTCTTCTCCCCTTTTTCTGTTCATTGTCTTCTCCTACGCTCCCTTGCTATCCTCTGCTTATTCCTATTACCTTTCCTTCGGTGGTTATAATGGAGCTGCCTCGTATGGGCCAATAGGCCTTCTGCAGTTCTCATTATTACTACTATTCTCTACACCTTACTTTCCTCCTCACCTCTCTCTTGCCTATTTATTTCCCGTTCTCTACCTCCTCATCACAAGCGACTTGAGAATGGTCCAGGACGGACCGAAACGTCGTCGTCCCTTCAACTTCTAGTGTGTGGCTTGTATGTATATACCTTACCTAAATAAACTATTTATTTATTTATTATTATTTATTTATTTATTTATTCAAGATTCTCAGGGGAATCGACAGGGTTGATAAAGACAGGCTGTTTAACACAAGGGGCACACGCACTAGGGGACACAAGTGGAAACTGAGTGCCCAAATGAGCCACAGAGATATTAGAAAGAACTTTTTTAGTGTCAGAGTGGTTGACAAATGGAATGCATTAGGAAGCAATGTGGTGGAGGCTGACTCCATACACAGTTTCAAGTGTAGATATGATAGAGCCCAATAGGCTCAGGAAACTGTACACCTGTTGATTGACGGTTGAGAGGCGGGACCAAAGAGCCAGAGCTCAACCCCCGCAAGCACAACTAGGTGAGTACGAGTAGGTGAGTACCACATCTAGGCCCACCCCTTACTCCTCAGACATTGACCTTCTGTCCCACCTGCCTGCCTGTCCTCATCCTCTCATTTTTCATTTCCTTCTCTCCCTCACTCCCCTCGCTCTCCCTCATTCCCTCATTCCCTCCTTCCTTTCTCTTCCCTCACACCACCGGGTAACCCCCCCCACCTTGCCACCCCCTCACCATACACACACAGTTGTGGAGAGGAACAGGAAGAACCATACAAGGAAATGATTGCTCATGCATGGAGAGAAATCAGGGGGGAAGTGAAGGACATGAGAGAAACTATACGTAAACTGCAGATGGATCCAAGTGCAGCGCAAGAGGAGATAAAAAAAACTAGAAACAGGCCCCCCTCAGACACTTGCCCAGGCAACCATCCTCCAGGTAACAGGGTATGTAGCAATGGCAGGGGACCCCTGCAATGGGTGCCACCTTTGCTGAAATAATGAAGAGCCCAGATGCCATGTCCAGTCAAAGAAGTTGTAATGAAAGCAGTAAACTCACAGGAGGCAGCTAGAACCACTACGCCATTACGCCTGTGGCATAATGGTAAGACGCTTGCCTGGCATTCCGCGAGCGCTTTATCCTGGGTTCGTATCCTGGCCAGGGAGGATTTACTGGGCTCAAACCTTTAACTGTGGCCTCTGTTTAACTTGACAGTAAAATGGGTACTTGCTTGTAAAAAACGAATCTTCGCGGGGGTCATCTTCCAGCGAACATAGGATTAAGGACTTGCCCGAAATGCTACGCGTACTAGTGGCTGTACAAGAATGTAAGAACTCTTGTGTGTGTGTGTGTGTGTGTGTATATATATATATATATATATATATATATATATATATATATATATATATATATATAAATAAATAAATAAAAAAAATATAAAAGATGCATGAGGCCAGCTAAAGGAAAGGAAAAGCATTGTAGTAGTGGTAGGTATTAAGAAACAAGAAGGTTCCACAAGGGAAGAATAGAGGACTAAGGACAAAACTGCAGTGTCGGGGATACTAAAGGAGATTGGAATGGAAGGGGCTGAACGAGACAGAACAGTTTTTCAGGATTGACCAGTACAACAAAGACAAAAAGCGATTGATCAAGGTAATATTCAGGAATGAGGCCATCAAAGAGGACATCCTAGTAAAAAAGAGCATACCGAAAAATGCAAGGAATTACAGAGAGGTATACCTTCAGTGGGACATGACCAGGGACAAGATAATAAGGGCAGATGCAGATGCAAGGATAGGGAAGGTAGCTAGGGATCAGTCTCCATCCCAGCACTCCCAGAGGGAGATTGGGGAACCCCAATCCATCAATTCAGAAACTCCAGAAGGGACTGCAGCACCCCAACCCACTACCATATAGGGCCTCCTCCCCCCACCACCCCATAGGGCCTCCCCCCACCACCCCATAGGGCCTCCCCCCACCACCCCATAGGGCCTTCTCCCACCCCCAGCACAAATCGTTCCTTGCCCCTACACAATGCCCACCATATCACCCAAATCCTCCCTCCCATTTTACCCCATGTATCCCCCTGCTTTCCCATCCCCTGGTCATCTTCCTGCCCCAAGCAAGCCCAGGCAAGACCTAGGCCCTCCATCCTCCACCCCGTCTCCCTCAAAAAGCCCTATTAACTACACCACAAGAGGGCGTGCCCTCACCTCGAACAATCCTTGCCCCCCCCACCCCGAAGCACTCCTTGCCAACAAGGACTTTCTTCCTGTCCCAACAGGCCTGGGCAAGACCTAAGCACTCCATTCCCCACCCCACCTCCCCCTGAACCCCCTGGCAACTTTCCTACAGGAGGGTGAGCCTACCCAAGTAGCAATGCCCATTGAACAACTTCCTACACTTGTGGGTAGGGAGGGTGAAAATGGATATAGGAAAGTGAGCTTCAAGGTCATGTATTTAAACATCGATGGGATTACCAATAAAGCAAGTGAACTGGTGGAAAGGGTGCAGGTAGAAAACGCAGATGTAATAGGACTTGTGGAAACAAAATTGTCAGGACTCGTAACAGATGCTGTGTTTCCAAAGGACTACAATATAGTAAGGAAAGAGAGGGAAGGGAGAGGTGGTGTAGTGGCCCTACTGATAAGGAAGGATTGGAGTTTTGATGAGATGGAAACTACAGGTTGTAACGGATTCAGAAATTACATAAATGGAACTATGACAGTGGGTAGACCTAAGATAATAGTGAGTCATTTACAACCCTCCACTAAATGACAGAAGACCCAGAAAACAGTTTGAAAGAAACAACATGGCAACCAATAATATATAATAAGAGCAGCTTCGGTTGCCTGCAGGAATGGCTCCAGACTCTTAATCATGGGCAATTTCAACCATAGAAAGATAGACTGGGAGAATGGAGACCCATATGAAGGTGTAGATTCATGGAGAGCTGAACTCTTGGAAGTGGCAGCAAGGAACCTTCTGAGCCAACATGTCAGGGAACCCTCAAGAATGAGAGGCTATGACGGACCAGCTAGACTCGACCTGATATTTACCTTGAATGATTCAGAAATAAGAGAAGTCAAATTTGAAGCTCCCCATAGGAATGAGTGACCACAGTGTATTGACATTTGTATGTCAATCACAAAAGAACAAGGGGAAGCCCCTGTACTAAATGAGGAGGAGGCAAACCAAACAACCTTGGAGGAATTTGACATCACCAGTGATGAGGTCAAAAGGAATCTGTTGGAACTGAATGTGACAAAGGCTGTTGGGCCTGACAGAATCTCACCGTGGATACTTAAAGAAGGTGCAGAAGCACTAAGTGTGCCACTCTCTATGGTGTATAACAGGTCACTGGAAACAGGAGACCTACCGGAAAGCTGGAAGACAGCTAATGTAGTCCCAATATACAAAACAGGTGACAGGCAAGAGGCACTGAACAACAGGCCAGTTTCCCTAACTTGTATACCATGCAAGGTGATGGAGAAGATTGCGAGGAAAAGGCTCGTAGAGCATCTGTAGGGAAATAGGTTTGTAACTTTGAACCCCGTTTGTTTGGGGTCTTGAAGTGGGAAGACCAACACAGAAGCAAGAAGAGAAAATACGCATTGTACCTATTGATTTGTGTTCTGTGTAAAATTATCTTTACCCAATAATTACCCATTGGTCTGTGTTCTATCACCTCGCCTAAAAACATTTATGTCATATCACCTCACCCAAAAACAAATATTAACATGAAACAGAGTATATAAAATTTGTCTTTGAAAATGTGAGAAGTTTCTTATGAAACGCTTCTAGTTGTCAGACTGTAAATAAAAATGTGAAAATGAACTTTGGAGAATTAATTTTTCAGTTACCCTCGACTGTGAAGAAAAGTAAGAAATATTGAGAAGATTCGTGTTAGAATCATTAATCTTACCCTTTTGGTCATATTCAACAACATATGTTTACAAGAAAGACTGCTACCAAAATATACTTAGTGTGTGTGTGTGTATGCGAGTGAGTGATATATATTAATTACGCACATACATTTATGTCTCTCCTATCTGCTTGATATCTGCTTGATGGGGTTCTGGGATTTCTACTACTACCCAAGCCCGGCTCGAGGCCAGGCTTGACTTGAGAGTCTAGTCTACTAGGCTGTTGCTTGGAGCGGTCCACATAGCCACCACAGCCCACTTGATCCAGAACTCCTTGGAGAAAATTACCTAGTTTTCTCTTGAAGATGTTCACGGTTGTTCCGGCAATATTTCTTATGCTTGCTGGGAGGATGTTGGACAACCCTGAACCTCTGATGTGTATATAGTGTTTTCTGATTGTGCTTATGGCACCCCTGCTTTTCACTGATTCTCTTCTGCATTTTCTTCCATATCATTCACTCCAGTATGTTGTTATTTTACTGTGTAGATTTGTTACTTGGCCCTTCACTATCTTCCACATGTATATTATTTGATATCTCACCCGTCGCCTTTCTAGTGAATACATTTGGAGAGCTTTGAGACGATCCCAATAATTTAGGTGCTTTATCGCGTCTATCCTACTTTGACAGGATAAGATAGCTGCTATAGAAACTAGTGTGTTATTAAGCACTTAACTGCAGAGGGTAATTAAGATGCTTTTACATATTTTGTTTTAGTTGCATCATATATATTACATAACTGATGCATTACATAGTCCATCTTGGGTACAAGTTCAATATATCAAGTGTTCCAGTATTCAGATAGTACTTAGAGTTCAGCATACCTCAACCCAGGAGGGGAGGGGGGGCAAAAGTTAGATGGTATGGGACATTCTACTATATAATGTTTAAGGGAAAGCATGTTTCTTTCAAAAGGTTGACACATGGCATAGAGTAGTGTAAGTGTTAACAAGATTGGAGCAGTGTAAGGGTTAAAGATCAGATAGAAAAAAATTAACATTTTGGAGAAATGAGACAGTGTGTGTTAAGGAAATTGTCAAGTTGTAGCAATTTGACACATCTGTCTTATATCATAAATGTATATGTAAATGGAAATTTGGAAATATCATTAATGCTGTCCCTGTAGAAAAAAACTTATTTTTGTTAATTTTGTCTCAGATTCTTCAAGCTCGTGGAAGATATAAAGCCTAATAGCTCATATGCAGTAATGGTGAAGTTTATCCCACTGTGGGCTGTGTGGCTGTTAAAAGTTACAGGATTTCTCAAGTATTTCACTAATTTCTACGAATGGAATGGCAAGACATGCAAGGAAGTTGTATGGGTATGTAAGCACCATCAGTTAGCATTGCAAGTGAGAGCAGTTAAAGTATTGACTTGTTCATTGAAGGTGTACAGTATTTACTTTGGTAATGGTACTGGATCCAGGGGTGACAGGCCAACTTATACACTGCTTTGAATTTATATAAAATACATTATTGCTTAGAGTTTTCTCAACATATTGTTATCTGTACATACCATTTTCTGTTGAAATAATTCAAAATGTGCTGGAAATGTTTAATCAGTTTAGCTTGTTGATTGTGCTAAACCATGACTAATCTCTCTTTTCTGGAGGGGGAGAAGAGTCTTGTGGCTCTCTGAAGCTACTATACTGATATAGTGCCAGACTTCAAGGTGCCATCAGTTGCCGAATTCTTATTTGCCTACCGGGGACTGAGCCAGAACCTGGCTTCCTCAGAGAGGCACAGGGAGCAGTGGTACTATGAACAATTTTATGTAAATTTATTCATGTCTGCCACCAACAAGGGAAGGTATCCAGAAAGTCAGCAAAACAAGCCTGTGTAACGAATTTACTCAGTTTCTATGATTGAGCCACCGAGATTTTACACGAAAGAGATGATTGGGTTGATGGTTGGAAAGAGATGGTGGTGGAGAGAGAGAACTAGCAGTTGAACTGCCTAAATACTGTGGGTCTCATTTTGTGTTTGCTTTTATCTTGCTGTTGTCTGTTTTGTCTCACTCTACTTTTCTGGTAGCTATTTTCTCTGTCCGTGATCTAGAAAACTCTGCTCCCTGCACCTCGGTGAGGGCACCAGGTTTTGGCCTCTGGTTTTAGGAAGGTTTTTAAAAACTCACAAGGCCAGGTGCAATTTGATGTGTGTGGAGCTATCTATAGTAGTAAGTAACAGGGAGCTACCAATTTATACCAAAACTTATACCAAAACAGAGATGCAGAACTAGGAAACAGGATTGGTTCTACAGAAATTGCGAGATGGCCAGAGACCAAAAGACACAAAAATGGAATCGATACAGGAAGAGGCCAAACCCCCAAACATACCAGCGATACAAAGATGCGAGAAACAACTACACGGCAGTGAGAAGAGAGGCAGAAAGAAATTTTGAAAAAGGGATTGCAGACAAATGTAAAACAGAACCAGGTCTATTCTATAAATTCATAGACAACAAATTGCAGGTAAAGGATAATATTCAGAGATTGAAAATCGGAAATAGATTCACGGAAAATGAAAAGGAAATGTGTGAAACATTAAACGAAAAGTCCCAAAGTGTGTTTGTACAAAATGAAATCTTCAGGGAACCAGATACAATAGGAATTCCAGAGAACAACATAGAGCACATAGAGGTGTCTAGAGACGAAGTGGAGAAAATGCTCAAGGAGCTAAATAAGAACAAAGCAGTTGGTCCAAATAGAGTTTCACCATGGGTTCTGAGAGAATGTGCACCTGAGCTCAGCATTCCACTTCAACTGATTCTTCAGGCATCCCTGTTTACAGGAGTTGTAGCTGATGTGTGGAAAAAGGCTAACATAGTTCCAATCTACAAAAGTGGAAGCACGGAAGACCCCCTTAATTATAGACCGGTATCATTGACAAGTGTAATAGTCAAAATATTGGAAAAATAATTAAACTAAATTGGTGGAACACCTGGAGAGTAATGATATAATATCAGACAGTATGGTTTTCGATCTGGAGGATCCTGTGTATCGAATTTACTCAGTTTCTATGATCGAGCAACAGAGATATTACAGAAAGAGATGGTTGGGTTGACTGCATCTATCTGGACCTAAAAAAGGCTTTCGACAGAGTTCCACATAAGAGGTTGTTCTGGAAACTGGAAAATATTGGAGGGTGACAGGTAAGCTTCTAACATGGATGAAAAATTTTCTGACATAGAAAAATGAGGGCAGTGATCAGAGGCAATGTATCAGACTGGAGAAATGTCACAAGTGGAGTTCCACAGGGTTCAGTTCTTGCGCCAGTGATGTTTATAAATAAATGTTTGTTTATTACATAAATGATCTACCAGTTGGTATACAAAATTATATGAACATGTTTGCTGATGATGCAAAGATAATAGGAAAGATAAGAAACTTAGATGATTGTCATGCCCTTCAAGATGACCTAGACAAAATAAGTATATGGAGCACCACTTAGCAAATGGAATTTAATGTTAATAAATGCCATGTTATGGAATGTGGAATTGGAGAACATAGACCTCACACAACCTATATATTATGTGAGAAATCTTTAAAGAATTTTGATAAAGAAAGGGATCTAGGGGTGGTTCTAGATAGAAAACTATCACCTGAGGTCCACATAAAAAATATTGTGCGAGGAGCCTATGCCACGCTTTTTAACTTCAGAATTGCTTTTAAATACATGGATGGCAATATACTAAAGAAATTATTCACAACTTTTGTTAGGCCAAAGCTAGAATATGCAGCGGTTGTGTGGTGCCCATATCTTAAGAAGCACATCAACAAACTGGAAAAGGTGCAAAGACATGCTACTAAGTGGCTCCCAGAACTGAAGGGCAAGAGCTACGAGGAGAGGTTAGAGGCATTAAATATGCCAAAACTAGAAGACAGAAGAAAGAGAGGTGATGTGATCACTACATACAAAATAGTAACAGGAATTGATAAAATCGATAGGGAAGATTTCCTGAGACCTGGAACTTTAAGAACAAGAGGTCATAGATTTAAACTGGCTAAACAAAGATGCTGAAGAAATATAAGAAAATTCACTTTCACTAACAGTGGTAGACGGTTGGAACAAGTTAGGTGAGAAGGTGGTGGAGGCAAAGACTGTCAGTAGTTTCAAAGCGTTATATGACAGAGTGCTGGGAAGATGGGACACCACGAGCGTAGCTCTCATCCTGTAACTACACTTAGGTAGTAGGGTCCTCCCAGAAAAATAAAATTCACCAACTGTGGTAGATGTTTGTGTGAAGTAAGTGATTGATTCATGAATTAGGCAATATGGCATTTGACAATCACTGCAAACTCGTCTTCAGTAATAATTTTTGTATATTTATTACAATTGGGAGCCTTGTTATGGTTAAAACAAGGAAATGGAGTACACCTAAAGGGGTTAGGATATGCCCGGCCCCCAGGGAAACAGTTCTCAAATATAATATATAAATAAATATGGTCTGCAGTCTAGAACAGGTCACCTAACCCTAATCAAGATGGGTGATGGAAACTCCCATTGAAAATTTCATCTAATTATTATAACCCCAAAACCCTACAGTTCCCAAGTCTGTCACCTTGCAACACTGGGCCCGGGGTCGTAACACTCCGTCACTGAAACTTGTTGTTTTACCTTTACTCTTAGGGACTGACGGACAATCAGGAATTGCGAGATATCTTCTGCTATCTTTTGGTGATTACGGTACACCCCCAGCATGTCTGGATTCCCAATGCAGACATTGCTCTTCTCACATTTTCACAAGGTAATCATTTGGTTTTATAATTTTTGTTATTTTTAAGTGTAGGTGTAAATGCTGGTGTAGCAAGCTAGATTTCATCTTTAAAAATGATGCATCACAAGGATATTAAATAAATATAAATAAGATTCATTGGGTATTTTTAATGTTAAGTCTTGTTACTGTACATACTTTCTTTTTCCTCTTCATCCCCCTACCTTTTCTGGGGGAATCCATGGTGGCTTCCTGAAGCATCCACATCAATCAACATGCAAAACTGTAAATATCGTGATAAATGCATATTCTTTGGATTTATACACAGAGGCTGTGAAGATGAATGGAAAAATTAGCAACTGGCTCTGATAATGAATATGATGTCTTTACATTAGTAATGGTAATGTCTTCTCATAGACATAATAACAGGATAAAATATCATACTTGTGTATATGTGAAATTTATGTAAGGCATTTACACCAGGTCTTTTGCACTCTCCTGAGTGCTTTATCAAGGTCTAATGTGTGATTAGGCAAGACTTACATCTCAATGTCTAATAAATTATTAGACATTGATGATCATTACATCATTAGATGTTGGGATATAAGTCCTGTCCTAATCACACTCTGACCTTGATAAGCCCATAGGAGTGTGCGAAAGACTTGACGTAAATTCCTCATATCAATTTCACTTACCAAGTGTAGGTTTTTATCTTATTCTATTAATAAAATAATTGTAACTACACAATAGCAGAGGAACTATTATGAATGCTGCCAAAGTAATTGCCTCTATTGTGCATGGAGACAAAGCCACATGACCTATATTATGTTTTCATCATCAAACACTGCTGTGAAGCTGTGAATAGATGCGTCTGATAATGTTAACAATCAGTAGTGAAAAAAGTGCTGAAAAGTCAGTATGCTTCTTTACATTAACTATAGATGAAAGTATGAATGTGTCTTATCAGTGCTGATTGCTTGCATTCATACAATACAAATTTGATGGTAAATTAATGAAGAATTGTTTTACCAATCATTGCAAATGCATACTACTGGCGAGTCTATTTTTAATAGTCTGAATTATTTCATAATGGCAAATAAAATTGGGTGGTCAAAATGTGTAGGAGTCAGTACTGATGGGGCTCCTGTAATGTCAGGCTCCTGTAATGTCAGGGAAGGTTTCCCTGGTCCCTGTTCCAGGGCTCATGTGTCTCATTTTGTCCACAGTGTCATTAACTCCAGCAAGCCTGCGGTCTACTCTCATGCTCATGATGTTTGGTAGTATGCTGCTGTCTGTCGGCCGTTTTTGATAATATGTCTTAGGTCGATATTTGGGCACACGGATTTTGAGGTCTAACAGGGTCTTGGCTGCCAGGTGTCTTGTTTACGTCCCTGTTCCTCTGGTCCCCGGCCTTGTGTAGCTCTGGGGTGTCTCTCAAAGCCGTTGATCTCGCCTTCGACTTGATACCTTACTGCTGCTGCCTCCCTGGTCAGTTTCCTATATCTGTCCTTCTCTGTGGGTAGTTAGCATTAGGGAGCCAACTGGGCCACCCCAGAAAACCAGGATTGAATATAATGAAACACCAATTTCTTTGTGAGCCCTGGAGATCCCCCTGACACCCTCCCTGCCCCAGGTCGGTGGCATATTTCATCAATCTAGAGCTGGCCAGTGAGGGCCCGGCTGATCTGAACTGTTTAAACCCTCCCATCCCTTCAATGATGTAGGTGAAGCTGATTAATAGTGGGCTAGTTTCACAGAGTTTCTATTGTTTGTTATTGTTGGGGTGGTTAGTTCTTTTGAGTTTTTTTGGGCTATGGTCTTGTTTTAAACCATGCAGTGGTCTGTTTTGATTTATCTATCTATCTGGGTGCCTTCCCTAGATGATGGCAAAGATGATAACCTTTAGATGTAAAAAATCATATGCCATTGCTCCCTGCACCTCTCTGAGGGGATAGGTTCTGTCTTGTAGTCCCTATCAGACCAATAGAACTGTGACTGATAACACTTAAGTAGTATGGCACTTAATTAGTGTGATTGCTTCAGGAAGCCTCCTGGACTCGTCCAGAAATTGGCTTTTCATTACATTCAACACTGGTTTTTTCTTGTGGATCCCTCAGTGGGTTCCTGATCCTTCCATGGGTCCTTGATCCCTCCCTTCTCTCAAGTGCATCAGTGGTCTTTGGATGGCTCATAACTAATGGGTTGACCCTGGTCATATCATTAACTGCTGTGACTGCCACCTGTCAGTGATGGGTGTAATTAGCAAGGGAATGATCTAACTACAGTGTGTCTGGTTTTTCAGAGTTGTTTGTATTGACCTTTGCTGCTGTCGTTTTGTTTCAGATTGATCTCACATCTCCTGATTTATATGCCTGCAAGTGGGAGGACCCTTCTTTTCCCTGCCAGCATTCTGAGCTGGTTGTTACCAATCCCTTATTATGACTCGCTGGAGCATGGTGCGACGTGTAATTACCTAAGTGTAGTTACAGGATGAGAGCTACGCTCGTGGTGTCCGTCTCCCGAAAATATTAATTTTCCTTAGCAATAAAGTGTGATAGCTTGGAAGTACTATATCTAGTTTGTCTTGCTCAAAGATTCTCATTGGGATATGCATAACCCTGATGCCCCCTCTAGTATTAAGCCTCAAAATTGCTCTAGTGCAATTATATTTCAAGTTGTTTAATTGACTAGTCAGTTGAGCAACCTTGAAACATTTATGCATATTTGCATAATGTGCATAACATTTGTTGCAACCTTTGAACATTTAAACACTATAGCTCGTAACAGGGGTATGCATACCCAATTCTTGGAATCCAGGTCTAGCTAATCATTCAGAGTTTACTTAAAGTGGATAATGCAGGCCCACATTTAAGGATTGATATGCTTTGGCTGTAAAGTTAATATTTGGTCCACCATATTAAATTGGTGTATTTGCATTTTTAGAGTGTCGTAAATGACAATTGTCATTTAATGTAAATGACAAACATTTACATTTATGTAAATGACAATTGTCATTTAGATTGTCTTCCTCTGTCACCTTTGAAATACGGTACCTCAAATTTGTTTTTTCTTCTTTCAGGTAGCTCATACCCTGTTGGAGGAGCATCAGAAATTGCTTTTAATATTATTCCAGTGATTGAGGCTGCAGGTGGCAAGGTTCTTGTTCGTGCTGAGGTGAGTTATATTATGCATGTGAATCTCTTGTTTGTTTGTATGTCTGTTTTCAACATCCCAATACCCCCTAAATGTTTGAAGCAGGGGAAGAGAAGGAATCAAGAGATATTCCATAATATGTGATATAATCAGAGAGAGCATCGACATCCTATGAGATTCAAAGCCTTTAGCTATGGATGGAATTCAGTCCAAAGTCATATAGGAACTGGCAGATGAACAATGTCTACCACTGACACTCCTTTTAAAAAAATCTGATGAAAAAGAGGATAGTTCCTCTTGATTGGAAATATGCAAATGGTACCCCAATTTTCAAAAAAGGCAGAAAGAGCTTAATGCTACCATCTGATCAGCCTGACCTCACATATCTGCAAGGTCATGGAAAAAATGTAATAGAGGGATTCATTCACCATCTCACCGTTAACAATCTAGTAAAAATCAATGCAACATGGTTTTGTTACAAATAAATCCTGCCTTGCAAATACGATTACAATTTTGGAAATGGTAACTGGCTATTTAGACAAAGGATTTCTAGTATATGCAGCATACATGAACTTTGTTGAAGCTGTTGGTAAGGTACCACATGAAAGACTGGTATGGAAGTTACAAGCACATGGAATTAGTGGTAGAATACTAGAATTGATAAAACGGTGATAAAAACAAGAAAGCAAATGGAAATGAATCTGACTGGAGGAATGTGGTGAGTGGGATACCGCAAGGGATCCATTTTAAGGCTGATTTTTTTGTTTATCATATATATATCAATGACATACAGTAGATGATAATATTACAAACCACATCATCAATTTACAGATAACACTAAGGTTTATGGTAAAGTAGGAAGTGAAAAAAGTATTGATGCCTTCAGAGAGATCTACATGAATTCCACAAATGTCAGAAGACTGGTGAATGCTTTTTAATGTCGAAAATGTAAGACTTTTCGTTTGTGCATAATGCACATGACAAATACCAGATCAGACACATTTTCTTGCAACAGATTGGTAAAAAGGAGGACCACGGAGTCGGAATCCACCAATTTCTGAAAGTTACACAAGAAATGTATGCTGATCTGGTAGTTGTCATGTGCATTATGCACCACACGAAAAGTCGTACATTTTCGACATTAAAAAGCATTCACCAGTCTTCTGACCATTTATGGAATTCATGTAGATCTCTCTGAAGGCATCAATACTTTTTTCACTTCCTTTACCATAAACCTAGTTTAAAAAAAAAATTATACCGAGTGACACTTTGAGTTTTCCTATCCTGAAAGGCCCTCCCATGTTGTTTTGAGGAGGGTCATATCCTGATAAATGCAAAGGTGTTGCCCAAAAGTATGGGGTGTGGGTATTGAGGCTGTTACTGTGTGTCTGCTCCTGCTTTGTCCTTGACAGGTCTCAGAGTGTAGGGTCATGGGGTTCCTACCTCATCTGAGTGGGAGCCGCCTCTTTTTCCCATCAGCATGCTCGGCTGGTTGTTGCTGGTCACTTTGCTTCCTTTTACCCCTAGTACAAACTGGACTTTTATGCTGTGAAACCAGATTTCATATTTAATTTGTTTATATTAGTTTTAATTTACATAAGACTTGAAAACTAATATAGACATATAGCATTTTGATAACAAAATTGCATAAAATATATGAATTTTTAATATAAAGTTAGAATTGCTTTAAAGGTCTTATCTGATATAAACCCAAATAAGTAAAAGTAACTTGCTTACATCAATGTGACCATAATTAGATGAAAATGAAAATGAAATGTTTATTTAGGTAAGGTACATACATACAAGTGATTGTACAGAGAGTGATGGAGTTATAGATAAGGCTAATACATACAGTGCGTAAGCCACTATTACGCAAAGCGTTTCGGGCATGAAAAACTTAAATACTAAGGCTTGATACTAATTGAGCATAAGGATTAAAATGAGTTGAGAACAAAAAAAACATTAAGAAGGGGGAACATGGCTGAAAAAGCAGCACAATACAATTCGGTCGACAAAACAGCGTCACTTAAACAAAAACAGACATTGGTTGACAATAGAGGGGTAAGGCGGTTCAGGGAATTTATTAGGTATAGTTTTGTTTTTCTCTTAAATTGGTTGAGAGAGGTACAGTCTTTAACATTGTTGGGAAGGTCATTCCACATTCTGGGTCCCTTGATTTGTAAGCATTTCTAGTTTGATTCAGTCGTACTCTAGGAATATCACAACTGCATTTATTTCTGGTGTGGTGCCTATGGTGTCTGTTACACCTTCTATGAAGCTTTTGAGGTCAGGATTGGCATTACAGTTCAG
>WNGS01042707.1:24554646-24601595 GCA_020271785.1 Procambarus virginalis
GAGCTTGATAGATAGTCTGGGAGAATGGTCAGAGCGTTGACAGATAGTCTTGGAGTAGTCAGAGAGCTTAGCAGATAGTATGGGAGAATGGTCTGAGAGCGTGACAGATAGTATGGGGGAGTTGTCAGAAAGCTGGAAAGATAGTCTGGGGGGTGTTCAAAGAGCTGGAAACATAGTATGGGGGAGCATCGAGAGAGCTGGAAAGATAGTATGGGGAGTGTTCAAAGAGCTGGAAAGATAGTATGGGGGAGCATTGAGAGAGCTGGAAAGGTAGTATGGGGAAGCATTGAGAGAGCTGGAAAGATAATATGGAGAGTGTTCAAAGAGCTGGAAAAATAGTATGGGGAGTGTTCAAAGAGCTGGAAAGATAGTATGGGGAGTGTTCAAAGAGCTGGAAAAATAGTATGGGGAGTGTTCAAAGAGCTGGAAAGATAGTATGGGGAGTGTTCAAAGAGCTGGAAAAATAGTATGGGGAGTGTTCAAAGAGCTGGAAAATAGTATGGGGAGTGTTCAAAGAGCTGGAAAAATAGTATGGGGAGTGTTCAAAGAGCTGGAAAGATAGTATGGGGGAGCATTGAGAGAGCTGGAAAGATAATATGGGGGAGCATTGAGAGAGCTGGAAAGATAATATGGGGGAGCATTGAGAGAGCTGGAAAGGTAGTATGGGGAAGCATTGAGAGAGCTGGAAAGATAGTATGGGGGAGCATTTAGAGAGCTGGAAAGATAGTATGGAGAGTGTTCAAAGAGCTTGAAAGATAGTATGGGAGGAGCATTGAGAGAGCTGGAAAGATAGTATGGGGAGCAAAGAGCTGGAAAGATAGTATGGAGGAGAATTGAGAGAGCTGGAAAGATAGTATGGGGAGTGTTCAGAGAGCTGGAAAAATAGTATGGGGGAGAATTGAGAGAGCTGGAAAGATAGTATGGGGGAGTGTTCAGAGAGCTGGAAAGATAGTATTTGGGAGTGTTGAGAAAGCTAGAAAGATAGTATGGGGGAGTGGCCAGAGAGTTTGAAAGGGAAAGGTATGGGTGGTGATGAAGCTTCAGGGAGCTCCTCTTGTCCTGGCCACCCATTGATAGAAAAAATTTCAGAATGAAGAAAGCAAATGGTCATAGACAGATATACAATTATATTTAATGTTGGTTTAGACTAAAGCAGCATAATTTAACCTTTTCTTAAGCTGGCCTACTCTGTGAATCCTATACAAATTATTGTTAAGATTGAATTGTACTGTAAAAATTTGTGTATATCTTTCATTTCTAATAAAGTACAGTACTAAACTTTCTAATAAAGTACTAATTTAGTACTCATTTAGTACGAAAGTATTAATACAGTATTCATTTCTAATAAAGTACAGTAATAAACTTCTAATAAAGTACTCATTTAGAACTAATTTAGTACTAAAGTACTAAAATAGTACTCATTTCTAATAAAGTACAGCACTAAACTTTGTCAACTTGCTAAATGTTTTCCAGCAATTATTGATATATATTTTTAGAAATCTAAGCATTCAAAATTTATTGATCAAAGCACTGCTAGAAGTATCATAATACAGTACATTCTTGCATTTCTACTCTTTGCTATGATCATTAGCACATGGAAATTATGTAATTTATAAACTACTAAAACGTAATTGAAGATTATATACTGGTAGATCAATAACTACTTTCAGTATAATATGACAAATTATAATATACAAGAATTTGGCAATTAACTTAAAAGAAATCTCATAAATGACAATATCCAAAATGTTACCATATATTTAAAATGTTTATGATGATAAACACAAATTAAAAATGAAAATACTCTGTGCAGTGAAAAAATTATCTCTGAATTTCACCATGGAATGAAAATTCCAGAGATATTGCCAAATGATTGTCAGAGTTTACATTAGTTTACTAGTTTATATTCATAACTGTGTTATTAAGTAGTTCACCTGTACACTACCCTTTCAACCTACCAGGGGAGAGAAGACATTACCTGTCAAGCACCAGATATGTGAAGACGTATGATGGAATCTCAATGAGCATCGTGGCGATGAAATTTACGAAAATATTGCCACCCAAATTCCCAGAGTTTGAAGATAGTCCATAGTAGACCAGGGTGCAGACCGCCCTGTCAAGGTGAGGAGGTTAGTCCTTCTGAGTACACTGATTCGTGCTCATGTACATTGGAAAGAAACGCGGCTGAAATTAACTAAAGAAATACACTCAAATAAATAAACGGGAACAAAATATATTCACTGCACACAGAAATCACAATAGCATGATGCATCAAATGAACAAATCCACAAGGGCCGTGATGAGGGTTCGAACCTACGTCCCAAGGTTCGGATAGATATATGGGATCCTCTCGGACAAAGGTTCGAATCCTCATAATGGCCCTGGTGGATTTATTCATATATTTACTGCACATGCAAATTACGTCTTGTATGGGAAGGAGCAGAATGGACTAGGCCTCAACACCTCCCACCTTTGATGTGCCTGGAGGTAGGGTCTCGGAAAGAAAATGGATAGACTGATTGACATTTGGATGGAGAGATGGATACTTGGATGAATAGCTAGATGGAGAGATGGACAGACAGACAGATGGATAGATGGAATGATAGCTGGATAGAGATTGACAGAAAAATTGATGGATAAATTGATGGATAATTAAATGTTAAATGGAAAATTATGGAAAAAAATGGAAAATTAAAGATAAATGGACATATGGAAGGATAGATGGGTAGATGAATAGATAGGTAGATGGATGGATAGATAGATCAATGGATAGCTAGACAGATGAATAGAAGGCTGGATGGATGGATAGAGATGTGTATAGATAAATGCATGGATATATGGAGAGATAGATAGAGAGATGAATAGATGGATGGATAAATAGATGGATATAAATTGATGGATAGATAATATATATAGATGGATATAAATTGATGGATAGATGGGTGGATGGATGGAGAAACTGATGGATAGATGGGTGGATGTATGGATAGATATATAGGTGCATGGATAAATTAATAGATGGATGGAAGGGTGAATAGATTGATCAATGGATGGATAGATAGATGGTCAAATAGATGAATAGATAGATGAATAGATGTGTAATAGATGGATGAATAGATAGATGGATAGATAAATGTATGAGTAGATAGATAGATAGATAGGAGATTGATAGGTATAGATATATAGATGCTTGTATAGGAAGGATATATATATGAATTAATGGATTAATAGGTATATAGATGCACAAATGCATAAATGGATGGATAAATACATATATATAGCTGGAGGGATATAGAAATAGAGGGATAGACAGATAGATGGATGGATAGTTTGATAGATATATGATAGATAAAAATATGGATAGATGGATAGAAAAATAGATGAATAGATAGATTGATGGATGGATAGATAGGGAAATTGATGGATGGATAGATGGGTAAATTGATGGATGGGTAGATGTGGAAATTGATGGATGAATGGATAGATGCATATATTAACAGATAGGGGGATGGATATATAAATGGATGAATGGATGGATACATGAATGGATAGATATGTAGATGGATGTGTAAATGGATGGACAGATAGATGAATAGATTGATGGATAGATGGATAGATTGAACAGTTGATATGTATAGAATGATGGACATCTAGATAGATGGATGGATGGATAGTTAGATGGATGGTGAGAGGGAGAAATAGCTGGATAGATTCATAGATCAATGGATGGGTGGATAGATCGCTTGATCGGTGGATGGATGGATAGATCGATAGATAGATTGATCGACAAATGGATGGATAGATCAATAGACTGATGGATGGATAGAAGATTGGATAGATATAGATACATGATAGATGGATTAATGGATGGATTGGCAGAGACATATATGGCTTGAGGGATAGATGGATGGATGAATAGTTGGATGGATAAATATACAGATGCATGGAGAGATGGAGAGATTGATATATGGATAGATAAATGTTAGATAGATAGATGGACAGATGGATAGATAGATGAATAGATGAATAGATAGATAGATCAATGTTATATATAAATGGACAGATGGATAGATAGATGAATAAATAAGAAGATGGATGAATAGAAGAGATAGACTGATAGATGGATGGATAAAAAAGATATACTGATAATTATATGGATTGTCAGATGAATGGATGGGTAGATAGATGAATAGATATATAGATAGATATACTATACAGACTGATAAGAGGAATGGATGGAGGGATGGATGGATAGATGGATGGTTGGACAGACTAATATAGATGGATAGATAAATGAACAGATAAGTGGATACATACATACATGTACATACATACATTTATATACATTATATATATATATATATATATATATATATATATATATATATATATATATATATATATATATATATATATATATATATATATATATATAGTATATATATATATATATATATATATATATATATATATATATAAATGTATGTATGTACATGTATGTATGGGAGTGTGTACATGTGTATACAACATTAATAATTTGTAACTAGCATTTAAATTGTTATTTACTTGGCTAAATGAACTAGAGGGTTCAGTTTCTGAACCGATTATGTGCCTCTGTAAACCTTTACACCACCGCCCAATGGATGGGTATGGGGGTGCATAATAAAGAAAGAAATTGAATTATATATTAATATATATATATACAGTATATATATATATATATATATATATATATATATATATATATATATATATATATATATATATATATATATAATCAGTACTGATTATATATATATATATATATATATATATATATATATATATATATATATATATATATATATATATATAATCAGTACTGATTATATATATATATATATATATATATATAATCAGTACTGATATATATATATATATATATATATATATATATATATATATATATATATATATATATATATATATATATATATATAATCAGTACTGAGGGATTAATTAGGGGTTTAAAATACCATCCATATATGGTTAAATAATACTGTAATAATACTGTATGTACATGGAAACGATTTCTGCATATTGTGATGCCTCATGAGGATGTATATTCCTGTAACTTTCAACATATCATACAATACCCACCAACAGAAAAACATATTGATGGATCGTTTCCTCATATTAGGAGTCTTCAGAAGGTCAAGAACTGTTCTCTTCACCTTAGTGTTCAGCTGAGCATCCTTCACTAGCTCAACTTTGCTATCACCCAGAGTCCTATCAACTGTTGGAATCTGTCAGGAAATATAACAATGATTTATGATTAATACAAATGATGTTAAATATTTAGTGCCAATTTCACGTAAAATTTGCTAACTAACGAAATTGCTTGACATATTAATAAAGCAAGACAAAATTATAGTCTCAATAATTGCTCTCCCCTAAGGTGAAAGTCTTAATCCAATACAAGACTCATCTAAGGCAGATTACCTCCATATTTTGATCTTGCAAGAGATGTTTAGGAACCTCAACACCATTGAACTTTGCAGCTCTCTCGATGATCTTGACAGCATCGTCCTTGCGGCCCTGAGCAACCAGCCAACGCACACTTTCGGGCATCAACCTGCCACAATATAGCTATGTTAGAACAAAGTAATGTAAAAGAGTTTTCTATCATTTAGTAACGAAAGATTATCTTTTCCTTTAGTCAAGTATGTAACATATTCTCCTTCAGTGAGGTAAGAATAGTTTATCCTTCAGCTAATTAAAAATATCTCACTCTTCAGTTAGCTAAGAATATCTTATCCTTCATTCAAGTAAGGATATATTATCCTTTAGCTAAGTAAGAATATTATTCTTCAGTCGAGTAAAAATATCTTATTCTTCAGTCAAGTGAGAATACTGTATCTTATTCTTCGGTCAAGTAAGAATATCTCATCCTTCAGTCAAGAAAGAATGTCTTTTAATTTTCAGTCAAGTAGGAATATATCATCCTGCAGTCAAGTAAGAATGTCTTATCCATTAGTGCAGTATGAACATTACATTTACAATGTAATAAATAACAGCAAATGTACCAGGATCTGAGAGAACTACTTCCAGACTAGAAAGGGAGACATAAGGCTGCAAGATCTCACTTCTATATTAGAATCTTCAATTGAATTAATCTAAATATTTTTAAATGGAAGTATGATTAAGAATGCAAGATTCCCCATTAAATGATTTCTCAGCAAATTAAGAATACACTCATTCTAATGATTCTTTAATGAATATCTGCTGAGTGTTTCCCAAGTCAACACATCTGTATTTTGCATCAAGATGAGGAAACACTGGTATTCATGCTTCTATATGCATGTCACACCTGAATATTTATTATGTGTTCATAAGTACGCACATATAGAAAAAGAAACAGTACAAACCACATGTAAGAGATGAGCAGAAAAGCTGGAGCAGTAACCGCGACCTGAAGCCAGCGCCAGTCCCTGATGAAGATGGCCAGCACCCCGGTCATGGCTTCCCCCAGAGCAAACGGTATCTCAATGATGATGCCACAGAACGTCCGGTACCTGGCCCCGACGAACTCAACAGCTGACATATTGGGAAACACTAATTAAACCAAGAATATTGTAAGAATTTCTGTCATTTTAATTACTATGGAAACACTTTACAATTATTTATTTTAGGCAATGTACATTATTGTATTATTATTATTATTATTATTTTTGGCAGGAATATTCCTGCATGGGCCCTAAGCCTCTGGCAGGCTCACTAAGTGTTACTTGTTTCTGTTTTACTTAGGCGGTGTATGAGAATTTATGACTCGTATAGTCGCTTCAGTAAGATTTTGCCCCATGTGTTTAAGAACTTCTTCTGCTCTGTTGAATCTAAATTTAAATCTTATTGGGTTTGTAACTGGGCACTGTGTTAGATAATGTTCCAGAGGTCTGTCGGGCATTTCTCCACAGTGCCGACATTTCCCCTCATCTGCATGGTACCTCATCTGGAACTGATGAGGTACTCATCTCATCTGGAACCTGTAAGCCTATTTCCCATGCACATGGGTATCCAAGATTGATGCAATGTAAGTGTACTTCTGTTGTTCTACTGCTTCCTTTCATCAAAATAAGTGGTTCGTAGTGGGTCGAATTCTTGTACCAACCCTCAGATCCTGATGTTGCAACTACTGTGTTGTGGTCACTGTACATCTCTTGCATTGCTCTATTTCTAATTACAGTACTTTCCTAATCTGTGATAGACTCTGTGGTATGTAAACGTCTACATTCCTTTTCTTAATTGCAAGTTTTGCAGCAGCATCTGCAATGTCATTTCCTATTATTCCCACATGACTTGGCACCCAGTTGATAAGTACCCGATGGCCTTGACATTTGAGAGCAACGATAAAGCAACATCAGTTTGCACTCAACATATAGTGCTATAGCTAGTACAATGTGCTATAGGAAGTACAGGGTACTATAGGAATTATAGGGTGTTATAGTTTGTACAATGTGCTATAGAAATTACAGGGTGTTATAGTTAATATAGGATGTTATAGTTAATACAGGATGCCATAGTTAGTACAGTGTGCTATAGAAAGTACATGTGCAATAGTTAATACAGGGTGCTATAGTTATTACAGGGTACTATAGTTAGTACAGGGTGCTATAGTTAGTACAGGGTGCTATAGTTAGTACAGGGTGCTATAGTGAGTACAAAATGCCATAGTTAATACTGGGTGCTATAGGTAATACAGTGTGCTATAGTTACTACAGTGTGCTATAATTTGTATAGGGTGCTATAGTTAGTACAGGGTGCTATATTGTAGTTAGTACATGGAGTTCCATTAAGTACAGGGTGCTATAGTTAGTACAGTGTGCCATAGTACAAGGTGTTATAGCTAATATAGGGTGTTGTAGTTAGTACAGAGTGATATAATTAGCATATTGTGTCATAGTTGGTATGGGGTGTTATAGTTAATACAGGGTATTATAATTAATACAGGGCATAATAGTTAATCCAGGGTGCTATAGTTAGTACATGATGCTACATTTTGTACAGGGTGCTATAGTTAGTACAGTGTGCTAGGAAGTACAGGGTGCTATAGTTAGTACATGGTGTTATAGTTAGTACAGGATGTTATAGTTAATAAAGGGTGCTATAGTTAGTACAGAGTGCTACAGCTAGTACAGGGGTCCAAAAGTTAGTACAGTGTGCTATAGGAAGTACAGGGTGAAATAGTTAGTCCAGGGTGTTATAGTTAGTACAGGGTGCAGTATTATAAAGAACAATTCAAACTCAGGACATTGTGTCTAGTCGCTGAAGGGCTAGTGCTGTAGCTTGAACACTGTTATACTGTGTGTGTGTGTATTGTCCTGCTGGTATTGAGTCTGTTGTCTGTAGCAACGTGTGTCTTACTAACCACTAATTCACCTGTCTTATTGATAATGTAAAACTTAACACTAAATGATACAGGATGTGTTACTGAGAAATGATCATTGTTATTCAAAAATGTAATTTTTTTGTGATTGATAATTATAGTTATGCAAAAATGTATTAATATTATTAACAATTAGCAATTATTATTGAGAATTAATAAGTGGTACTTTATTGATAGCTTAATTTATGTATACATGATACGGAATATGCAGGACATTATTTATGTTATAAACTGTCACTAAGGGAGAAAAGATAATAGTAGTGGTTACTCATGGAGATATGAAGGGTAGGATAATCAGGAGGAGAGTACTGACCCAATACAAAGGTGACCTGGAAGAGACCCACTCCTCCAGCACCCGTGAAGAGCCGCATTAAGAGGAACATGATGTAGTTGGGCGACACAGCGCTCAGTATCCCTCCACCTCCAAGGAGCAGCACAGAGATCAATATGCCAATTTTTCTGCCAAAGCGATCAGCTACATCGCCTATGGTGATGGCGCCGACAAGCATACCCACCATGTACATTGAGCCAGCAAGTGGACCCAGCCAAGCTTTGTCGCACGTCAGCTCAAACTGCAAGTGAGTACAAAATACTTAATAACAAAGTTCACCATAAGTTAAGTTTGCCACAATAACAAGCTTCACCAAAAGTTGACATTATCACAATAACAAAGTTCTCCATATCTTGAGGTTATCTTGAGATGATTTTGGGGCTTAGTGTCCCCGTGGCCCGTTCCTTGACCGGGCCTCCACCCCCAGAAGAATTGTATAGTTTGTATAGTTTATTGTAAAAACAAAATAGTCAATGTGGCCTTCCAAATATGCGCAAAATTTAGACACAAAGATTTAAAGCTCAAAAAGTTATGGGTTTATGAATAATTGATGGGGAGGAAACCTTAGGACTAAAAACTTGGCACATACAGGTAATATGTACAAATTGTGAGAATCAGACAGAAACTGAATTTTTTAATCTGTCTCAAAGTTTAAAATACTGTTCATACAAAAATATGAAGTTAAAGTTCTCAACATATATATATATATATATATATATATATATATATATATATATATATATATATATATATATATATATATATATATATATATATATATAGATATGAATCTGGGGTCCATTATAGTCCTGGGGACCATTCAGGCTTGGTCGCATATATATATATATATATATATATATATATATATATATATATATATATATATATATATATATATATATATATATATATATATATATATATATTTATATATATATATATTTTATATATATATATATATATATATATATATATATATATATATATATATATATTTATATATTTATATATATATATATTTATATATATATATTTATATATTTATATATATATATTATATATATATATATATATCTGTATATATATATATATATATATATATATATATATATATATATATATATATATTTATATATATATATATATATATATATATATATATATATTATATATATATATATATTATATATATTATATATATATATATATATATATATATATATATATATATATATATATATATATATATATATATATATATATATATATATATATATATATATATATCCATTCCCAGAGACGAATCGTAAGTTGAAATATCGTAAGTCAAAGCGATTTTTCCCATAAGAAATAAAGGGAATCGAATTAATCCATTCCCCACCCTCCAAATATTAACTTACAAATACTTTTTATACTGAATACAGTACAATGTTTTTTCTAACTACAATACAGTGCATATGTTTATCTTACCTTTATGAAGGACTCATGATGCATATGGAAGATGGTGAGGAGGGGGGGAGAAGGAGAGGTGTTACTGTTTGGAAGGGGAGTCCCCTTCCATTATAACATCAGGCAGTGATGACTTCTCTGAGGTACACACTCTCCTACGTTTTGCCTGCATACCACTAGGACCTGGTTGTGATTCACTGCTTGTTTGTCTCACTAAAAACGTTTCCAGAGATTTCTGTTTTTCCATGTGTTTTAATTTCTGTCTGTAGTGATGCATCACAGTGTCATTAAAAAGATTAAGGCAACGGCCTACTGCATCATGATTTGGATGAGTCGTTTCAGCAAAAGTTCTTCACATGCTGCACACATTTTCTTAATTAATGAGGAAGGGACATTCTGTACTGTCTCCTCCTCCCCTGAAGAAATTTCCTCAGCTGTCTCTTGTTACTGCTCCTTGTGAAGTTCTTCGTTGGTCAGTTCTTCGCTGTGTTTCTTCACCAGCTCGCAACACACAACACTCAGAACACTATGAATGCCACTTCTTTTTCTAAATTTCTCAAACCATCCCCTGCTCGCCTTAAACTCTTTCGCATTTGCATCACTCGTTCCATGGGTTTTCTTTAAGAGGTCTTCATGCAATTTCTTTGCTTTTTCACAAATTATGGCCTCTGAAACTATCACCCGCTAACTCCTTGCTGTGAATCCAAATTAATAATAACTGTTCAACATCTTCAAGTGTTTGTGTTCTATGTTTCGTGATTATTGATACACCTTTTGCCACTTTAATAGCACTCATTATGTCCTTTTTCTTAGCCAGTATGGTGGATATCGTTGACTGAGATTTGTTGTACTCACCTCATTGTACTCACCTAATTGTGCTTGCGGGGGTTGAGCTTTGGCTCTTTGGTCCCGCCTCTCAACTGTCAATCAACTGGTGTACAGATTCCTAAGCTTACTGGGCTCTATCATATCTACATTTGAAACTGTGTATGGAGTCAGCCTCCACCACATCACTTCCTTGTGCATTCCATTTATTAACTATTTTGACACTGAAAAAATTCTTTCTAACGTCTCTGTGGCTCATCTGAGTACTAAGTTTCCACCTGTGTCCCCTTGTTCGTGTCCCACCCGTGCTGAAGAGTTTGTCTTTGTCTACCCTGTCAATTCCCCTGAGAATTTTGTAGGTGGTTATCATGTCTCCCCTTACTCTTCTGTTTTCCAGGGATGTGAGGTTCAGCTCCTTTAGCCTTTCCTCGTAGCTCAATTCCCTCAGTTCCGGAACGAGCCTGGTGGCATACCGCTGAATCTTCTCTAACTTTGTCTTGTGTTTAACTAGGTATGGACTCCAGGCTGGAGATGCATACTCCAGGATTGGTCTTACATAAGTGGTATACAGGGTTCTGAAAGATTCCTTACACAAGGAATGTATGTATGTTGTACTGCCTATAGCCAGTTCAACAACCCACACACCATCTTCATATTTACAAATGATGTCTTGTTTTTGCTCTATGGTCATCCTTACATGGGTTTTCATATGTTGAACCTTACCACCGACTTTCTTGGGACCCATGGAGTGATATATAATAATTACTTTTATGTTCGAAAAGCAAAAATTCACCACAAAAACGGAATTTCTTATAGGCGTGATTGTCACTAAGTGAGCAGCTGTAGTAAACTGAGGCAGGTCGGCTCGCGTGACCGGGGGCCACGCGCTCTGTCGACCTAGACGTGTACTAACAAATATCGTTAGTCCACAACACCATCGTATGTTGGGTTGCATTTTTCGATCAAATTTACATCGTAACTCGAAATTATCGTAAGTCGGGGCAATCGTAAGTCGTAAGTCAAGGTGCCACTTGGTATATATATATATATATATATATATATATATATATATATATATATATATATAATATATATATATATATGTATGTGTGTGTGTGTGTGTGTGTGTGTGGTGTGTGTGTGTGTGTGTGTGTGTGTGTGTGTGTGTGTGTGTGTGTGTGTGTGTGTGTGTGTGTGTGTGTGTGTGTGTGTGTGTGTGTGTGTGTGTGTGTGTGTGTGTGTGTGTGTGTGTGTGTGTGTGTGTGTGTGTGAGAAAGCTGCATGAACGCACAAGCCATATATCACTAAGAACTCTTTGACCCGGCCAGGATTCGAACCCATGCCGTCCAGGATCACCCCTAAACGTACACAGTACCGTGACCACCGCATCAATGATCGTCTCATAAGGTCTCATACTGGTCCTTATGAGACACAAAAGACTAAAACTTAATACTTATTAATTCTGTCCCTGTGGTGCTTAGTTCACTCACAGAATGTGTAACCCTGCCCCTGTGTGGGGCAGTATTGTTGTAATACTGTAAGCAGTACAGTAAGACATCCTGTAAGCAGTTCACTTACAGGATGAGTAAACATGCCATTTGGGGAAAAATGGAATTATTTTTACAATTCCAGTAATAGTTATAGGGAAATAATGTACGAAATGACCATAGTGAGATATAGTGTTGAATGAAAGGTATATAATAATTGTGAGAGAGAGCATGGCATAGGCACAGACCTCACTGACAGTGGTGGAGGTGAAGAGCGAGGTGTCATAAACCCACTCCGAGCAAGGCACCGTCGAGTTGCTAAATGCGTCTTCTGCACAGTGGTCGGTGGTGTCGTTGAGGAGTGACCTGACGTGGCACTGGTCGCCCTCGGGGATGGCCCACTCAACAAAGGACTCGTTGAAGCCCGTGGTGTTCCCATCACAGGTCGGTACCTCGCATCTGAGGAGAAATTAGGTTTTAGGTTTGTGTCAACAGATGGAGAAATATTGTGTAATTTACTGTAATATTATATAATTCTTAATTTAGTATTTTAGTGCCAGTTTACATTCCTCATAAGTGTCCACAACGTCAGTGTGTACAACACAAGTGTCCCCAACACATGTGTCATCAACACATGTGTCACCAACACAAGTGTCACCAACACAAGTGTCACCAACACAAGTGTCACCAACACAAGTGTCACCAACACAAGTGCCACCAACACAAGTTTCATCAACACAAGAGTCACCAACACAAGTGTCACCAACACAAGTGTCACCAACACAAGTGTCCCCAACACAAGTGTCATCAACACAAGTGTCATCAACACGTGTCGTTGGAAATAACTTCCAACATATTACCTGGTTGATGGGGTTCTGGGAGTTCTTCTACTCCCCAAGCCCAGCCCGAGGCCAGACTTGACTTGTGAGAGTTTGGTCCACCAGGCTGTTGCTTGGAGCGGCCCGCAGGCCCACATACCCACCACAGCCCGGTTGGTCCGGCACTCCTTGAAGGAAACAATCTAGTTTCATTTTGAAGATGTCCGCGGTTGTTCCTGTAATATTTCTGATGCTCGCTGGTAGGACGTTGAACAAACGTGAACCTCTGATGTTCATACAATGTTCTCTGATTGTGCTCATGGCACCTCTGCTCTTCACTGGTTCTATTCTGCATTTTCTTCCATGTCGTTCACTACAGTACGTTGTTATTTTACTATGCAGATTTGGGACCTGTCCCTCCAGTATTTTCCATGTGTATATTATTTGGTATCTCTCTCGTCTCCTTTCTAGTGAGTACATTTGGAGAGCTTTGAGACGATCCCAATAATTTAGGTGCTTTATCTCGTCTATGCCGTGTCGCACCAATACTACCGCACCAATATTGAAGCATCAAGAAATATGAACTAATAGGCCCTTTGCAGTTACTTCCACTCTTCCCTTTAATTTATCCAATTTTACCCAATGCACCGTGTTGAAAGTTTACTCTGTCTTGTGTTGAAAGTTTTGTTCACCTCATCCAAAACTGTTGTAACATATCACCTCACCCAAATGCGGGTATATAAGATAAAAGCTGTTTAAATGATAGTATAGTAAAACTCTGTTTAGTGTTTGCAGGTTATAGTTGTGTGTGTATAAACTAAAGTCTTTGAAAATGTAATAAGTTATTACGAAACGCGTTCAACTGTCGCGTCAGACTAAAAATAAAAAATGAATTTTGGAGAATTGATTTTTCAATTACCATCGACAGTGAAAAGAAACATAAGAAATATTGAGAAAATTCGTGTTAGAATTATTAATCTTACTTTTTCGGTCATATTTAATAACACGCTAAAAATAACACACACACACACACACACACATATATATATATATATATATATATATATATATATATATATATATATATATATATATATATATATATATATATATATATATATATATATATATATATATTATATGTGTGTGTGTGTTATGCATGCGCAATGCAACGCGCGCAATGCATGCGCGCGTTGCTGAGCCGCAGCAAGAGACTTTTTGAGTTATTTCTAAAAAAAAAAAAAAAGTTTTTCACACTAACAATGAGTGTGAAAAACGAACTATATAGATTACCAGAACTACCAGAAGTCAAGCTGGAAGAGGCTGTGGAAAATTAATATTAAAACCGATCTCATAGATCAGTCATTAATGTGAAACATAATTTTGTGATTTTGGTCCGTGCAGCATGGTATTAGTGTTCAGTAAATGTTGTTAAATTTTACTTAAGCTATTATTGCTCCTTCCTAGTGTCCTTCGGGAAGACTTTGGTCTCAATAAGGTTCTGACACGCTCGCTAGCTAGATTGACATCCTAACAATATAATTTATGAGAGTAAGATGAGGCTTTAATGGAAGACTGAGATGGCAAGAAGGAAGTGAAGGGAACTGTCAGGAGAAAGCGCCAAGCCATTACGACTATATAGCACTGGGAAGGGGTCAAGATAAGGATTTGGGATGGGACGGTGGGAAGGAATGGTGCCCAACCACTTGGATGTTCATGTATTGAACGCCGACCTGCATAAAGCAACAGGGAGCAGCAGAGACCAGGTCACAGCCAACAACAGTGTGCAGAATCTTAAGCCAACAGTCTGTTGGCTTAAGATTCTCTCACGGCACCTCGCACATTTCCTGTGCCAGGTAAGTACGACGGGCTCACCATAATCCGTGCTGCCTGAAACTTTTTGTTCCGAGTAGCTGAATCTAAAACAACAACCAGAATATCAAGCAAAGGGAACAGATGTCTCTTCCCAGAACTCTGGGCGGGTGGTCAAGGAGTGCATGATCTCACTATCTTGCATTTTTTTCCTAGAGTGCCATTCCTCCTTGTATTCTTACACTATGTTCACCGATAAAATGGCAGATGTGTGTGTACACCAACACAGTAATGGCTATATACACAAACACAGTGGTAGGTGGCTGTGTACACCGACACAGTGGGGTCTGGTAGCTGAGTGGATAGTGCGGGACTCGTAATCCTGTGGCCCGGGTTCGATTAACGGAGTAGGCAGAGTTTCTTTCACTAACACAGTAGTGGGTGTGTACACCGACACAGTGGTGGGTGTGTACACCGACACAGTAGTGGGTGTGTACACCGACACAGTAGTGGGTGTGTACACCGACACAGTGGTGGGTGTGTACACCGACACAGTGGTGGGTGTGTACACCGACACAGTAGTGGGTGTGTACACCGACACAGTAGTGGGTGTGTACACCGACACAGTAGTGGGTGTGTACACCGACACAGTAGTGGGTGTGTACACCGACACAGTAGTGGCTGTGTACACCCACACAGTAGTGGCTGTGTACACCCACACAGTAGTGGCTGTGTACAACGACACAGTAGTGGCTGTGTACAACGACACAGTAGTGGCTGTGTACACCGACACAATGGGTGATGTGTACACCAACACAATGGTGGGTGTGTAAGGAAATGACAGCCTAGTGAATTCTGACTAGAAATGTGGTTGGATGTTGCCATATTGTCGAGGACTTTCAGCGAGGAGTTTTGCCATATAAAACCAGTCGAAATGTTTTTAGGCCCTAAGATTTGAACTCTTAATTCCAGTAAACGGATCATGTTCTTTACATGATGTTTTGTTTCACTCCTTCATCCTCTATGTGTTTTCCTGGGGCTAGACTGAACACTGAACACAAATAAGTAATTAGCAGACTGGAACAAGTGTACCACTGCACATAACGAGAAATTTATCTGGCCTTAAGTGGAGCTTTGGTCAGATTGGCGACCTTAGGCTATTTAACTTGTATGTCGGGCAATAGCCGACAGCGATCTGCGGATACACCCATTGAAGACCCGGGCTTACTCGCGGCGGGGGCAAGGCCGGTTTTGAGGGACGTTTTTTTGTGAGTGATTGAGGTTTGTTCCCTTAAGTGAACAGTGGCACTGTGAGAGGAGGTAGTAATACCCGAGTAGCGAGAGTGAGCTGCCACACTGTACATCAACACAGTGTGCACTTATACAGTAGTGGCTGTTACATGAACACATTAGTGGTGGTGTACACCAACACAATGGTGGATATGTACACCAACACAATGGTGGATGTGTACACCAGCACAATGGTGCATGTGTACACCAACACAATGGTGGATATGTACACCAACACAATGGTGGATGTGTACACCAGCACAATGGTGGATGTGTACACAAACAGAAATTTGGGTGGTTTGACCCAAATTGTAGTAGGAATAGTGCAGTCATCGGGAGGACAAACCCTTCATGCAAACTGCACCTACTATCAAGAAGAAGAAGTAGTAGGAATAAATTAGAAAGTCAACCTATACGTACCACAGAATAAACTTGACCTTGACACACTACCTGAATTCATTAATGAAGAACCTACCCTGCTGGTAGGTGACCTTAATGCCAGGCACCCACACTTTGATGCCAACTGTCATCAGCCCAATGTCAATGGACGGAAATTGTCACTCTATGTTAGAGGAAGTGAACATTCTCTGGGTCCTGGGTGATGAACAGTCAACTCGGCTCAGAGGAGGAAGATTAGGCTATGCTCTCATGCTGAATGCACAGGACACGGATGCCAGTACACACATTGTACACACTTTATGTTGTGACCAGTGGGCACTGATTACCACCGTCGACATGGCCAAGAGAAGGAAAGAGACAAAAAATAAAACAAAAAGGCTATCACTCGGAGCAGATATGAGACCGCACTTTATAAACAAGATGAGTGACTGGTTTACGGAATACGAGATCCCAGAAAACATTGATAAATTTGTTGATGACCTTAATAACCAAATTGAGAGTTGTCTCAGAGTTCCACGCCGTACGACTGGGCGAAGTAACTCTCAGAAGAAAATAAAATGGCATGAGAACGATTACATAAAGATCAATGTAAATGTAAGAGACATGAGTAAAGAGTACCGGAGACATCCCACTGACAGCAATCAAGAGCTGTTTAAAACTGTGTGTCAAGTAGCCAGGGAAGAGAAGATTAAAGAGCGGGAAAGACAATGGCTTGACTGTACTAGCTCCAGTGGAAGAGAAACATCTGCAAGACAAGTGTGGAAAAAATTCAGATAGCTCATGGGAGCAGTAGCCCGGCCTGCGGCTCACAACGACCCCCAGGGTAAGGCTGAGGAACTAATACACAAGTGGAATGATGCAGCATCCTCCTCTTTCCTTTCTGCAGAAATAAGCAGGGAAGGAAGGAATTATCAGGGGAAAGCACCAAGCCATGACTATATAGCATTTGGAAGATGTCAGGATAAGGATTTGGGATGGGACGGGGGAGGAATGGTGCCCAACCACTTGGACGGTCGGGGATTGAACGCCGACCTGCATGAAGCGAGACCGTAAAGCAGGGAACAGCTCCTGCGACATAATGACAAACGAATTAAGATAACCAGAGCACAGTCTAGTGATGACGAGTATAGGCAACCAATCACGGCCCAGGAAGTAAGGGGGATATGACAAAAGGTAAACGCACCTTTACCTGCACCTGGTGAAAATGGAATCACCTACAGCATACTCGGTGCACTGTGTGAAGTGTCTGGGAATCCACTACTCCACCTGTTTAATAAATCATTCCTAAGTGGAGAGTTGCCCGCACAATGGAAACTCGCAATAATTGTTCCCATACCGAAGCCCTGGCAATTACAGACCTATCAGTCTCGTGTCATGCCCATGCAAGATGCTTGAAATGATCATCGTAAATCAAATGTTGCACAAAACAGTCAGGCTAGGGGAGGGGATCAATGGATTTGTTAAAGGAAGGAGCATAGCAAATTGTATAGTTAATTACTTGGTTAATGACACAGTTAAGTATTCTGTATTTGTTGACATCAAAGGAGCCTTCGATAAAGCGCAGGGGGATTGCGATCCTGGACGAGCTTGCATGCATGGTGTAAAGGGGACTCATAAAATGGATTGGAGACTACCTCACAGGGAGGGAAGCCAAGGTCTGCTTCAACGAAACAGTCTCAAGAACAATGAATATGGAACTCTGGACCCCCAAAAGAGGAGTCTTAAGCCCCACATTATTCAGCATACTTATGAACGCCATTGCAAATACTGAATTTCCGGAAGGGACACGACAAGTGGAGTATGCAGATGACGTTCTAATACAAACCCCAATCTTGGGAAAATTTAACAGTCTATTGAACTCCTTGAAAGGAAATGTGTTGAGCTCGGTTTCACTCTCTCCACAAACAAGACAAAAGCATACTCTCATCACAAGCGGAGAGAAAGTGAAGAACTACAAATTAATGGTATAACACTTGAATGTGTTAACCACTATCGGTACCTTGCGTCACTGTCAGTTCTAAAAAGGGGAAGAAAGAGGAGCTCAACCAACTCATAGGAAATGCAAAAATCGACTCAGGGCGCTGAAAGCTCTGACCTGGAATGGGCATGGAGCCTCTATTGCCATCCTTAAAATGATGTACACAGCCTATGTGTGCTCCGTCATTGATTATACCACACCAGTTTTGTTCACCTACTCCCAAAGCTACATAGCCGTAATGGCTTGGCACTTTCTCCTGATAAGTCCATCCCAAAGCGATATAAAAAGGCATGAAAACATTCAACATGAAGCCATGACAATCATTCTTGGAATCCCAAGAACTATCAAAATATCTAATCTACAAGAGGATTTGTCCCTCCCCAGTGTTAAAAGCAGAATTAAGGAACTGAACTGAGTTCTGTACTATTTACAGGGGGAAACAGTAGAAGCAAAAAATGGCATCACAGATCAGTCTGCTACCTCTGCTACAGTCTGCTACCTGTACCACAAAACTTCACCTGCTCGAGCAAGCCCGTGAGCTCATGCCTGTAGAGAGGTTACCTCCCTGGAAGGATGACCCATGCAGGATTATCATCAATGAGATGACAACGAAAAAGTCCAACATAATACCACAAGACATGAGGCACAAGTATCTCAAGCCAATTTCTAAAGAAGCCGGAGATGAATTAGATCCATTCTACACTGATAGGTCATCTAATCCTGTCAATGGCAGGGTTGGTGCAGCATACACTGCATTTAGGAATAATTCCTTTCAACGTGGAAATGAAGAAAAAGCGCGTATTGAGAACTATGCCTCTTCAACGCAAGCAGAGCTAACTGCCATTGTTATGGCGTTAAGATTCCTTGAACGAAACACTAACGGGGCAGTGATCTGCACTGATTATAAAGCAGCACTACAAAGCCTAAGTAAACATCTGGTAGAAAATCTTGATATAGTCGCTGAAATCAAGAGGCTGTGAGAGTACTCACAGCCCGAAACGCTTTGCGTAATAGTGGCTTTAGGCATTGTATGTACTAGCTCTATCTATAAATCCATAAATCTTTGTAAAATCTCCTGTATGTATGTACCTTACCTAAATAAACATTTATTTATTTATTTATTTATTTTTATTTTTACTAACCAATTGCTTTAATATAGCAATGTGCTTTAATATACTTACTAAGCTCTCTCATCTCATTTTTCTCTTGTAATGTATTTGTTATCATTTATCAATTATGATAGAAATTACCTACTTAAAATTATCTGTTAGATTAAGGACCTGCCCGAAACGCTGCGCGTACTAGTGGCTTTACAAGATCGGAAATACTGTCCTATTCAATGTATTCTCACAAACCCAATGTACCTTCTTGTATAGAAATAAATAAAAATAAATAAAAAATAAAATAAAATAATTAGGGAAGAGTCGCCAAGTTTCTGTGGATCCCCTCCCATGTTGGAATTTGTGGAAATGAACGAGCGGATGTGCCGGCTGCTGAAGGCGCTGAAGGAGACCATATTGAATACTTCATACCCAAGACTTCTACAAATTAGAGGTATTATCACGAAACATCACCGTGACAAGGTAACTGAGGAAAGGAGGATAGAAGCCTAAATCAGTGAATCTGTACGCCGGTACAACATGGTTGCAGCTGGCAATCCCAATCATTATGGACGAAGAGGAGGACGCGGGAGAGAACCATTAATAGCGAGAATCCGTCTTGGATACAAATATCCATGGAGGTTCGGAATGGAAACAACAGTTGAGCAGCGGAGTTGCAGAATCTGTGATGAGAGTGACGGACACCGCCTTGACCACTACCTGAGAGAATGTGAACATCTGTGAGACATTAGAAATATGTGTAGAATAATAAACCCCACATTGTTTGAGCTAGGAAAATATAATATCAAACATAAAATACTGTTCTTAAAAGATTCCCCCATTTTGCACCAGCACGATAACGTAAGATTTTAAGGGTTGACGAATGTTAATATTCTTGTTTGAGAAGCTGTTCACTTGAGACAGTTACGCAAGTACCAGCTGTGTCTGGGTACAAGTGACAGAATGAACACTCCAACGAATTTTCGTCCTATTGGAAACTTTTGCACATGCTGCTATGGCGGTATGACCACTCACAGAATGAGTGGCGCTGCCCAATAAACTCGCCCCTCAGGGAATTTTTTTTAGAAAGTACTCTCTCAAATGCATGGGACAACGGAAGTGTTCATGATTGTGTATTTTATGTGTGAATGCGTCTATGTTGGAAACAGGCTGATCGAGACCTCTGGGACACCAGATGGAGGGTTCTTCTTTGAGTGTCGCCTAAGGCAACTCTGATGTCGTCAATGGTGAGCGGAAGCGAGCCGGGAACGACCTTGAAGCACGCACAAGAGCTTGTGTGGAGGGCCGAGGACATATGACTAGATGTCGATTTGTGAGTTGAGTTATTGGTTCAAGCGAATGGGGCACAGGCAGTTCTGTTCTGCAGGTCAGATGAAGCTGAAGGAATCCAGAACCACCTCAGCAAGTGGCGATGTCTCATGGTAGAGCCTCCACACCTCTATAGCAGTGGAAACCTCTCACTGGATTATGTGAGTGGTTATCGTGAGTAGTATATATATTTGTGTTACGAGCGCCTATTATTTGTACACATCCACATTGATGGATGTGTTTACCAACACAATGGTGGATGTGTTCACCAACACAATAGTGGATGTATACACCAACACAATGATGGATGTTTTGGAAAATTCCACTACCATGAGATATATAAATCTTAATGTATGTAGGTACATTACATGGACCTCTTGGACAGTGGACCACACGAGTCCTATCTATAAATAGGCAAACCACGTGGGTTCTTCAAAAGAAAGCCAGCTACATGCGGGCGCCCACCATAGATCGCTTAATCAGCTAGGTGATGTCGATTGGTGACATCACAAGCCTTCTATAAGAAGAAATGAATCATATCAAAGTAACACTTAATCATCCTTAAATCACTATTATCTTAATCCTATAAATAAACTTTATCTCAACATAACCGTTTTCAACTACAGTATATAAGTAGTCGTAAATCTTTCTCCTAGCAACAACCTGGTCCCTTACTGGAGGAGGCAGAGAGACAGGAAGGTCCTGCGCCATCACTCTGAGACTGTAAGGAGGGACCTTGCGAAACGCATCCCTAGGCGTCAGACCAAAATAAAAAGTATAAAAATAAACTTTGGAGAGTACATTTTTCAACCCCCCCCTCGACAGTGAAGAAAAGCATACTCGCTTATATTCAAACAGAGTAGACTAGTTGATCAAGTTTATCAATTAACCTCTTGCATAATCATATAATAACATTACCTCAAGATTAATTGAATCATTCTTTCATATCATGCTAATGATATATAACTAGTTACCGTCATTGTTGCAGTTACCTTAATTTTAGCTACTTTACAATAACTATTTAAAGAGCTAGCCTAGAGATATGTTTAGCAAAATCAGGCAGATTTTGTGAACCACTCTATTTGAAGAATCTTATCATTTTAATCAATTACGTACAAAGTACTGATGTGGTGAAATATAAACAGTTACTTGCATTTTATTCAACCAATAGCATACAGTTGCCTATTACAAGGAAACATTAACATCGAGAGAGAGAAACATTAACGCGAGAGACGTGATGTACCATCCACCCACATTAGGACTTGCTTCATAGGCTACCTGGACCAGAGGTAAGCCATCATTTTAGATTTTAATCCTTTTCATCTTTTTTTATAGTGTATGCTAGTTGTATCTTACTTTGCAGAATATATTATTCTGTATATTACTTATATAGTGCAATACTATAATTACTTATATTACTTATATACTGCGTTCGTTATGTAATAAGTATTATCACATATTAATCTAGCTCTAGGTTTTAACCAGCATTTGTAGTCCTACTTGATCTATATTTTACCACATATGTGAACACAATATGTATTGTGTACACCACAATAGTGGGTGTGTACACTAATACAATAGTGGATGTGTACACCAACACAATAGTGGACGTGTACACTAACACAATAGTGGACGTGTACACCAACACAATACCGGGTGTATACACCAACACAATAGTGGACGTGTACACCAACACAATACCGGGTGTATACACCAACACAATAGTGGACGTGTACACCAACACAATAGTGGACGTGTACACCAACACAATAGTGGGTGTGTACACCAACACAATAGTGGACGTGTACACCAACACAATAGTGGACGTGTACACCAACACAATAGTGGACGTGTACACCAACACAATAGTGGGTGTATACACCAACACAATAGTGGACGTGTACACCAACACAATAGTGGACGTGTACACCAACAGAATAGTGGACGTGTACACCAACACAATAGTGGACGTGTACACCAACACAATAGTGGACGTGTACACCAACACAATAGTGGACGTGTACACCAACACAATAGTGGGTGTATACACCAACACAATAGTGGACGTGTACACCAACACAATAGTGGACGTGTACACCAACACAATAGTGGACGTGTACACCAACACAATAGTGGACGTGTACACCAACACAATAGTGGACGTGTACACCAACACAATAGTGGGTGTATACACCAACACAATAGTGGACGTGTACACCAACACAATAGTGGACGTGTACACCAACACAATAGTGGACGTGTACACCAACACAATAATGGGTGTATACACCAACACAATAGTGGACGTGTACACCAACACAATAGTGGACGTGTACACCAACACAATAGTGGACGTGTACACCAACACAATAGTGGGTGTATACACCAACACAATAGTGGACGTGTACACCAACACAATAGTGGACGTGTACACCAACACAATAGTGGGTGTATACACCAACACAATAGTGGACGTGTACACCAACACAATAGTGGGTGTATACACCAACACAATAGTGGATGTGTACACCAACACATACCGGGTGTGTACACCAACACAATAGTGGGTGTATACACCAACACAATAGCGGGTGTGTGTACACCAACACACACAAAAAAAACAATTCTAGTGTGTACCGAATTATTACACGAGAACTAAAAAAAAAACAAAAAACAGTTGAGTCACTGCACGCACCAGGAGGCTATCGCCGCTCCTCCTGCTTCACCTGTCATTACCTCAGCCTCCCCCCTTGTTATTATCTCCACCCCCCCCCTATTATTACCCCGTACACCCTCCCTCAGCAACATATGCTGTACCCACCAAAAGGAAGAATACACCCGTGTGTTGTGTGGTGACATTGGTACTCCCACCACATACAACACTACTCGATGCTCTGCGCCACATGAGACACGTGACAAGTATGAAATAGTGACCACTATATGTTGGGGGTCACTGAGGTATATTGACCCCCCCCCCACATTGTTGGAGGTAGGAAAAACATATTTGTCACTGCAGATACTGTTTTTTACCCCCACTTTGTACCAACAAGATATCGTAAGATTAAATGAAGGTCAATGTTTATCTATCTCCTAGAGTGTCAATGATTACTTGATGATAAGGAAAAAGTTGTCAATGAGGACTTGCTTACTTGAGACAGTTATGCAAGTCCTACTACACACATACCTGTTGATACCTGTTGATTGACAGTTGAGAGGCGGGACCAAAGAGCCAAAGCTCAACCCCCGCAAGCACAATTAGGTGAGTACAATTAGGTGAGTACAGATAATACATGCTTGACTCCCTCACGTGAATGGACCGTCAGACATAGAGATAAATCTTTACCAACTCATAATCTTTCGTTATCTTGCGTGTACAAAATCTGGCAACATTTTAAGGTCATCATCTATATTGACGTATTGTATATTTCGCTCACTCCAGCAATGTTGTGTTTATCACACCAGTCATACTTATAATGTGTATAAGGTGTGCACACTGTCTCCAACAACCTGTCCTCTTAAAAAGAACGTCACTTTTGACTCGTATGCCCGTATGGCCGAATTTGGACGTAATTTGAAAATGAAAAAAATATGAAAATAAATTTGGGATTTTTTTTTCAACAACAGTAAGTTAAGGGTCCTCTGATAGGTTAGGTGGGCAGGAAATTCTCATAAAGTTTCAAAACGTTATGAAAAACGTTAATTTAAAGTGTCCTCTCATAACCTCTGCGCGTACGCCGGACGACTCAAATAGAAAACGGAACAGAACGTCACTTTTGTGAGTCGATTTCATTTCAAATTACGTCCAAATTTGGCCATATCGCGCATACGAGCCAAAAGTGACGTTCTTTTTAAGAGGACGGGTTGCTCCAGTAGCCGTCACAGAGTCTATAACTCAACTGCTCAGCTGTTGTTTCCATCCTGAATCTTCATGCGTATCTGTACCCAAGATGAGTTCTCTCTTAATTCTCTCCCTCGACCACCTCCCTCTCGTCCATAATGTTGTGCTTGCCAGCTGTAATCAGCATACAGAGTCACTGTCATGTTGTTCTATCTTTATTCAACTTATTTTTAGTCTTATTGTACATTATTCTTGTCAATCTTTATTGATTGTTTTCTTTTTTTACCTAACTTCTGTTCACCTCTTGTCTATCTACAGCGATCTTTATTGTACTTCTAATTGTTTCTATTATATGTGAATTTGCATATATTGTTGTAATTTTGCTATAGTTACTCTATTTTTACAGCAGATTAATATTTAACTGTTCTGTAGTTGCTTGTCTTATTGTATCTAGACCCCATTGTCTCTACATGCAAGCTGATATTGATCCTGAACGAAATCTGCTATCACAATTTTATGATAACCAACATATTCATCACCAATACTGCAGGTATTACCCAGTAAACCTAAAAAAAATAAACTCCAAATAACACTTGCTCATCAGTTTACAACCAAAATGTTTGATCACTTGGTAAACATTTTGATGATATAAATGCACTACTCACAGCACTGGGTACTAAACTATCGTGTATTATTTTAACAGACACGTGGCTAAGTAAAGACTATACCCAACTCTACAATTTAGCTGGTTATAAAGCCATTCACAACTCTAGGCCAAATAAAAAAGGAGGTGGCATTGTTATATATTACCAAGATACCTTCATCTCCAATAGTGTCATTAGTGAGACGACTACTGTGAATATACCTTTGCTCAGTTCTCGATTAAATCCCTTAAATCCTCCTTGACTATTGGAGCTATCTATAGATTCCCAGTACTAATATACAGCAGCTTTATTCTCAGATAACCTAAGGAATCTTATCATAAACAACAGTCAAAAATCACATCATTCTAGGAGGAGACTTCAATATTGACCTAAGTCAACAAAATAGCCCTCAAGTCGATTATTTCCTAAACAGCATGAGCTCCTGTATTGTATGCTAATCCCCACAATCACCAAGCCCACCTGAATCACTCAAACATCTGCTACTACCTTGGATCACTTATGGACTAACATAACAGCTCTCCTTGCATCTGGTATAATCACTCACAGAACAACTGACCACTATCCTACCTTCCTCGTAGCGAACATGGCCATAACACAACCAGCTAAAAGAAACTTACCTTTAGATTGCACAGTGAAGCAGCAATTGGCAATCTCACAAATGCACTCCACATTATAAACTGGGAATCTGAATTTAATAATACTCAGGATATAAATTTATTAACTAACCTCTTCCTTTCCAAAATTATAAGCCTTTACAACACTCATTGTCTTCTCCTCACCAAGCAAGTAACTGACAAAAGGTTAAACAATCTCTAGCTCACAAATGGCATAATCAAAGCAATCGACAAGAAACATGAATATGAAAAAACAAATGGATTGGCCTAGTTACAAAGGACGTAAGAGGTACTCGTCAGTGCTTACCTGTATAATAAGAAAAGCAAAACTTTCCTATTATGAGAGTAGATTCAAAGAAGCAAAAGGCAACATGAAAATCACATGGAGAGCCATCTCTAACATCCTAGGATCTAAACAACATTCACATAACCAGATAAAACTCTCCAGGGATGGTTGTACACCTGCAACAGATCTAGAAACGGCAACTGAATTTAATAGCTTCTTTTCATCGGTTGGTGTTAACCTTGCTAGAACAATCCCACAGACCCAGACACATGTTACCACATATCTTTCAGGCAGCTATCCAAACTCTCTTCTTCTTTCACCAGTCAGCCCTACAGGTGTTGTGTCCATCATTCACTCACTAATAACCAAAGCTGGGAACATTAGTGAAATACCATCTATGGTATACAAGAGTGTCTCCCATGCTCTTGCGCCATCCATAGCTTTGCTGTTCAACAAATCTCTAGAGCGTCATACCTTCCCTGATATCCTAAAAAAAAACACGAGTAACACCAGTTCATAAAGGAGGCAATTCAACAGACATAAACAATTATCGACCAATATCAAACCTACCTATATTGTCAAAAATATTTGAAAAAATTATTTACAAACAGCTCTAATCCTATCTCGTAAAATTCAGCATACTAAGTCCCTGTCAGTTTGGCTTCCGCTCCCAAAGGAGTACCAATGATGCAATTGTTAGTCTGCTTGACTTAATCTACTCAGCCCGTGACAAAAATGAGTTTCCGATTGGACTCTTCATTGACCCGAGAAAAGCCTTTGATTCTGTTAACCATAACTACTTCTTACTTAAACTCCGCCATTATGGAATCTGAGGCCATGCCCTGAACTATATCCGATCCTATCTTAGTGACAGACATCACTATATAGCCATCAATGATATAACCTCTCCCACTCTACCATTAACCGTAGGGGTGCTACATGGCAGCATCCTAGGACTTCTCCTATTTCTTTTATACATCAATGATCTGTCTAATGTCTCTAACATTCTTACGCCTATATTATTTGCTGATGATATTACTCTCATCTACTCAGACCCCAATGCACACACACTAAATAATGTTGTAAACAATGAACTAAAAAAAGTTCACTTATGAATGTCAACAAACTCACACTAAATATAAAAAAGACCCACTACATCTTATTTGGAAGCAAATCATCAAATGCAGTTCAGCTTCAGACAGACATTGTTAACATCAGCAATAAAAGTGATGGAACGTTCCTTGGCCTCTACATAGGCAAGAGACTCAACTTCAGCACCCACATACAACACATAACCAAGAAAGTCTAAAAAAACAGTTGGTATACTTTCTAAAATCAGATATTATGTTCCAAACTCTGCTCTCCTCTCACTATACTATGCGCTAATCTATCCCTATCTTACATATGGTATCTGTACATGGGGCTCAACCTCTGCAAACTACCTCAAGCCCATCATCACCCAGCAAAAATCTGCTATCAGGACAATAACAAACTCGGCTTTCAGACAACACACAGCTCCTCTGTTTAAATCCCTAAACATGCTAAACATAACCTCACTCCACACATTCTCTTGTGTCAATTACACTTACTAAGCCCCGTTCTTAAATTTTGAAAGTCTTCTTGGACAGTTGTAATAGAACACATAATGACCACACCAGAAATAAATATCTCTTTGATATCCCCAGAGTCAAACTTAATCTGTGTAAACACTATGCAAATAAAGAGACCTGGTCTATGGAACTCACTCCCGAACGAATTGAAAAGCTGTCCAACTTTTGCCTTATTCAAAAACACAACCAAAAAGTACCTAATTTCATTTTCATAGTTTCCTACCTAGTGCTTGAAATTCGCACTGTATCTAATGTTACCCAATTTCCCAAAATATGTACCTATGCCATACAACTTTACCATTGTAATCATTGCTGCTATCGTGTATCATGTTATACACATAGTTTGCTACATTATATCTTGTAATAATCTTCAAATTATGCTAAAATGTACCTGTGGATAACCCTTATATTTACTTTAATGTACTTGCTTTTTTTCTGTCAATTTTTTTATACAATGTTTTTTTTAATACTTGCTTACAATGCATTTTTATACTTTCTTACAATGTATTTTTATGCTTTCTTACAGTGTACCTGTAAACATTTTTGAATTTTGCTAGAAATTACCTTCTTAAAATTATATGTTAGATCAAGGATCTGCCCGAAACGCTATGCGTGCTAGTGGCTTTACAAGAATGAAAAACTTCAATTTTCTGTACTCTAATAAACCCACTGTACCTTCCTGTATAAATAAATAAATAAATAAATAATAAATAAATAAATAAATAAATAAATAAATAAATAAATAAATAAATCTTCCCTTCCTCGGTTACCCTGTCATGATACCACTCACTTATTGAAGTCTTATATACGAACTATTCAGTTTAGTCTTTCAGAGCCATCAGCAGCCAACTCATTTCAACGGATTCCAACATGAGAGGTAATCCACAGAAATTTAGTATTAAGCAACAAATAAAAAATCAACAATTACTAAAAGTTTTCTATATTGATATCTGCCAAAGTGATAACCCACTTGTCAAAAACTTCGTCAACTGTAAAAACTCTTGCTAACTATTACCCATGATCACTAAACCCACCAGAATTACTCGAACACCAGCCTCCTCCTCACTAGATAACATACAGAAATACATAACCTCTCCGCATCATCCACTACGGGCTCACCATAGCCCGTGCTACTTGGAACTTCTTGTTCCAGGTAGCGAATCTTTAACAACAACAACTCCGCAGACCTCTGGAATAATCACTGATGGCACACAAGACCACTATCCCAAATTTCTTCTTGCTAGCATTAGTAAGTTATCACTACAAAGACTGAAGCTTAGCCTTAATCTGCACAATGAGGTTTACATAAGTAACAGTGTGGGCGTTGCTGGCAACAAACTTGCACACTGAACACGGCAATGTTGCAAACATCAACCAAGGTGTACAAACAATTCTTCGGTAAACTCTAAGCCTACTGTCTTCATGCTAACTAAATAAGTCATAACCACTAGGATTAACAACCCATGACTGTTAATGGGATACTTAAATTGCCTTACCTTGTTATGATTTCCGGGTTCAACGTCCCTGTGGCCCGGTCCTCGACCAGGCCATCAATCAATAATTAAATCAATCAATAAAAAGCTTGAATATGAGAAGAAATACAGAATAGGGGTCATTTTCAAAAGGATTGTGTAATTAGTTCTCTATATTACTATCTACCATAGTAGAAGGGACTAAAACAAGCTATGAAAATAAATTTAATCAAATAAAGGGTAACATAAAAAACATGGAACACTTTTCACAAACATTAAGGTCAAAGAATAACACAAATAAAACAATAATTTCTTCTTATCGTGAGTCTACCGATTCTCAAGAACCTCGTCAACTGTTATGATATAAGCAGGCGATGAGTCACAACAACGTGGCTAAAGTATGTTGACCAGACCACACACTAGACGGTGAAGGGACGACGACGTTTCGGTCCGTCCTGGACCATTCACGAGAATGGTCCAGGACGGACCGTAACGTTGTCGTCCCTTCACCTTCTGGTGTGTGGTCTGGTCAACTGTTATGATATAATCCTTCACTTGAGACCAAATCAATATATTCACTGAGTAGAGTCAGTTCACACAGGAATTGGGTGGCAACAGTTTGTCGGTCCTTGACGATAGCAAAGTTACTCTACACAAGGGTCAATGTTTACAGGTTTAATAAGGTCAGGTCGTGTCACGTGCCCTTGCCCTGTGCTAAGCTGATAATTGAAGATAGTTACCTGTGTCTTTCCAACAAAGAAGGCACTGTCTAGGTGTGATAGCAAGATAGGTGGAGCTTAACTCCTGGCTCCACCCTTATATGTTGGAGCAGTTGTACATTAATGCATAGAAAGTTATTGATACATAGAAAGAATTTTTCCAGTGTCAGAGTAGTTAATAAATGGAATGCACTAGGAAGTGATGTGGTGGAGGCAGACACCATACACAGTTTCAAATGTAGATATGATAGAGCCCAGTAGGCTCAGGAATCTGTACACCAGTTGATTGACAGTTGAGAGGCGGGACCATAGAGACAAAGCTCAACCCCCGCAAGCACAACTAGGTGAGTACATAGAGGCTCCTCACTCTACACAGAGACTCCAGCTCTATAGGCCAGATACTTCACCAGTCTCTCCCCCAATCAATTGTTGTTATTGGTATAAACAGCCTCCTGGTGCTTCGGAGCTCATTAACTGTTTAATAATTGCAACCTGTCCTCGACTCAAATCCATTCCATCCAGCGGTCGACCCCATAGACGCATTCATAAATTTTAACATGCTGTTCATTCAAAACGGGAATTTTCTCAAATATAAATTAATATTATAATATATTAGCATATTGTTCATATATAGGCATAGGTTAGGTTAGGTGTTTAGGTTCTGTTGGTGATTATTTGTATTTGTAGTACGTGGGTGAAGAATTTATAGCGTTGTGGTTGGAACAAAATTCGTCAGTGAAGCACTTGTCCCGGAAGTGTTCGAACGAAATCAGTTGTGAGTTGTGTGTAAACCTTTTTCATCCATAAACAAAGGGGGTTTGGCGGGTGCATGGAATTACTTTTGGGTCTTTGTTTGGAGGACGGGATGAATAATTGTAAACGAATCCGACAAAGATTAAAAAAAGATGTACAGGTTCGTAAGTGCTTGCGTAACTGTTTCGTGAATCTGGTTCCAAGGAGCCTGTAGAGCGGCGAACCTTGACTGTCAGCCTTATTCCCTCCACACCCTCTTCTCTAACCAACTGATATTCAGAGACCTTGGTGAGTGTGATTGTCATGTAGTGTATTGTGTGTGTGTTTCCTGAATTGTATGAGGTGGAATTTCAAGGGCAGTCGGCCATATTTGCTCACAATTTCTTGTGTCGTGACTCTAAATTTATATTGATTACTAGCTGTACTCGGCCACGCGTTGCTGTGGCTCAGCAACTCATGTGCGTTGCTGAGCCACAGCAACCTTCCCTTGTCTCCCAGTCCTCCCCAACATTCCCCCCTTCCCCGTCCCTTCGTCCTCCCAACCATTCCCCACTCCCTTGTCCCCTCGTCCTCCCCACCATTACGCCCCCCCCCCCTGGTAATGGGGGTAAAACAGATGGCGCTGTTAAAAAAAAACGGCATGCTTCTACCTGTCGCAGGTACTTATATTCACGAAATAAACGGTATGTTTAACAACACAGCTCAATTCCAACACAATGTCAAACAAAATTATTAAATCAAAATGAAAATAAATCGAAATCTATGAAAATTAAATTTACCAGTGCAATCGGAAACATTGAAATGGAATCGTAACATGTTTAGTAGAGCGAGTGTTGTTCTTACGTGCAACAGATGGCGCTGTTTTTTTAAAAAAACATGTTTTTGCCTGTCACAGGTTTGGCAACTATATAGTACATATTTAAAAACACGCTTCTATTCAAACGGAACGTTGTGTCTAAATTTCAAAGCAATCGGTGAAGAACTTTCGGAGATTACAGCATGTGTTGCTCTTGCGTCCAACAGATGGCGCTGTTTTTAAACAAACGCAAGTTTTTTCCTGTCACAGGTGAAGCATGTATATAGTAGGTTTATAAATCACGCCTCTATTCGAATGTAACGTTGTGTAGCAATTGGTAAAGAGGTTTCAAAGATTTCCCTCACATGAAAAACACAGTTTTTCAAAAAAGCGTGTTTTTTTCCCGTCAGAGACCTGACATCTATAAAATATGTATATAAAGACTATAAAAATCCGTTCGGATGTGAATGGAACGTTGTGTGAACATTTCAAAGCAATCGGTTAGGAACTTTTGGAGATTAGCGATTTTGAACAAACGAACATTTCCATTTTATTTGTATAGATGGTTAAGTCTAGGTACGAATTAATATTGATTATGGTTAAGTCAAGGTTCAATAATTACCCACCATTAGTCTTGCATCATCATAAACATATTTAATAATTGTTCATATTTAATAATTGTTCATATTTAATAAACGAACATATTTAATAATTTAATATCATTAAGTAATTTTTAACTATCCTTAATTTTGACTGTCTTATCAAAAGGGGTGGCGTGGGCGTGAGGGGTGGCGTGGGCGTGAGGGGTGGCGTGGGCGTGAGGGGATTGTATCTTGGATACAATCCTACCATTATGCAAAGCAAAAACGAGATTGAAGAGCTCTTCACTCGAGCGATTCCATTCATTCGATTCGAAGATTTCCCGATTCGTTACACTGTGACCGTATATAACCACAGTGACCTGGTCACCACACCATGACCATAGTGACCTGGTCACCACACCATGACCATAGTGACCTGGTCACCACACCATGACCATAGTGACATGGTCACCACACCATGACCACAGTGACCTGGTCACCACACCATGACCACAGTGACCTGGTCACCACACCATGACCATAGCGACCTGGTCACCACACCACGACCATAGTGACCTGGTCACCACACCATGACCATAGTGACCTGGTCACCACACCATGATCATAGGTCCATGGTCCATGACTGCCCATGACCAATGATCCCTGCCCTTGACTTGGGCAGGGATGAGGGGTGGGGGAGGGGGTGGTGGATGAGAGACAGGGGGGTGCCCCTTACTCTGGAGCGGGGGTTCGAGTAAGAATGAGTGGTGGGGGTTATGAGCAGGTATAAGGGGACTGTGGTTAGGGGGATAAAAGGACGGAAACAGTAGAGGAGAACTGGATAGAAACGAAGGTTTTTTATTCTGAGTTTGAGGGGATGGGCGGGCAAACACACTGATCTCGGCAGGAACTTTTGTGTGTGTTCTTAAATCTGGATGGATGAATCCGGATTTACCGTCTCTGGGCAGCATGCGCCAGAATCCGCTTGGTTATATGACCTTCTGATTTGGAACGTCGCAGACGACCCTCCTCCAGCACCCCAGGACAGAAAACCTAATGTTTGTGGGTGGTTCGATTCCCTGACATTGTCGTCCTCGTTCCCCACCTCCACCCCTTCCACTTGCACATGTTTGGGAGGTATAATTAGCTGGTAAGAGCCCTGGTCTGCCGAGGCTAACCATAGCCGTGCTACTTGCCCCGCTCCTGTGCCAGGTAAGTCCACTACGGGCTCACCATAGCCCATGCTACTTGGAACTTATGTTCCGAGTAGCTGAATCTAAAACAACAACAGCAAACCTGGTCTGAGCAGCACCCTCGACTCGGCCACCTGGGGAGACTCATTACCTGCCTGGTGCACCTGTGTGTGTATTCACCTAGTTGTATTCATCTAGTTGTGCTTGTGGGGGTTGAGTTCTGGCTCTTTCCGCCCGCCTCCCAATCGTCAATCAACTTTTTTTCTATTTTTTCACACACCTATTTCTCATTGTTGTAGGTGCCAGAGAACCTAGGTCTAGTTTCAGCTCATTGGGTGTAGACCTAGAAAGGGGGTAGTTTCTAGAGCAAGATGCCTTTAGGGGTGGAGCTTAAACTTCACCTTGAAGGATGCAGAGCAAAAGATTTTTAGTGTGACCTGGACTAGTGCAAGAGGGGCTGGGGATAGCGACCACCAGGCCACAACATCGCCTGAGAAAGCAGTGGAAAAGGTAAATGTCTGTTGAGTTTTACTAAGTAAAATGTGCTTAGGTAAATTCCCTAAGCCCTGGTGCTAGTTGACTAGCCTCCTCCCGAGTCAATTAGCCTAATTATTAAAGTTATTGGAATAGTGGTGGCGGCATTTGTTTGTTTTAAATGAATAACCTTATCATTCATCCAGTAAGTAATTGTTGTAGAGATATCTTTAACATCTTGGTCATTTCTCCTCCCTTCCTCCCCCCCCAACCCCCGATAACTGGTTTTGAGCATTTTCCGCTGTGAGAGCAAACTCATCCAGTTCTTGGGGTTATACAATATCATTACTACAGCCTTAGGGGTTACCAGTTGATAGCAGCCATTACAGTGATTCTTACAATAACAGCAGTACTTGATTATCATAACCGTATCTGTAGTGATATCGAGAAGTGCTACAATGGTAGCAGCGAGTTGTGCATTTAAACAGAAGTGTTACTCTTCACCAATTGTTACAGGCTCTTATCATATCTACATTTGAACCTGTGTAATCAGTCAGCCTCCAACACATCACTGACTGATGCATTCCTTTAATGTGTGTGTGTGTGTGTGTGTGTGTGTGTGTGTGTGTGTGTGGTGTGGTGTGTGTGTGTGTGTGGTGTGTGTGTGTGTGTGTGTACTCACCTGTGTATTCACCTAGTTGTGTTCACCTAGTTGTGTTCACCTAGTTGTGTTTGCGGGGGTTGAGCTTTTGCTCTTTCGGCCCGCCTCTCAACTGTCAATCAACTGTTTACTAACTACTTTTTTTCCACACTACACACACCCCAGGAAGCAGCCCGTGACAGCTGACTAACTCCCAGGTACCTATTTACTGCTAGGTAACAGGGGCATTCAGGGTGAAAGAAACTTAGCCCATTTGTTTCTGCCTCGTGCGGGAATCGAACCCGGGCCACAGAATTACGAGTCCTGCGCGCTATCCACCAGGGTACCAGGCCCCGTACTCACCTAATTGTACTCACCTAATTGTGCTTGCGGGGGTTGAGCTTTGGCTCTTTGGTCCCGCCTCTCAACTGTCAATCAACAGGTGTACAGATTCCTGAGCCTACTGGGCTCTATCATATCTACATTTGAAACTGTGTATGGAGTCTGCCTCCACCACATCACTTCCTAGTGCATTCCATTTATTAACTACTCTGACACTGAAAAATTCTTTCTAACGTCTCTGTGGCTCATCTGGGTACTAAGTTTCCACCTGTGTCCCCTTGTTCGTGTCCCACCCGTGGTGAAGAGTTTGTCTTTGTCCGCCCTGTCAATTCCCCTGAGAATTTTGTAGGTGGTTATCATGTCTCCCCTTACTCTTCTGTTTTCCAGGGATGTGAGGTTCAGCTCCTTTAGCCTTTCCTCGTAGCTCAATCCTCTCAGTTCCGGGACGAGCCTGGTGGCATACCGCTGAATCTTCTCTAACTTTGTCTTGTGTTTAACTAGGTATGGACTCCAGGCTGGAGCTGCATACCCGTGTGTGTGTGTGTGTGTGTGTGTGTGTGTGTGTGTGTGTGTGTGTGAGTGTGGAAAAAAATAATAGTAACAGTTGATTGACAGTTGAGAGGCGGGCCGAAAGAGCAGCGCTCAACCCCCACAAACACAACTAGGTGAGTACACACACACAAAGGTGCAGCTGACAGGTAACGACACTCCCCAGATGGCGGAGGGACCGGCGCTCACCAAAAGAGTCGCCCAATCAGCCAATTTATCGCAGCCTCAGGGTAAAGTGATTACATCCAGACACCAGACCCACTCTCCCCACCTGGGTAGTTATCTAATTATTTGTGTTGGTCTGAAACCATATTACGGTTCCAGTAATAGTATGCTTGTAACTTGGTAAGTGAACTATTGTCCTAAATGGAGAATATTCTCACTACACTACACACAGAGATCACACTAACGTGATGCATCAAATGAACAAATCCACAAGGACTGTGACGAGGGTTTTGGGTTTAGAGCCCGAGAGCATCCCAGACGCTGCTTTAATCGACTGCCCTACGACATGGTCAAAGAATTGCAACCAGAAGTTCTACTGCCCTTACTTGGACCCCTGCAGCCTCTCTGAGACACAAACCAGGATTTTACGCAATTCCCCCCATGCACTCGAGCTCTTTTATTCTCAAGTTATATCTTTATATCAAACTATATCAATGGTTTAAAATGTAAACAAATCTATGGTTTTGCTTGTTTTATTGAAATGTGTTAAGCCTAGGTTTGCTTTAGAATGAAATTCTAGGAGACACCCAAACAGTTTTTGAATTTCATAATTCGCATTTGAGAATAAAGTTTTGTTTTAATGTAATGCACAAAGAAATCACACTAACATGATGTATCAATGAGAAAATTAGTCTGAGCTATGAGTAGAATTAGAATCTGCACACCATTCGAACCCTAAGCCCACTCCTTAAACCACTGAACCATGACATGTTAGAAGTAATACAATCTGGGATGCAGCAAAATTCTCCAGGGGTTCTGAGGCTTCCACTGAAACCAAGTTAAGGTTTCACACATTAACCACATATACCTCTGGCTGTGGTATAGGAGTCCTAACCCCCAAATCTTCTCTTCAAATGCACAAAGAAATAACATTAAAGTGATGTATCAATGAGAAAATCATTAGCAGCCATGATGGAGATTCGAACCTGCACACTTGGTACTCCCAAACACATGCCTTAAACCACTGTTCCACTACATGCTAAAAAAAATACAACTTTGGACTCAACTGAATAGAGGAAACCTCAGGACCTTTAAAGGGTTCAGTTGAACCCCAGTAAGTACTTTTTTTAGCATGTCATGGTTCAGTGGTTTAAGGTGCATGCTTGGGAGTACCCAATGAATAGGTTCGAATCCTCCTCATGGCTCCTATGATTTTCATCTTGGATTAATGTAACGAAACCTAACCCAACCTTACCTAATCTAACGTACCCTAATCTTATCTAATCTACCCTAACTTAATCTAACCATGGATAAGGTGTAGATAACAGTACTAATTATGAAGTGATACCCCTTCAGGAGAGGTTGAGCTAATTATACCTCCCAAACATGTGCAAGTGGAGAGAGTGGAGGTGGGGAACGAGGACGACAATGTCAGGTGGAACGAACCACCCACAAACATTAGGTTTTCTGTCCTTCCTGGGGCGCTGGACGCAACCCGTCCTCTTAAAAAGAACGTCACTTTTGGCCCGTATGCGCGATATGGCCAAATTTCGACGTAATTTGAAATGAAATCGACTCACAAAAGTGACGTTCTGTTCCGTTTTCTATTTGAGTCGTCCGGCGTACGCGCAGAGGTTATGAGAGGACACTTTAAATTAACGTTTTTCATAACGTTTTGAAACTTTATGAGAATTTCCTGCCCACCTAACCTATCAGAGGACCCTTAACTTACTGTTGTTGAAAAAAAAATCCAAATATATTTTCATATTTTTTTCATTTTCAAATTACGTCCAAATTCGGCCATACGAGCAAACGGCCAAATGCGACGTTCTTTTTAAGAGGACAGGTTACGAGGGTCGTCTGCTACGTTCCTAACCAGAAGGTCACATAAACATGGGTTCTGGCGCGTGTTGCCCAGAGACGGTAAATCCGGATTCATCCATCCAGATTTAAAATCACACATAATGGTTCCTGTCGAGACCAGTGTGTTTGCCCGCCCATCCCCTCAAGCTCACAAAAAAATCTTCGGTTTCCGTCCTGCTCTCCTCTTCTGGGGGTGAGGGGCAGGGCTGAGGAGCTAGGGTGAGGGATTGAGATATGTGGCATGAGTGAGAGGCAGGAATGAGTGGCAGGGGTAGGGATGAGAGGGGGTTGTCAATATCACAAAAAATATAAATGAAGCTAGAAGCAGTTGTAATCACACACACAGACACTGACACAAACTCAGATACAAGAACCCAAGACAAAGAGGAATCCACACAAGATCGAATTCTTTTCGACAAAGATGACCCACAAGGTTACCTAAAGTGACATTCGAGTGAACATAAATTCTGATGCAATAATATTCGTATACAATAGTCCTATGATCTTGTTGGGCATGGTGTGTGTGTGACAACATCACAACAGCCCAGCTTGTGTGCCTAAACCATCCATCAGATAAGTAACGATATGTTTAGTGGGATGCGCAATGGATATGACATGTTCCAAACAATTCCAAAAGCTGTAACAGACTTGGAAGTTTCAACACGGTCATCCAGTCATTAAAAATTGCAACACAATTCCAGGAGACACAATATCCAAAAGCAGCACCAATTCAATACTTGATTAACTTCATCATCATTGATTCAACACTTCACTCTTGGAAAGTGTGCCCACTTGCTTGTGCTCACTGGGATGGATCTCAGCAGTTTATATAGAGAATTAGACCACTGGCATAATACTCATTAACAAACATGGAACAAGAGAAGGTAAAGATACTCAAAATCTTAAGTTATACACAATATGAAAAGTCAGACAAGGTCACAGTTGCAAGGCAGTTGCAAGGTTCTAACTTAAGTCAGACAAGGTCACAGTTGCAAGGCAGACATAGTACCGTGAAATAACCACCGCTTCCTAAACACCTTTACTGAAAGAGGGCCAGTGAGCACAAGTGACCACCGACCAGTAATAGTGACCGACCAGTAATCGGTCACTATTACTGTCACTATCACTAATCGGTTTGGGAGCCGGTCGGCCGAGCGGACAGCACGCTGGACTTGTGATCCTGTGGTCCTGGGTTCGATCCCAGGCGCCGGCGAGAAACAACGGGCAGAGTTTCTTTCACCCTATGCCCCTGTTACCTAGCAGTAAAATAGGTACCTGGGTGTTAGTCAGCTGTCACGGGCTGCTTCCTGGGGGTGGAGGCCTGGTCGAGGACCGGGCCGCGGGGACACTAAAGCCCCGAAATCATCTCAAGATAACCTCAAGAATAGTGACTGTCAATAAAACCAGTTCAGCAGCCCTCACATCCCAGACTACGATGTAAAAAACTGACTGGGAGACATTGAAAAGAAGCAGAAAGGAAGTGATTATCACAGACTTTAAAGACAAGGAAACATTGAACTCAACAGTAAACAAGATATAAATTCATTAGCCGACATCTTTCTCTCCAAAATTCTATGTCTACACGACATACACTGTCTTCTCCTCACTAAGCAAGTAACTGGCAAAAGATTAGACAACCCCTGAATTGGCTTAGTTTCAAGAGAAGAAGTTAAGAGATACTCATCAATGCGTACCAATATAATACGAAGAGCCAATGCTTCCTTTTATGAGATAGATTTAAAGAAGCAAAAGGAAATAAGAAAAATACATGGGAAGCCATCTCTAACATCCTAAGGTCTAAACAACAAGCAGATAAAACTCTCCAAAGATGGTTACACACTTGCAACTGAATTCAATAGCTTCTTTTCATCACTTAGTGCAAACCTTGGATGGAGCAAACCTGGCATCATTCTAGGTCACCTTAATATTGACCTGTGTCAACAAAATAATCAAGTCGACTATTTCCTAAACAACATCAACTCCTGTTGTAAGTCTGTTGCAAGTGGGTGACCATCCTTGGAGAGTTTCATCTGCTTGTTATGTGACTGGTGTTTAGATCCTAGGATGTTAGAGATGGCTTTCCATGTACTTTTCATATTTCCTTTTGCTTCTTTAAATATATTCTCTTAAATAAAGGACATTATTGCCACGCTATTAAAATATCTACATTCAATATAAATCAACTACTTAAAATCCCCAGTCTAGCATTAGATTTAATAAATATTGTTTTCTATGACTGGATCAAACAAATTAATAAATAAAATAAATGCCTCCCTACCTTCGACCATAAATGGACAGAAACCGAACCGTTCCTAGTGACGTGACTAGACCGAGGAAGGAGGACGACGCCATTGTATACCCAGTGAATCTCTCGTGAGGACGCTCTCTAGGCAGCCACGTTAACACTCGTAACCCGAGATTTCTTTACGTTCTTCTGCTGCCATAACTTCATCATTACGGGAGTACCTTGTTTCCAGTTGTCAAAATATTTTACATTTTATTACCGGGCTCTCTAATATTATACTAGACAACCGCTGATGAGGCAGGACAACACCCAAAATAGGATCTTCTTTGGCAACCTGAAGAAACTCTTGGCATCTACCTGTTACAACCCGTGAGGACGTATCGGTGCTACAGCCATGAGGTTCAAACCTGGCTGATTCCCCATGTGTTCTACACTAGTGCCCAAATTGAAGTTACTAGTCAGATAAGACTTTCCAGTACTCAAATTAACCCAAGTAGAATAACCTACTAACCAATTAGTTCAAATTTTCCTGTCAATCTATAATTTTCGATTGTTAGGCTATAATTAATTACCTCCCCCAACTTGTGTAGGAATATGACGAGAGAATTTAAATTCATAGTCTACTCAATTATTCAATTATTTGCTTCAGGGTTGCAAACCCTTAACATGCTTCCCCGCTGTCTGGTATAAAATGTTCTGTCCAAATATCTCACCTGGAAGTCACAGACAACCAAAATTCTTCTCTATACTCATTTCACCGGCGCTCCTTTTATCGTCACACCTTTCCTGTCACCGCAGCCTCCCCCCCACCAACACCACACACCCTCCAAAGCAGGGAACATAAGAACATAAGAACAAAGGTAACTGCAGAAGGCCTATTGGCCCACACGAGGCAGCTCCCATTTATAACCAAAATGAATTGGAAGTCCTCACGAAAACTTTCTTCTTGAGTTACTGTGTTGCCCGACCTCCTGCATCCATGTTTCAGTCATCTCCACTGCTGGGCAAGCAGCTGGCTAGTCTTCCAGTGCAGAGAATGTGTTGCAAGTTTTCACAGAAGGTACTAATGAACGCTTCAACGTCTTCCTTATGTCTGCAACCTTGGAGACAATTCAACCTGTTGTTTTCACGGGAACACCATCCGTCGCAGCGTCTTCCTGTGGCGACACACAACTCCACAGCTGCTCCATTTCTTGTGTCAGTAAGTATAAATCTCTGCTAAAGACAGCATAGAGTTCCGTCAGCTCATGCTTGGACTTCACTCCATCTCAAACATGGTCACATCCAGAAACCAAGTCACTGACTATAGCAACAATCAGTTGGTAGTTGAAAACATACAACATAAAATACAAGACCGTTGAAAACATGCAACCTATAATAACGTTGAAAACATACAACACAAAATAACGTTGAAAACATACAGCCGCTTTGCATCTATTATGAAGGTCTCAGTAAAGGTAGACTGAGTGTAGATGGTAACGCGTCAGTAAGTAGAGGGAACATTGAACAGCTCCCTGCTGACGGGAAGGAGACAATTGAGGAGAGTGTAGTGATATAAGGCTTGATAAAGATGTCTTACCTGTAGTTGAGGACGTTACCGATGAAGGTCATGGCCACCACGACCATGGCGGGCATAAAGGAGCCCCAACACGCCAGGAAGAACACAAGCTTCTGGTACTTCCCAAACCCACCAAGAGACTCGTTTATACCTTCGAAATCCATCGCTGATATTTGTGTTTCAGTCATTATGTTCAGTTTCCCCTTTGTTTTCTTTTAGCAATAAATCACTTGATTATAAGGGAAAATTAATTTATTACAATTAATAGTGTCAATAACTGCAACAATTTTCCCAGTGCTAATGTCTCTAAATTCCAATTTTTTCTGTGATAACAATTAAAAATAATACCATTTTTATTTATCATATGCGCTAGAGAGAATTTACAAAACCAAAATGGTGAAAACTAGTGATGCGAGGCAGTAGTTGACAACATTATAACATAAGAATTAAGAAAACTGCTTCAGAGGTATGCCATCAGACTAGTCCCAGAACTGAGAGGTATGAGTAATGAGGAAAGGCTATGGGAACTAAACCTCACGTCCCTGGAAGATAGAAGAGTCAGAGAAGACATGATCACCACCTAAAAAAATCTCAGAGGAATTGACAGGGTGGACAAAGTATTTAGCATGAGTGGAAAACGAACAATGGGACAGAGGTGGAAACCGAGTACCCAAAATGTGCCACAAAGGAAATGTAAATGTACCACAGAGGACATGTACCATAAAATGAGCCCCTTTCTATATCCATGCTACCATTCTGTTACAAACGTTATCCTCTCTAGATGCTCCACTATTCTCGACCTTATTTCTCTCTCTAGCACTTTAGAAGACATTAGTGACACTGGTCTGTAATTTAGTGCCTCCTGTCATGAATATTAGGACTACATTTGCCTTTCCCATAATGTTGGAAGAATTTCTGTTTCGAATGTTTTATTAAAACCCTCAGTTAGTGGGTGATATAGCACCTCTGCAGCCTCCTTCAGTAGTCATGGTGGATATTAAGTCTGATCTAACTGATATTGTTGCATTTGGTTTCTTTAGGTGTTTGTTAACTTCTTCCACTGTTACTACTATGTCATCCAGTGTTTCCTCTGGCCTTTCATGTCTCGGATCTAGTCTCCATGTTGGTTTTGTTGTAAGGACCTCCTGAAACCTTTTGTTTAGTTCTTCACACACCTTGTCATTTTCTGTAAGACTTTCCCCTTGCCTCTTTAGCCTTTTTAGGCTGTTGTTTTTCTCCTTATATGGCTATAAAAGAGCTTTTATTATTCCTTAGCTTTTGGTGTCATGTCATTTTCAAATTCTCTCTCAGCTTCCCTCCTGACTCTGGAGTAATAATTTCTGGATCTCTTTAGTTCGTGTCTATATTCCTCTGATCCTAGATCTCTTTACATTTTCCGTGCTTTTTTGTTCCTCTCCTGTGCTTCTCTGCACTGTCTATTAAACCAGGTGTTTACTTTGCCTTTTCATCCACCTCCTTCTTGAGTGGGATGTACAGCTCCGTTGCATCTGCACATTTCTGAGCAATAATTCCATCATTTCATTTGTTGTTTTCCCATCCAGTTCCCTCTCCCACGGGACTTCACTCAGAATATCTCTCACCTTACTGTGGTCTACACGTCTATAGTCTCTCATATTTCTTAGTCTATCTAGTTCCTTTAACTCCATTATGTACTGAAGCATGATAATGCAGTGATCACTCGCCCCTCGGGGCATCTCATGCTTTATCTTTTCCACATCTGTCTCATTTTGGGGCAAACACAAAGTCAAGGTTCGCTTCTGAGTCATCTCCCTTCACTCTTGTTGGTTCTGTAATATGTTGCTTCAAGATGTGCTTATCTGCTGCATCTACCAGTTATGATCTACATGTCTCATCACCTTCATGGGGGTTCCTTAATTATCCAGTCTATTTTTAAGTCATTTAAATCCCCAAGTATTATCATTCTGGCTCTCGCTCCCCTTGATACTATGGCTGCTTTTTTTATTATCTTCAGGCAAGTCTCATTGCATTTGCCATATTCTTCCCTGGGCCTTCAGTTGTTAAGTGGGGGATTGTAAATCACTGCTATCACTATCTTCATGTCCCCAAATGTTGCTATTCTCAGTAGTACGTACTCTGGCTGATGAAATTCCTCTGAAACTTTCACTTCCTCAAAGCTTCAGTGTAGCTATAACAGTTGGGCTACACCATCTTCTCCCTTCTCATCCCTTTTTTTCCTTATTGATATTCTTTTGGGATGATTGCATTTCCTATAACACTCATCAGTTTTGTTTCTGTTATTGCAGTAATATGTGGCTGCTCTTTCAACATTCTTTCACATAACTCTACCCCCATATTTGTAACTCTGTCTGTATTTATGTACATAAACTTATTACTTCTCATCTCTACTGGGCTGCTTTGGTTTCTCCCAAGGTGGATTCGTTATAGTTCCATGGCCAATTCTGATAGGGAAGGAGGTGTTTGTTGATTTAGTCACTCATGGCTATTGTGGATGAGCATCTCTATAGGCTAGTTTGACTAATTATTCTCTTGAATTGGGCTGGCTGATGCCTGGCTTTCCTAATCCTGCTTTCATTGCTTTCTGGTCTCCTTCAAGCATTTACTTATTTTGTTTCTCTTATTTTCTTTGCTTCCACTCTATCCTCCTTTGACATGTCTTGTCATGTGGATTACCACATGCCGTGACATGTCAAGTCTCTCTGTCCCTCAATTTTGATTTTCCAGCCAGTATATATTAGACTGGTGAACTACTCTGAAAGATTACTTTCACTGGTTAATTCCTCTCTATTTGGAATCTACCAAGCCTTTGTTCCTTGTTACTCTGGTGTTCCTTGTTACTCTGGTGTTCCTTGTTACCCTGATGTTCCTTGTTACTCTGGTGTTCCTTGTTACTCTGGTGTTCCTTGTTACCCTGGTGTTCCTTGTTACTCTGGTGTTCCTTGTTACTCTGGTGTTCCTTGTTACCCTGATGTTCCTTGTTACTCTGGTGTTCCTTGTTACCCTGGTGTTCCTTGTTACGCTGGTGTTCCCTGTTACTCTGGTGTTCCTTGTTACTCTGGTGTTCCCTGTTACTCTGGTGTTCCTTGTTACCCTGGTGTTCCTTGTTACCCTGGTGTTCCTTGTTACTCTGGTGTTCCCTGTTACTCTGGTGTTCCTTGTTACTCTGGTGTTCCCTGTTACTCTGGTGTTCCTTGTTACTCTGGTGTTCCCTGTTACTCTGGTGTTCCTTGTTACTCTGGTGTTCCTTGTTACTCTGGTGTTCCTTGTTACTCTGGTGTTCCTTGTTACCCTGGTGTTCCTTGTTACTCTGGTGTTCCTTGTTACCCTGGTGTTCCTTGTTACTCTGGTGTTCCCTGTTACTCTGGTGTTCCTTGTTACTCTGGTGTTCCTTGTTACTCTGGTGTTCCTTGTTACTCTGGTGTTCCTTGTTACCCTGGTGTTCCTTGTTACTCTGGTGTTCCTTGTTACCCTGGTGTTCCTTGTTACGCTGGTGTTCCCTGTTACTCTGGTGTTCCTTGTTACTCTGGTGTTCCCTGTTACTCTGGTGTTCCTTGTTACCCTGGTGTTCCTTGTTACCCTGGTGTTCCTTGTTACTCTGGTGTTCCTTGTTACTCTGGTGTTCCCTGTTACTCTGGTGTTCCTTGTTACTCTGGTGTTCCTTGTTACCCTGGTGTTCCTTGTTACTCTGGTGTTCCTTGTTACTCTGGTGTTCCTTGTTACTCTGGTGTTCCTTGTTACCCTGGTGTTCCTTGTTACTCTGGTGTTCCTTGTTACTCTGGTGTTCCTTGTTACCCTGGTGTTCCTTGTTACCCTGGTGTTCCCTGTTACTCTGGTGTTCCTTGTTACTCTGGTGTTCCTTGTTACCCTGGTGTTCCTTGTTACCCTGGTGTGAAGCACTGGGTGGTGTCCCCTGGTGTGAAGCACTGGGTGGTGTCCCCTGGTGTGAAGCACCGGGTGGTGTCCCCTGGTGTGAAGCACTGGGTGGTGTCCCCTGGTGTGATGGCACACTGTTTTTTCGTTACCCCGGTGACCCATGCACGGGCATTGCTAATGGTCAATGACGTCATCAACTTACCTGGGGATTAAAAGGCCGGCTCCTGGCCCCATCATTTTTCGTTGTCTCAGCGACCCCGCACAGGCATTGCTAATGGTCACCCCATCTTCATCTTCCCTTAATAAGTCCGTTTTCTGTTATAGTGTATTTATTCCCATTTTTTCAATATTTATAGCAAAGGGGGATTCAAATGCTGTCTTCTGTCAAGCCTAATGTTCAATGGCGCTAACCATTATATGCTCGTTTTTTTTCTCAATCAGGTATTACTGTACTGTTTCCCATTGTCTAAGATCATTTTATAGCTAAGATTTCATATTAACATAAGAAATAAGTTCAAACCCTGTTACAGTACCAGTATTTACCCAGGTCTTTTTCCTAAATCTAAAACTCATTGCAATTTATGCCCATTGTTTCATATTCTGTCTAGTGTTGATAATTTTAATAGCCTATGAATATCCCCCTTTATCATGTCCAATCATTCGCAGCTCTATCATGTCACATCTATTTCTTCGCCTTTCTGGAGAATGTAATTTAAGCTTTGTCGATCTTTTCTTCAGAGATTGCTTATGTAGCATAGGACAAATAAATATGAAAACCCACTATCATCCATTTGTATGAAAACAGTCTCCTGCCAGGCATGGTGACTTCAATGCAATTTCAGTACTAATCCAATAATTACTGCATAAACGCATAAATGTATATGCATAAATACATATGCACATCTCACAGTCACTCAAAAAAACATGCCTCCCCCACACCTTGCTGTAGAATATATCAAATCAAAATACTCATTCAGTAAAAGCAAGACTCTCATGTTTTGAAATAAGACCTTCTGCAGTCATCTTCTTTTCTGACGTCATCATCCCCAATGCGCTGTAAGCCACCCAATGAGCTCCCAGCCAACTTGCTAATGCGGGTCCTATAGGAGGTTCACACATAAGTGTGAACTCTTAATCACTCCTAATACCTCACCTATACTCTGTGCTTCACCAGAGTCGATAATCGTCTACATTGGCTCGTGTTTTCGCTCATTGCTCCTATTCTCTGTTATTCATAAACCCGATCAAACCATCCTAACCTAACCTAACCTAACTTATTATTTATAACAAACAAATACATTCTACAGACCAGTTGCTGTCATTGTTTAGTGACATCACGAAAAGCGACCTCAGGTATGGGGATGAGGTATTGCTGGCCATTAGCGTATAAGTGTCAAAGTATCACAGCACCTGACTTTTCAAACTATGTGTGTGACGTCACCAGATGGCCAATGCGGCCTTTAGCGTCATACT
>WNGS01042707.1:24610585-24630030 GCA_020271785.1 Procambarus virginalis
AATAATAAGTTAGGTTAGGTTAGGTTAGGATGGTTTGATCGGGTTTATGAATAACAGAGAATAGGAGCAATGAGCGAAAACACGAGCCAATGTAGACGATTATCGACTCTGGTGAAGCACAGAGTATAGGTGAGGTATTAGGAGTGATTAAGAGTTCACACTTATGTGTGAACCTCCTATAGGACCCGCATTAGCAAGTTGGCTGGGAGCTCATTGGGTGGCTTACAGCGCATTGGGGATGATGACGTCAGAAAAGAAGATGACTGCAGAAGGTCTTATTTCAAAACATGAGAGTCTTGCTTTTACTGAATGAGTATTTTGATTTGATATATTCTACAGCAAGGTGTGGGGGAGGCATGTTTTTTGAGTGACTGTGAGATGTGCATATGTATTTATGCATATACATTTATGCGTTTATGTAGTAATTATTGGATTAGTACTGAAATTGCATTGAAGTCACCATGCCTGGCAGGAGACTGTTTTCATACAAATGGATGATAGTGGGTTTTCATATTTATTTGTCCTATGCTACATAAGCAATCTCTGAAGAAAAGATCGACAAAGCTTAAATTACATTCTCCAGAAAGGCGAAGAAATAGATGTGACATGATAGAGCTGCGAATGATTGGACATGATAAAGGGGGATATTCATAGGCTATTAAAATTATCAACACTAGACAGAATATGAAACAATGGGCATAAATTGCAATGAGTTTTAGATTTAGGAAAAAGACCTGGGTAAATACTGGTACTGTAACAGGGTTTGAACTTATTTCTTATGTTAATATGAAATCTTAGCTATAAAATGATCTTAGACAATGGGAAACAGTACAGTAATACCTGATTGAGAAAAAAAACGAGCATATAATGGTTAGCGCCATTGAACATTAGGCTTGACAGAAGACAGCATTTGAATCCCCCTTTGCTATAAATATTGAAAAAATGGGAATAAATACACTATAACAGAAAACGGACTTATTAAGGGAAGATGAAGATGGGGTGACCATTAGCAATGCCTGTGCGGGGTCGCTGAGACAACGAAAAATGATGGGGCCAGGAGCCGGCCTTTTAATCCCCAGGTAAGTTGATGACGTCATTGACCATTAGCAATGCCCGTGCATGGGTCACCGGGGTAACGAAAAAACAGTGTGCCATATCACGACCGTCAAATCTCACCGGGGCAACTAAAAAACAGTGTGCCATATCACGACCGTTGAAAAAAGCAAAACGGTCGTGATATGGCACACTTTATACTACTGGTGTGAAGCACCGGGTGGTGTCCCCTGGTGTGAAGCACCGGGTGGTGTCCCCTGGTGTGAAGCACCGGGTGGTGTCCCCTGGTGTGAAGCACCGGGTGGTGTCCCCTGGTGTGAAGCACCGGGTGGTGTCCCCTGGTGTGAAGCACCGGGTGGTGTCCCCTGGTGTGAAGCACCGGGTGGTGTCCCCTGGTGTGAAGCACTGGGTGGTGTCCCCTGGTGTGAAGCACCGGGTGGTGTCCCCTGGTGTGAAGCACCGGGTGGTGTCCCCTGGTGTGAAGCACCGGGTGGTGTCCCCTGGTGTGAAGCACTGGGTGGTGTCCCCTGGTGTGAAGCACCGGGTGGTGTCCCCTGGTGTGAAGCACTGGGTGGTGTCCCCTGGTGTGAAGCACCGGGTGGTGTCCCCTGGTGTGAAGCACTGGGTGGTGTCGCCTGGTGTGAAGCACTGGGTGGTGTCGCCTGGTGTGAAGCACCGGGTGGTGTCCCCTGGTGTGAAGCACCGGGTGGTGTCCCCTGGTGTGAAGCACTGGGTGGTGTCCCCTGGTGTGAAGCACTGGGTGGTGTCCCCTGGTGTGAAGCACTGGGTGGTGTCGCCTGGTGTGAAGCACTGGGTGGTGTCGCCTGGTGTGAAGCACCGGGTGGTGTCCCCTGGTGTGAAGCACTGGGTGGTGTCGCCTGGTGTGAAGCACTGGGTGGTGTCCCCTGGTGTGAAGCACCGGGTGGTGTCGCCTGGTGTGAAGCACTGGGTGGTGTCGCCTGGTGTGAAGCACCGGGTGGTGTCCCCTGGTGTGAAGCACCGGGTGGTGTCCCCTGGTGTGAAGCACTGGGTGGTGTCCCCTGGTGTGAAGCACTGGGTGGTGTCCCCTGGTGTGAAGCACTGGGTGGTGTCCCCTGGTGTGAAGCACTGGGTGGTGTCCCTTGGTGTGAAACACTGGGTGGTGTCCCCTGGTGTGAAGCACTGGGTGGTGTCCCTTGGTGTGAAACACTGGGTGGTGTCCCCTGGTGTGAAGCACTGGGTGGTGTCCCCTGGTGTGAAGCACTGGGTGGTGTCCCTTGGTGTGAAACACTGGGTGGTGTCCCCTGGTGTGAAGCACTGGGTGGTGTCCCCTGGTGTGAAGCACTGGGTGGTGTTCCCTGGTGTGAAGCACCGGGTGGTGTCCCTTGGTGTGAAACACTGGGTGGTGTCCCTTGGTGTGAAGCACCGGGTGGTGTCCCCTGGTGTGAAGCACCGGGTGGTGTCCCTTGGTGTGAAACACTGGGTGGTGTCCCTTGGTGTGAAGCACTGGGTGGTGTCCCCTGGTGTGAAGCACTGGGTGGTGTCGCCTGGTGTGAAGCACTGGGTGGTGTCCCCTGGTGTGAAACACTGGGTGGTGTCCCTTGGTGTGAAGCACTGGGTGGTGTCCCCTGGTGTGAAGCACTGGGTGGTGTCCCCTGGTGTGAAGCACTGGGTGGTGTCCCCTGGTGTGAAGCACCGGGTGGTGTCCCTTGGTGTGAAGCACTGGGTGGTGTCCCTTGGTGTGAAACACTGGGTGGTGTCCCCTGGTGTGAAGCACTGGGTGGTGTCCCCTGGTGTGAAGCACTGGGTGGTGTCCCCTGGTGTGAAGCACTGGGTGGTGTCCCCTGGTGTGAAGCACTGGGTGGTGTCCCCTGGTGTGAAGCACTGGGTGGTGTCCCCTGGTGTGAAGCACTGGGTGGTGTCGCCTACGATGAGAACGGGAAGGGACTGTCAACACGCTCTACAATACCTACCAACCCTAACACACACACACACACACAGGTACTGCCAATTTTCCTTTGTGCTCATCGATAATTTCAAAGTGAAGTTTCAGCACATATTATTTATTAAGTACGCCAAGGAGAACCGTAACCACGGACGCAGCGTCTATATGTGTACAGTTTATCTTCCCAGGTTCTCCCAGAGAGCACACCCTCACTCGCCAGCGGCCACCACCAGACTGGTACTCAACCTGCCGCTGCCATATGCGGGGGACCTGCTTTCACCTGTGCCTCTGGCACCTGCCACCACACTCCAGATGCTCGATTATCTTCACCGTGACCTTTGGTGCCACGCAGCCCGTCCTCCAAAAATGGGGTAAAAGTAAGAGTCACATAAGCGCAATTATGTACTATGTATGACAGTCAGGAAATGCACTTATTACACTTAGTATTAAAACGTACTGTCATAATTCGGAGGATGGGTTGGTGCCACGTGCTCACACCTGTACCTCTGGCACCCGCCACCACCCTCCAGATAAACAACAATCTCAACAAAAATCACATAATTCTAGGAGATGACATCAATATTGACCTAGGTCAGCGAAATAACCCTCAAGTCAACTATTTCCTAAACAGCATGAACTCCTGTATGCTAATCCCCCACAAGCACCAAGCCCACCTGAATCACTCAAACATCTGCTACTACCTTGGATCACTTATGGACTAACATAACAGCTCTCCTTGCATCTAGTATAATCACTCACAGAACAACTGACCACTATCCTACCTTCCTCGTAGCGAACATGGACATAGCACCACCAGCTAACAAGAAACTTACCTTTAGATTGCACAGTGACGCAGCAATTGGCAATCTCACAAATGCACTCCACATTATAAACTGGGAATCTGAATTTAATAATACTCAGGATATAAATTCATTAACTAATCTCTTCCTTTCCAAAATTATAAGCCTTTACAACACTCATTGTCTTCTCACCAAGCAAGTAACTGGTAAAAGGTTAAACAATCTCTAGCTCACAAATGGCATAATCAGAGCAATCGACAAGAAACATGAATATGAAAAAAATTAGGATTGGCCTAGTTGCAACGGAAGTAGTTAAGAGGTACTCGTCAGTGCTTACCACTATAATAAGAAAAGAAAAACTTTCCTATTATGAGAGTAGATTCAAAGAAGCAAAAGGCAACATGAAAATCACATGGAGAGCCATCTCTAACATCCTAGGATCTAAACAACATTCACGTAACCAGATAAAACTCTCCAAGAATGGTTATACACCTTCAACAGATCTAGAAACAGCAACTGAAATTAATAACTTCTTTTCATCAAAAGCAAGGTTAGCATCAACATCCCCACATGTTGGTGTTAACCTTGCCAGAAAAATCCCGCAGACCCAGACACATGTTACCACATATCTCTCTACTCTCTTCTCCTTTCACCAGTCAGCCCTACAGGTGTTGTGTCCAACATTGACTCACTAAAAACCAAAGCTGGGAACATTAGTGAAATACCATCTATGGTATACAAGAGTGTCTCCCATGCTCTTGCGCCATCCATAGCTTTGCTGTTCAACAAATCTCTAGAGTGTCATACCTTCCCTAATATCCTCAAAAAAAGCAAGAGTAACGCCAGTTTATAAAGGAGGCAATCCGACAAATATAAACAGTTACAGAGCAATATCAAATCTACCTATATTGTCTTGAAAAAATTATTTGTAAACAGATCTACTCCTATCTTGTAAAATTCAACATACTAAGTCCTTGTCAGTTTGGCTTCCGCTCCCAAAAATAGTACCAATGAGGCAATTATTAGTCAACTCATTATTAGTCAATTATTAGTCAAATCCTCGTCAACAGTCTGCTTGACCTAATCTACTCAGCCCTTGACAAAAATGAGTTTCCGACTGGACTCTTCATTGACCCGAGAAAGGCCTCTGACACTGTTAACCATAACTACCTCTTACTTAAAGTCCGCCATTATGGAATCCGAAGCCATGCTCTGAACTACATCCGATCCTATCTTAATGACAGACACCAATACGTAACCACCAATGAATAAAAAAGCTTGAATATGAGAAGAAATACAGAATAGGGGTCATTTTCAAAAGGATTGTGTAAGAAGTGCTCTTTATTACTATCTACCATAGTAGAAGGGACTAAAACAAGCTACTATGAAAATAAATTCAATCAAATAAAGGGTAACATAAAAAACATGGAACACTTTTCACAAACATTAAGGTCAAAGAATAACACAAATAAAAACAATAATTTCTTCTTATCGTGAGTCTACCGATTCTCAAGAACCTCGTCAACTGTTATGATATAAGCAAGCGATGAGTCACAATAACGTGGCTAAAGTATGTTGACCAGACCACACACTAGACGGTGAAGGGACGACGACGTTTCGGTCCGTCCTGGACCATTCACGAGAATGGTCCAGGACGGACCGTAACGTTGTCGTCCCTTCACCTTCTGGTGTGTGGTCTGGTCAACTGTTATGATATAATCCTTCACTTGAGACCAAATCAATATATTCACTGAGTAGAGTCAATTTACACAGGCAAGAGTTTGTCGGTCCTTGACGATAGCAAAGTAAAGATGTACAGGTTCGTAAGTGCTTGCGTAACTGTTTCGTGAATCTGGCTCCAAGGGGCCTGTAGAGTGGGCCTTGACTGTCAGCCTTATCCCCCCCCCCGCCCGCTCCTCTCTAACCAGCTGATATTCAGAGACCTTGGTGAGTGTGATTGTCATGTATTCACCTAGTTGTGCTTGCGGTGGTTGAGCTCTGCTCTTTCGGCCCGCCTCTCAACTGTCAATTAACTGTTTCTAACTACTACTATTTTTTTTCACATCACACACACACACTCCAGGAAGCAGCCCGTGACAGCTGACTAATTCCCAGGTACCTATTTACTGCTAGGTAACAGGGGCATAGGGTGAAAGAAACTCTGTCCAATGATTCTCGCCGGCGCCGGAATAGGTAGACGGTAGAGCGACGGTCTCGCTTCATGCAGATCGACCATTTGGTCACCATTTGGTCACCATTTGGTCCGGGAGACATCTCCCGTCACGCAGGGTGCAGTTGCACCTCCACAGATCTCCAGTATCATCTTTTGATACTGGTAATGGCTCAAAAGGGCCACCACTTATGGGCTATTCATGCCCGTGCCACCTCTTGGGTGGCTTAATCTTTATCAATCAATCTTCATGCAGATCGGTGTTCAATCCCCGACCGCCCAAGTGGTTGGGTACCATTCCTCCTCCTCCTCCTCCTCGTCCCATCCCAAATCCTTATCCTGATCCCTTCCCAGTGCTATATAGTCGTATTGGCTTGGCTCTCTCCCCCTGATAGTTCCTAGTTCGCCGGCGCCGGGGATCGAACCCGGGACCACATGGCCAGCGTACTGTCCGCTTGGCCGGCCGGCCCCGTATGTGGTGTATTGTGTGTTTCCTGAATTGTATGTGGTAGAATTTCAAGGGTAGTCGGCCATATTTGTCACAATTTCTTGTGTAGTGACTCTGAATTAATATTAATTATGGTTAAGTCTAGGTACAATAATTACCCACCATTAGTCTTGCATCATCATAAACATATTTAATAATTGTTCATATTTAATAAACGAACATATTTAACAAATTTAATATCATTAAGTAATTTTTAATTATCCTTAATTTTGACTGTCTAAAATCTTGGATACAATCCTACCATTATGCAAAGCAAAAGCGAGATTGAAGAGCTCTTCACTCGAGCGATTCCATTCATTCGATTCGAAGATTTCCCGATTCGTTACACTGTGACCGTACATAACCACAGTCAACTGGTCACCACACCATGACCACAGTGACCTGGTCACTGTTACGTACTCATAGCTGAATACATATATAAATTTAAATAAACTTTTGTTCTATTAACTGTATATGTATATTTATATTATAATTGTCATTTATCGTGTGGTGTGGCAATATCAGTGGGTACAGGAGCGGGTTGTTTTTCACACGTCTAAGACCTGTTAGATTCGGGAAAGAGATTTTGCTGGACCTGTTCAGTTATGGGAGCTCCAGATGTCACCTTTTACTATTCATTGATTTCATAATATACGGTAATTAAGCAGGTGGCATTGTAACTTATAATTTTTGTAAGTAACTATTATAGTTTCTTTGTATCCTTACGTACTTTGAGAACCAGTGGTGGTTCAATTAGTTTTAAATATTAAAAAGTCTGAATTTTTCCATCTCGCATCCGGGATGAGGCAGGAGGGGGGAGAGACTTATGGGTAGAGAGGGAGCGGGCGTCAGTCGCTGGCCAGGACTCGGAGGAGCCAGGACTCGGAGGAGTAATCTTGTTGGAGTTAAGTCTGGGTTTTGTTTCTTGTCATTAGTAGTTATTTGTTCTGGGAGAGACAGTATATATTGTTTGTTGTAATAAGTGAAATATAGTGATCATCTGTAAGTACATATTATTGAATATATCTATATATAAACATGCATATTTCTTCAGTCCTAACGGAATATTTATTTTTATTGCTCAGTACTTATTATGGAGTTATACTGGTGACCCGCTTTAGACAACCGCAGTGGTAGTATCCCTAGACCCTTAAGTTATGTGGTTGTAGGATCACGAGCAGTAACAAACGATAGGTAACAGTCACCACACCATGACCATAGTGACCTGGTCACCACACCATGACCATAGGTCCATGGTCCATGACTGCCCATGACCAATGATCCCTGCCCTTGACTTGGGCAGGGATGAGGGGTGGTGGATGAGAGACAGGGGGGTGCCCCTTACTCTGGAGCGGGGGTTCGAGTAAGAATGAGGGGTGGGGGTTAGGAGCCGGTATGAGGGGACTGTGGTTAGGGGGATAAAAGGACGGAAACAGTAGAGGAGAGCTGGATAGAAACCGAAGGTTTTTATTCTGAGCTTGAGGGGATGGGTAGGCAAACACACTGGTTTCGGCCGGAACTTTTGTGCGTGTTCTTCAATCTGGATGGATGAATCCTGATTTACCGTCTCTGGGCAGCATGCGCCAGAATCCGCTTGGTTATATGACCTGATTTGGAACGTCGCAGACGACCCTCCTCCAGCACCCCAGGACAGAAAACCTAATGTTTGTGGGTGGTTCGATTCCCTGACATTGTCGTCCTCGTTCCCCACCTCCACTTGCACATGTTTGGGAGGTATAATTAGCTGGTAAGAGCCCTGGTCTGCCGAGGCTAACCATAGCCGTGCTACTTGTCCCGCTCCTGTGCCAGTAAGTCCACTACGGGCTCACCATAGCCCATGCTACTTGGAACTTATGTTCCGAGTAGCTGAATCTAAAACAACAACAACAAACCTGGTCTGAGCAGCACCCTCGACTCGGCCACCTGGGGAGACTCATTACCTGCCTGGTGCACCTGTGTGTGTATTCACCTAGTTGTATTCATCTAGTTGTGCTTGTGGGGGTTGAGTTCTGGCTCTTTCCGCCCGCCTCTCAACTATCAATCAACTATTTTTCTATTTTTTCACACACCTATTTCTCATTGTTGTAGGTGCCAGAGAACCTAGGTCTAGTTTCAGCTCATTGGGTGTAGACCTAGAAAGGGGGTAGTTTCTAGAGCAAGATGCCTTTAGGGGTGGAGCTTAAACTTCACCTTGAAGGATGCAGAGCAAAAGATTTTTAGTGTGACCTGGACTAGTGCAAGAGGGGCTGGGGATAGCGACCACCAGGCCACAACATCGCCTGAGAAAGCAGTGGAAAAGGTAAATGTCTGTTGAGTTTTACTAAGTAAAATGTGCTTAGGTAAATTCCCTAAGCCCTGGTGCTAGTTGACTAGCCTCCTCCCGAGTCAATTAGCCTAATTATTAAAGTTATTGGAAGAGTGGTGGCGGCATTTGTTTGTTTTAAATGAGTAACCTTATCATTCATCCAGTAAGTAATTGTTGCAGAGATATCTTTAACATCTTGGTCATTTCTCCCCCTTCCTCCCCACCCCCAACCCCCGATAACTGGTTTTGAGCATTTTCCGCTGTGAGAGCAAACTCATCCGGTTCTTGAGGTTATACAACATCATTATTACAGCCTTAGGGGTCACCAGTTGATAGCCATTGCAGTGAGTCTTACAATAATAGCAGTACTTGATTATCATAACCATAAGCGTAAGGGTAGTGAGAAACCCTTACCCAACCTTACCTAATCTAACGTACCCTAACCTAATCTAATCTACCTTAACTTAGCCAAACCATGGATAAAGTGTAGATAACAGTACTAATTATGAAATGATACCCCTTCAGGAGAGGTTGAGCTAAATATACCTCCCAAACATGTGCAAGTGGAGAGGTGGAGGTGGGGAACGAGGACGACAATGTCAGGTGCAACGAACCACCCACAAACATTAGGTTTTCTGTCCTTCCTAGGGTGCTGGAGGAGGGCCGTCTGCTACATTCCTAACCAGAAGGTCACATAAACATGGGTTCTGGCACGTGTTGCCCAGAGACGGTAAATCCGGATTCATCCATCCAGATTTAAAATCACACATAATGGTTCCTGTCGAGACCAGTGTGTTTGCCCGCCCATCCCCTCAAGATCACAAAAAATCTTCGGTTTCCGTCCTGCTCTCCTCTTCTCGGGGTGAGGGGCAGGGCTGAGGAGCTAGGGTGAGGGATTGAGATATGTGGCATGAGTGAGAGGCAGGAATGAGTGGCAGGGGTAGGGATGAGAGGGGGTTGTCAATATCACAAAAAATATAAATGAAGCTAGAAGCAGTTGTAATCACACACACAGACACTGACACAAACTCAGATACAAGAACCCAAGACAAAGAGGAACCCACACAAGATCGAATTCTTTTCGACAAAGATGACCCACAAGGTTACCTAAAGTGCCATTCGAGTGAACATAAATTCTGATACAATAATATTCGTATACAATAGTTCTATGATCTTGCTGGGCATGGTGTGTGTGTGACCACATCACAACAGCCCAGCTTGTGTGCCCAAACCATCCATCAGATAAGCAACGATATGTTTAGCGGGATGCGCAATGGATATGTCATGTTCCAAACAATTCCAAAAGCTGTAACAGACTTGGAAGTTTCAACACGGTCATCCAGTCATTAAAAATTGCGACACAATTCCAGGAGACACAATATCCAAAAGCAGCACCAATTCAATACTTGATTAACGTTATCAACATCGATTCAACACTGAACCAACTTCACTCTTGGAAAGTGTGCCCACTTGCTTGTGTTCACTGGGATGGATCTCAGCAGTTTATATAGAGAATTAGACCACTGGCATAATACTCATTAACAAACATGGAACAAGAGAAGGTAAAGATACTCAAAATCTTAAGTTATACACAATATGAAAAGTCAGACAAGGTCACAGTTGCAAGGCAGTTGCAAGGTTCTAACTTAAGTCAGACAAGGTCACAGTTGCAAGGCAGACATAGTACCGTGAAATAACCACCGCTTCCTAAACACCTTTACTGAAAGAGGGCCAGTGAGCACAAGTGACCACCGACCAGTAATAGTGACCGACCAGTAATAGTGACTGTCAATAAAACCAGTTCAGCAGCCCTCACATCCCAGACTACGATGTAAAAAGCTGACTGGGAGACACTGAAAAGAAGCAGAAAGGAAGCGAATATCACAGACTTTAGAGACAAGGAAACATTGCACTCAACAGTAAACAAGATATAAATTCATTAGCCGACATTTTTTTCTCCAAAACGCTATGCCTCTACAACACACACTGTCAAATGAACAAATCCAAAAGGGCCGTGACAAGGACTCGAACCTGAGTCCGAGAGCATCCAGACGCTGCCTTAATCGACTGAGCTACAACATGGTCAAAAAGAGTTGAAACCAAAGTTCTACTGAACTTACTGGATCCTGCAGCCTCTCCGAGGCACAAACCAGGGTTTTACACAACCGCCCCCATGCACTCGAGCTATGTCAATAGGCCGTTCTCCCTTTTCGCTCTTACTTCATTACACACAAAAATCACAATTGAGTGATGCATCAAATGCATCTTCGGTTTCAACTCCTTTTGATCATGTCGTAGCTCAGTCGATTAAGGCAGCATCTGGGATGCTCTCGGACGCAGGTTCGAATCCTCGTCACGGCCCTTGTGGATTTATTCATTTGATGCATCACGCAATTGTGATTTCTGTGCGTAACACACACTGTCTTCTCCTCACTAAGCAAGTAACTGCCAAAAGATTAGACAACCCCTGAATTGGCTTAGTTTCAAGAGAAGAAGTTAAGAGATACTCATCAATGCGTACCAATATAATATGAAGAGCCAAAGCGTCCTTTTATGAGAATAGATTTAAAGAAATAAAAAGGAAATATGAAAAATACATGGGAAGCCATCTCTAACATCCTAAGGTAACACAACAAGCAGATAAAACTCTCCAAAGATGGTTACACACTTGCAACTGAATTCAATAGCTTCTTTTCATCACTTAGTGCAAACCTGGGATGGAACAAACCTGGCATCATTCTAGGTGACCTTAATATTGACCTGTGTCAACAAAATAATCAAGTCGACTATTTCCTAAACAACATCAACTCCTGTTGTAAGTCTGTTGCAAGTGGGTGACCATCCTTGGAGAGTTTCATCTGCTTGTTATGTGACTGGTGTTTAGATCCTAGGATGTTAGAGATGGCTTTCCATGTTCTTTTCATATTTCCTTTTGCTTCTTTAAATATATTCTCTTAAATAAAGGACATTATTGACACGCTATTAAAATATCTACATTCAATATAAATCAACTACTTAAAAACCCTGGTCTAGCATTAGATTAAAAAAAAAATTCTATGACTGGATCAAACAAATAAATAAATAAAATAAATGCCTCCCTACCTTCGACCATAAATGGACAGAAAACCGAACCGTTCCTAGTGACGTGACTAGACCAAGGAAGGAGGACGACGCCATTGTATACCCAGTGAATCTCTCGTGAGGACGCACTCTAGGCAGCCACGTTAACGCTCGTAACCCGAGACATATTTACGTTCTTCTGCTGCCATAACTTCATCATTACGGGAGTACCTTGTTTTCGGTTGTCAAAATAATTTACATTTTATTACCGGGCTCTCTAATATTATACTAGACAACGGCTGATGAGGCAGGACAACACCCAAAATAGGATCTTCTTTGGCAACCTGAAGAAACTGTTGTCATCCACCTGTTACAACCCGTGAGGACGTATCGGCACTACAGCCATGAGGTTCAAACCTGGTTGATTCCCCATGTGTTCTACACTAGTGCCCAAATTGAAGCTTACTAGTCAGATAAGACTTTTCAGTACTCAAATTAACCCAAGTAGAATAACCTACTAACCAATTAGTATAAATTTTCCTGTCAATCTATAATTTTCGATTATTAGGCTATAATTAATTACACCCCCCCCCCCAACTTGTGTAGGGATACGACTTGTGAGAAAATTTAAATTCATACAGTCCACTCAATTATTTGCTCCGGGTAGCAAACCCTTAACTTGCTTCCCCGATGTCTGGTATAAAATGTTCTGTCCAAATATCTCACCTGGAAGTCACTAACAACCAAAATTCTTTTCCTTACTCATTTCACGGAGCTCCTTCCATCGTCACACCTTTCTGCCACCCCCCCCCCCCCCCCCCCCCAAACACCACACACCCTCCAAAGCAGGGAATGAATTGAAACTCCCCAGAAAACTTTCTTCTTGAGTTACTGTGTTTGCCCCACCTCCTGCATCCATGTTCAGTCATTGTAACTAGAACTGTAATATAGGAAGTTCATAGATTTAACCTTGAAAGTGGTAGTGACTGGTAGCCTGGGGCATTCCCAAAGGATTAGTGTAGATAACGGCAACATGCGGAAAGAATTAAATATACTTAGCATTAGAGATAGAATATTTGAAATTAATCTTATGATGGGACTAAAGCTTCTGCGTGATAACAAAAACAACATTGTGTCAGTTGCTCTGTTAGAACACATACGAAATGGAACTAGCGAGTCTAAGTGGATTCAAAGAACAGCCACTCATATTAAAATGATGGGACTGCATGATGTATATACAGATGAAAGAGTTCAGCACTTCCTTCCACCCTGGCAGATAGTACCTTTTGACATCCTGACCCCTGCATACCCCACCAAGAAACTAATCACAAACAACCCTCATGCTCAGCTTGCTGCTAAATTAAGCACCATAGAACACATTCACAATATACAAGCTGAAAACAACATTGCACAGACAATATACACTGACGGATCACTCAATACAGCTACAGGGAGGGCAGGAAGTGCTGTTATTGCTCATCAGCCCGATGGCAGCACAATTGAGAGGAATATCCGAATTAGTAACTGGGCGTCCACTATGCAAGCCGAGTTGGTAGCGATACTGGTAGCACTCGAAATTATTGACAACACTGAAGTAGACAGCTTAATTATTTCTGACTCCCTTTCCTCACTACGAGCAATAAACAGTTTGCAATCAAGTAATAACGTGCTTGTCTTGGAAGCTAGACGTAGATATATAAGAATACTTAGCAAGAGGGTAAATATAAAAATGTTGTGGATTCCTTCTCACATTGGCCTGCAGGAACATGACAAAGTTGACGCCCTTGCTAAGGCTGCAGTAAATAAAGACAGTGTTGAACGGAATCTTGAGTTATCAAATAGGTCCCTTAAAAGTGTCATTAGACGAGAACTCCTGGATGGATTTGAAGAAAGTAGAACTGTGCAAACTGGAATTAGCAGGTCCATTGTTCATCACATTGAAATGTGTGAAGTAAAACATGTGTATGGGGCAAGTAATAAAGTCAGTAGACTAACAGATGTTGTCACAGCTCGTATAAGACTTGGCTACAAGTATCTCTGGCAGTTCGGCTTGTATAGGGATCTAGATGAAGTAAAGTGTAAAGTGTGTGGACAAAGACAGGGACACACACTAGAACACTATATCTTGGATTGTAGTAAAATTGAGCCATTTAGAGATAGATCTAAACTCACTCTGTATGATATGGCAACCTATCTTATTACCATGGGAAAATTACCTGAAATACTTGCACTGTATCCACATTTCGCTTCCAGTAGATGAACGACATACGAGATTCAGAAACAAGTAGTGTATTTTTGAAGACTAACAAGAAACAGAAGCTCCCCTATGACTCTGTAATGTCCCCATTGGTCAAACTATTATGTATTAGCGATAAGACCTACCATTAATGTATGATGACTTACTGTAAATATGTAGCTCTTGAAATAGCACTTTCTCTGTAACTAGCTGACATTGTAACTATAAGGTGTGAAGGATAGATGAAATTGTTTATGTAATAATCTAAGATGAGGTCTGATAAAGACCTTTTATGCCCTCTGTAATGCTTTTGCGCTACCGCTCACAGGATGAGTATGGGGTGCACAATAAACTAGCCGCCTTCGGCGGCAACAATCAAAACGGTGGCGCCAACTGCCTCCCGTGACGTTTCTTCGAACTAGGAGTATTATGAATGTTTTTTTTTTTTTTGAGATATATACAAGAGTTGTTACATTCTTGTACAGCCACTAGTACGCGTAGCGTTTCGGGCAGGTGCCTGGAATACGATCCCCTGCCGCGAAGAATCGTTTTTTCATCCAAGTACACATTTTACTGTTGCGTTAAACAGAGGCTACAGTTAAGGAATTGCGCCCAGTAAATCCTCACCGGCCAGGATACGAACCCATGACATAGCGCTCGCGGAACGCCAGGCTTAATTTCAATTAATCTCTTAATTTCAGAATTAAGAGGAATTATCAGGCATGGTTAAGTATGTATGTTAAAAACTAACGTTAATTGGGAATAAGTAATAAATCTTGGATGATATCAAAGAGATGGTTGATGTCAGTAAGATTTATATATGTAAGACTCATGTCACCACTGGAAAATAGATACCTACCAATCTATTTGTTAAATCATGTAAATTTGGGTAATACAAGTGGTACTGATTATTGTAATTAACCTGGCTCGAGTATTTAGATAATTCCCATTTGTTTTGGAATTAGAAGTCACCTTTAGTGACAAATACTAGATTTTAGTTAATAATCATTTTCAAATATTAATCTGGCAACTAGCCTCGGGTCAGCCACGGAGGTCAGGCAGGCTGTTGTTGTTGTTGTTGTTTAAGATTCGCTACTTGGAAAAAAAATTCCAAGCAGCACGGGCTATGGTGAGCCCGTAGTTCTCCTTTGTGTCAGACAGGCCTTGGTGGAAGAGGATTATTTAGTGTAGGCTGAACATCAAGTGGGAACAATACCTCTCCCTAAAGCCGGCGGAACATCAGGCCAGGCTGTGGTATTAAGGTATCTGTGTTCTTGAGTTAGTATACTGTAGAAGTCCACATTTTTATTGCTATAGGATTTACAGTGCCTCCGTTCAGTAGGGCTTTCGTTAGGGTATGTACCAAATATTATTTTGATGCATAATTTTTGTTTAATAAATAGTTATAGAATTTATTGTGTTTAGTAGTATTCCCCCCGCCCCTCCCGCACGTTTATTTCACATTACTTTTGAACGCAAGCCTCGTGTCTACACCTAGTTTCCTCATGCAAGTCAACAAGCATTTTCTTAATTAAAAATATAATCCCATATCATTTAATTTCCACATTAACGTAAAGCTTATCCCTCCTTTTCATATAATTGGTGATAGAAATTCATGGTATGCTTAATTGCTGGTATCCTGCTTTCCATCAATTGAGAGATTTATTCAGACATAGCAGGTGGTGGCGGCGATGTTTCAGAGTTTGCAGTTTAACATAGAGGATACAGTGTCTCCGAGTTCGTGATATCTAAACGGTCATACGTTTAGATCTCGAGGAATTGTACTGAAGGTTACTCAGCAGAACTCTGGTTTCTGTATATATTTCTTTAAATTTTCTTCATAACGACTAGCATTTAACCAGTAGTGAGGTTATAGGTTGGCCCCCGTTACATCATCTCCACTGCTGGGCAAGCAACTGATTTGTCTTCCAGTGCAGAGAATGTGTTGCAAGTTTTCACAGAAGGTACCAATGACCGATTCAACGTCTTCCTTATGTCTGCAATCTTGGAGACAACTCAACCTGTTGTTTTCACGGGAACACCATCCGTCGCAGCGTTTTCCTGTGGCGACACACAACTCCACAGCTGCTTCATTTCTTGCATCAATAAGTATAAATCTCTGCTAAAGACAGCATAGAGTTCCGTCAGCTCATGCTTGGACTTCACTCCATCTCAAACATGGTCACATCCAGAAACCAAGTCACTGACTATAGCAACAATCAGTTGGTAGTTGAAAACATACAACATAAAATACAAGACCGTTGAAAACATGCAACCTATAATAACGTTGAAAACATACAACACAAAATAACGTTGAAAACATACAGCCGCTTTGCATCTATTATGAAGGTCTCAGTAAAGGTAGACTGAGTGTACATGGTAACGCGTCAGTAAGTAGAGGGAACATTGAACAGCTCCCTGCTGACGGGAAGGAGACAATTGAGGAGAGTGTAGGGATATAAGGCTTGATAAAGATGTCTTACCTGTAGTAGAGGACGTTACCGATGAAGGTCATGGCAAACATGGGCATGGCGGGCATGAAGGAGCCCCAACACGCCAGGAAGAACACAAGCTTCTGGAACCTCCCAAACCCACCAAGAGACTCGTTTATGCCATCGACATCCATCGCTGATATTTGTGTTTCAGTTAATATGTTCAGCTTCCCCTTTGTTTTCTTTTAGCAATAAATCACTTGATTATAAGGGAAAATTAATTTATTACAATTAATAGTGTCAAATAATTGCAAGAATTTTCCCAGTGCTAATGTCTCTAAATTCCATTTTTTAACATAAGAACAAAGGTAACTGCAGAAGGCCTATTGGCCCATACGAGGCAGCTCCTATTTATAACCACCCAATCCCACTCATATTTTCTGTGATAACAATTAAAAATAATACCATTTTTTATTTATCATATGCGCTAGAGAGAATTTACAAAACCAAAATGGTGAAAACTAGTGATGCGAGGCAGTAGTTGACAACATTATAACATAAGAATTAAGAAAACAGCAAAAAGCTTATTGACCCATATATGGCAGCGCCTATTTATATCCCCCCACACTTCAACATTATATATATATATATAATATATATATATATATATATATATATATATATATATATATATATATATATATATATATATATATATACACCCACGTACAGACTGGCGAAACAACTCAACGGCTTACTGACTCCTTATGTCCCTTGCGCCTTCAGCCTGAAGTCCCCGAAGGAATTTGTTGACTTACTGCGGGGAACACGGGCCACAGGGATAAGAGCCTCGTTGGACGTAGAATCACTGTTTACCAACGTGCCTGTGGATGAAACAATCGGGATGATAGTGGACTGAGTGTGTCGTGATCCGGCCTGTATTCCTCTTGACATGCCAGAAAATATCCTGAGGAAACTACTCCAAGCTTGTACTAAGGAGGGACCCTTCTTGAGCCCGGACGGGCACATGTATAAGCAAGTAGATGGGGTCGCCATGGGTTCTCCCCTAGGTGTCCTGTTTGCGAACTTCTACATGGGTACTATCGAGAAAAAAGTCTTAGTCGACTTGAACTTGAAACCGGCCATATACTGCAGGTATGTTGACGACATTTTCACACAGGTACCTGATGTCAGACATCTGCAGGAGCTGAAAGAGGCGTTTGAGCTGAATTCTGTGTTGCGTTTCACTTATGAGATGGAGAAGGATGGGAAGCTGCCCTTTCTAGATGTAACAGTCATGGAAAGGAGCGAAAGTTTCCACACTGCAGTCTACACTAAGGAAACAAACATAGGAATGTGCCTAAATGCCAACAGTGACTGCCCAGACAGGTACAAGAGGAGTGTTGTTAACGCTTATGTCGACCGTGCTCTCAGCCACAGCTCAGAATGGAAGCAAGTCGACGAAGAACTCTGTAGGGTAAGGCAGGTCCTAGTCAACAACGGCTTCTCCAATGGTTTCATTGAAGACATCATAAGAAGGAAAGTGAAACGCCATGCAACCTCTGAAGAGACAACTAATACAACACCTATACCCCTATTAGACTATTTTACAGGAACTTCTTCTCCACAGCTCATAAAACGGAGGAAAGGGTCCTGAAAGATATGTTAATAGAAATGTTATCCCTACAGACAAAAATCAGAAGATACAACTAACGATTTACTATAAAACCAAAAAAACGGCCAGCCTACTCATGAGAAACTCTCCAGACACGGAGCAGAACGCTCTAAAAGAGACAAACGTCGTCTATGCATTCAAATGCCCTCTTGGGGACTGTAAGCCTAAAAAAACTCAGTATATAGGCAAGACAACAACATCTCTTTCCAGGCGTTTAACGATGCATAAGCAACAGGGCTCCATTAAGGAACATATATTCTCTTCCCACAACCAAACCATCACCAGAGAAATCTTAGCAAACAACACAGAAATCATTGATAGATACAGCGACAGCTTGATATCTGCGAGGCACTACACATCAAGAAGTCAACACCAGCAATCAACAGCCAATTAACGCACAACTATATTCTACCCACTTCAAGACTCCGCTCCAATATAGAAACATCAAGAAATATGGGCCAATAGGCCTTCTGCAGTTCTATCTTTTACCCAACTTCTGCAAATCTATACCCATTGTTCCGTGTTCTGTGTTTTGTTGAAAGTTTCTTTTTCACCCCACTATTGTGTTACATCACCTCACCCAAATGCAGGTATAAGAGCCAATGCTGTTTCAGTCATAAGTTAAGTGTGGATAAACTAAAGTCTTTGAAAATGTAATAAGTTTTACGAGACGCGCTCAAGTGTCGCGTCAGACTAGAAATAAAAAATGAAATTTGGAGAATTGATTTTTCATTTACCGTCACCAGTAAAAAGAAACATAAGGAAAATCGAGAAAATTCGTGTTAGAATTATTAATCTTACTTTTTCGGTGATATTTAATAACTTATGTCTACAGGAAAGACTGCTACCAAAATATACTAATATATATATATATACTAATATATATATATATATATATATATATATATATATATATATATCTATATATATATATATATATGTCGTACCTAGTAGCCAGAACGCACTTCTCAGCCTACTATGCAAGGCCCGATTTGCCTAATAAACCATTTTTCCTGAATTAATATATTTTCTCTAAATTTGTTCTTATGAAATGATAAAGCTACCCATTTCATTATGCATGAGTTCAATTTTATTTTATTGGAGTTTTAATTAACGTAAATAAATTTTAATTAATGACCGAACCTAACCTAACCTATCTTTATAGGTTAGGTTAGGTTAGGTAGCCGAAAAAGTTAGGTTAGGTTCGGTTAGTAGGTTAGGTAGTCAAAAAACATTAATTCATGAAAACTTGGCATATGGCAAATCGGGCCTTGCATAGTAGGCTGAGAAGTGCGTTCTGGCT
>WNGS01042707.1:24639862-24652940 GCA_020271785.1 Procambarus virginalis
ATTTATGGACTAACATACAGCTCTCCTTGCATCTAGTATAATCACTCACAGAACAACTGACCACTATCCTACCTTCCTCGTAGCGAACATGGACATAGCACCACCTGCTAACAAGAAACTTACCTTTAGATTACACAGTGACGCAGCAATTGGCAATCTCACAAATGCACTCCACATTATAAACTGGGAATCTGAATTTAATAATACTCAGGATATATATTCATTAACTAACCTCTTCCTTTCCAAAATTCTAATCCTTTACAACACTCACTGTCTTCTCCTCACCAAGCAAGTAACTGACAAAAGGTTAAGCAATCTCTAGCTCACCAATGTCATACTCAAAGCAATCGACAAGAAACATGAATATGAAAAAAAAATTAGGATTGGGCTAGTCGCAAAGAAAGTAGTTAAGAGGTACTCGTCAGTGCTTACCAGTATAATAAGAAAAGCAAAACTTTCCTATTATGAGAGTAAATTCAAAGAAGCAAAGGCAACATGAAAATGACATGGAGAGCCATCTCTAACATCCTAGGATCTAAACAACATTCACGTAACCAGATAAAAATCTCCAAGGATGGTTAGGGTACACCTGGTACAGATCTAGAAACGGCAACTGAATTTAATAGCTTCTTTTCATCAGTTGGTGCTAACCTTGCCAAAAAGAAACCACAGACTCACACATGTTACCACATATCTTTCAGGCAGCTATCCAAACTCTCTTCTTTCACCAGTCAGCCCTACAGATGTTGTGTCCATCATACACTCACTAAAAACCAAAGCTGGGAACATTAGTGAAATACCTCCATGGTATACAAAAGTGTCCCCCATGCCCTTGCGCCACCCATAGCTTTGTTGTTCAACAAATCTCTAGTGTCATACCTTCCCTAATATCCTCAAAAAAAAGCAAGAGTAACACCTGTTCATAAAGGAGGCAATCTAACAGACATAAAACAGTTACAGACCAATATCAAACTTACCTATATTGTCAAAAATATTTGAAAAAAAATATTTACAAGCAAATCTACTCATATCTCGTAAAATTCAACATACTAACTCTTTGTCAGTTTGGCTTCCACTCCCAAAAAGAGTACCAATGATACAGTTATTAGTCTGCTTGACCTAATCTACTCAGCCCTTGATAAAAATAAATTTCCGATTGGACTTTTAATTGACCTGAGAAAGGCCTTTCATTCTGTTAACCATGACTACCTCTTACTTAAACTCCGCCATCATGGAATCCGAGGCCATGCCCTGAAATATATCTGATACTATCTTAATGACAGACACCAATATGTAGCCATCAATGATATAACCTCTCCCACTCTACATTTAATTGTAAGGGTGCCACAGGGCAGCATCCTAGGACCTCTCCTATTTCTTATATATATATCAATGATCTGCTTAATGTCTCCAACATTCTGACATATATTATTTGCTGATGATACTACACTCATCTACTCAGACTCCAACCCACACACACTAAATAATGTTGTAAACAATGAACTAAAAAAAGTTCACTTATGGATGTCAACCAACAAACTCACACTAAACATAGGAAGACCTACTACATCTTATTTAGAAGCAAATCAACAAATGTACTTCAGCTGCAGAAAACAATGTTAACGTCAGCAATAAAAATTATGGACAGTTCCTTGGCCTATACTTAGACAAGAGACTCAACTTCAGCACCCACATACAACACATAACCAAGAAAGTCTTAGAAACGGTTGGTATACTCTCTAAATCAGATATTATGTTCCAAACTCTGCTCTCCTCTCAATATACTATGCGCTAATCTATCCCTATCTTACATATGGTATCTGTACATGGGGCTCAACCTCTGCAAAATATCTCAAGCCATCATCACTCAGCAAAAGTCTGCAATCAGAACAATAACAAACTCAGCTTTCAGACAACACTCAGCCCCTCTGTTTAAATCCCTAAACATGCTAAACATAACCTCACTCCACACATTCTCTTGTGACAATTACATTTACAAAAAAAAAACTCTGTTCTTACGTACAAACCCTGTTCAGAAACTCTTCCTGGACAGATGTAATAGAACACATCTCACAGAAATAGAACACCACACCAGAAATAAATATCTCTTTGATATCCCCCAGAGTCAAACTTAATCTGTGTAAACGCAATATGCAAATAAAGAGACCTGGTCTATGGAACTCATTCCCTAACGAATTGAAAAGCTGTCAAAATTTTGATTTATTCAAAAATAAAACCAAAAAGTACCTAATTTCATCTTCAAAGTTTCCTACCTAGTGCTTGGAAACTCTCACTGTATACCTAATTCCCCAAAATATGTACCTATGGCTTACAACTTCCCCATTGTAATCATTGCTGTTATATTATATGATGTTATACACATAGTTTGCTACATTAAATCTTGCAATAATCCTCATATGCTAAAATGTACCTGTGGGGTAATCCTTAAATTTACTTTAATATACCTACTTTTTTCTCTGTTAAATTTCTTATGCAATGTTTCATTTTTATACTTTCTTACAATGCAATTTTATACCTTCTTACAATGTATTTTTATACTTTCTTACAATGTATTTTTATACTTTTTTACAATACAATTTTATACCTTCTTACAATGTATTTTTATACTTTCTTACAATGTATTTTTATACTTTTTTACAATGCAATTTTATACCTTCTTACAATGTATTTTTATACTTTCTTACAATGTATTTTTATACTTTCTTACAATGTATTTTTATACTTTCTTACAATGTATTTTTATACTTTCTTACGATGTATTTTTATACTTTCTTACAATGTATTTTTATACTTTCTTACAATGTATTTTTATACTTTCTTACAATGCAATTTTATACCTTCTTACAATGTATTTTTATACTTTCTTACAATATATTTTTTATACTTACAATTTATTTTTATACTTTCTTACAATGTATTTTTATACTTTCTTACAATGTATTTTTATACTCTTTTACAATGCATTTTTATCCTCTCTTACAATTTATTTTTATACATTCTTACAATGCATTTTTATACTTTCTTACAATGTATTTTTATACCTTCTTACAATGTATTTTTATATCTTACAATGTATTTTTATACTTTCTTACAATGTATTTTTATACTTTCTTACAATGCATTTTTATACTTTCTTACAATGTATTTTTATACTTTCTTACAATGTATTTTTATACTTTCTTACAATGTATTTTTATACTTTCTTACAATGTATTTTTATACTTTCTTACAATGTATTTTTATACTTTCTTACAATGTATTTTTATACTTTCTTACAATGCAATTTTATACTTTCTTACAATGTATTTTTATACTTTCTTACAATGCAATTTTATACTTTCTTACAATGCAATTTTATACTTTCTTACAATGTATTTTTATACTTTCTTACAATGTATTTTTATACTTTCTTATAATGCATTTTTATACTTTCTTACAATGTATTTTTATACTTTCGTACAATGTATTTTATACTTTCTTACAATGCAATTTTATACTTTCTTACAATGTATTTTTATACTTTCTTACAATGTATTTTATATACTTTCTTATTATGCATTTTTATACTTTCTTACAATGCATTTTTATACTTTCTTACAGTGTACCTGTAAACATTTTTAATTTTGCTAGAAATTACCTTCTTAAAATTATATGTTAGATCAAGGATCTGCCCGAAATGCTATGCCTGCTAGTGGCTTTACAAGAATGTAAAACTTCAAGTCTCTGTACTCTGATAAACCCAATGTATCTTCTTGTATAAATAAATAAATAAATAAATAAGATACTCGATGATCGTCACCCTGACCCTTGGTGCCACGTGCTCACACCTGCACCTCGACCACCCGCCACCAGCCTGGCCCTAGGTGCTTGAGCAACCCTCTGCAAGACACGCTCCGCCCACCTCCATAGAGGGAAGGGACTAGAAAATGTGCCTTGAACATAGCCTGTTTCAACTCACTCTAGCTAACAAGCCGCGGCTGGCGGGGATCCACCACAGCGGTCGAAAAAAATACAAAAACCACAACACCTCAGGTGTTTGTGTCCACCACAACCCCTCAGGTGTTTGTGTCCACCACAACCCCTCAGGTGTTTGTGTCCACCACAATCCCTCAGGTGTTTGTGTCCACCACAATCCCTCAGGTGTTTGTGTCCACCACAACACCTCAGGTGCTCACCTGTAAGACAGCAAGAAACTTACCTGTAAGACAGCAAGAGACTCACCTGTAAGACAGCAAGAAACTTACCTGTAAGACAGCAAGAGACTCACCTGTAAGACAGCAAGAAACTTACCTGTAAGGCAGCAAGAGACTCATATGTAAGACAGCAAGAAACTTACCTGTAAGACAGCAAGAGACTCACCTGTAAGGGAGGCTCTTAATAAGGAAGATGGAGTCGACGTAAACAGGGGCAGAGATCATGGCTGCGACCCAAGCGAGGCTATACACATACACCTGAAATGGATGGGAATAATGTGTCGTTAATTACCAGACAAGTTGTGAAGGCAGACAATAACAGAGGCAAAACGAGGCATCCTCACGCGGTGTGTCTAGGTACACATTACGTAGAGAGGTACGAGGCATCCTGACGTGGTGTGTCTAGACACACATTACGTAGAGAGGTACGAGGCATCCTGACGTGGTGTGTCTAGACACACATTACGTAGAGAGGTACTGACAAACTAACAGTACTAACGTTGGGATTAGTACTGACAGTAAATTGCTGCACAACCACATCAGGAGAAAGACAACAGTGAAGGAACAGGTAATGAAACTGAGGATAGGGGCAGACAGATTCACTACAAATGACAAAGAAGTGTGTGAGGAACTCAATATAAAATTCCAGGAAGTCTTCACATTAGAGCAAGAAGTTCCAAGGATAAGAGAAGGAATAATTAACCAGGCACCACTAGAGGAATTTGAGATTACCAGTGGAGATGTAAGGAAGCTTTTGCTAGAGATGGTGCTAGAGTTGGATGTGACAAAGGCTATAGGCCCAGATGGAGTATCACCATGGATACTAAAGGAAGGAGCAAAAGCACTGTGCCTGCCACTCTCCATGGTGTATAACAAGTGACTGGTAACAGGTGAATAGCCAGAAATTTGGAAGGCGGCAAACGTAGTCCCAATATACAAGAAGCGGGATAGACAGGAGGCACTGAACTACAGGCCAGTGTCCCTAACTTGCATACCATGCAAGCTAATGGAGAAAATTGTGCGAAAAAAAAGCTAGTTGAACATCTGGAGTGAAGGAACTTTGTGTCACAACACCAACATGGTTTCAGGGATGGCAAGTCATGCCTCACAGGATTAATTGAATCCTATGATCAGGCAACAAGAATCAGACAAGAAAGAGAAAGGTGGGCAAACTGCATATTTTTGGATTGCCAGAAAGCCTTTGACACAGTGCCACACCAGAGACTAGTGTGAAAGCTGGAGATGCAGGCAGGAGTGAAAGGGAAGGTATCAGTTGAAAAAGGGAGTACCTAAGTGACAGAAGGCATCGAATCACTGTGCGGGGTGAGGTCTCTGATTGGCGAATCGTCACCAGTGGGGTCCCGCAGGGTTCAGTCCTTGGACCCATACTGTTTCTTATATATGTAAATGATCTTCCAGATAGTATAGAATCATTCCTCTCATTGTTTGCTGATGATGCAAAAAATTATGAGGAGGATTAAGACGGAGAAAGACAGTATGAGACTACAAGATGACCTAGACAAACTGTATGAATGGTTCAACAAATGGCTACTAAAGTTCAACCCGAGAAAATGTAAGGTAATGAAACTAGGCAGTGGAAACAGGAGGCCAGACACAGGATACAGAATGGGAGATGAAGTCCTTCATGAAACAGACAGAGAAGGATCTAGGATTTGATATCACACCAACCCTGTCTCCTGAAGTCCACATCAAAAGAATAACATCTGCGGCGTATGCGAGGCTGGCTAACATTAGAACTGCCTTCAGGAACCTGTGTAAGGAATCATTCAGAACCTTGTATACCATATATGTAAGACCAATCCTGGAGCATGCGGCCCCAGCATGGAGCCCGTACCTTGTCAAGCACAAGGCGAAGCTTGAAAAAAATCAGAGATATTCCACTAGGCTAGTCACAGAACTAAGAGGCATGAATTACGATGAAAGGCTGCAAGAAATTCACCTCACGACACTAGAAGACAAGAGTAAGGGGAGACATGATCACTACCTACAAAATTCTCAGAGGAATTGACAGGGTAGATAAAGATAAACTGTTTAACATGGGTGGTACGCGAACAAGGGGACACAGGTGGAAACTGAATACCCAAATGAGCCACAGGGACGTTAGAAAGAACTCTTTCAGTGTCAGAATAGTTAACAGATGGAATGCATTAGGCAGTGATGTGGTGGAGGCTGGCGCCATACACAGTTTCAAATGTAGATATGATAGACCCCAATAGGCTCAGGAATCTGTACACCAGTTGTTTGACAGTTGAGAGGCGGGACCAAAGACTCAGAGTTCAACCCCCGCAAGCACAATTAGGTGAGTACAGCGTGGCATCCTGACGCGATGTGTCTAGACACACATCACGTTGACAGGTGCTGACAGGCCAATGTGAATATCAAAACACGAAAATGCATGAAGCTCCACAAGTCGTATCGGTCCAGACGAGGCAGTTCCTATTTTAATACTTCCAAACTCACTCACACACACACACTCTGTATGTGTGTATGTATATTATATATATATATATATATATATATATATATATATATATATATAATACAGGTGTATTTGCGGCGAGGCAGAGGCCGACAGTTACGGACGGCATGGCCTTCTCTGCCAAAGGACAGGAGGATGGCATGCAAGACACGGCGAGGTCAATGACATTATTAAGAGAAGCCTTACCACAGCCGGTTGTCCAGCAGAGAGAGAGCCCCGTTACCTAACGTCCCGCAACTCTGATGAGCCTGTTGGTCGCCCAGACGGAATCACGGTGAACCCTTGGAAGAATGGTAGACAGTTGGTGTGGGACTACACTTGCGTTTCAACTCTAGCCAATACCTATGTTGACTTCAGTGCTACTCAAGCAGGAGGAGCTGCCAATCACCGGGAAGCGGCCAAGTCACGTAAATACAGAGACCTTGAGCACCACTACAATTTTGTCCCCATTGCCTCAGAGACACTTGGTGCCTGGGGTAAAAGTGCTGCTAGCTTTTTGAAGGAGTTGGGGTCTAAGCTAATCGAAACAACTAGAGACCCTAGGGCTGCCAGTTTTCTTTTTCAGCGCCTTAGTGTGGCAATCCAGAGAGGAAATGCTCACTGCATCCATGGTTCCTGCCCGCCATCTGAGAAGCTTGAGGAGCTATTCAACTTGTGACAAGCAGCCTTGTACCCTGCATGTAATCAATATTGTAACTTTTTTTGTGTAATGACATTTTCAAATAAAATTAGATAAATATACACACATACCAAAAGAATAGGGGTGGTAGGAGAAGAAAATATTAAAGTGTTCAGTGAGGATCCACAAGGTCTTCTCTGAGTACTCTTTATTTTCTTCTCCGAGGCTATGGGTCCCTACACTTGCACCAGAGGTGGTACCCTTCATTCTATTAAAAAAAAAAAAAAAAATATATATATATATATATATATATATATATATATATATATATATATATATTATATATATGTCGTACCTAGTAGCCAGAACTCACTTTTTGGCCTACTATGCAAGGTCAGATTTGCCTAATAAGCCAAGTTTTCCTGAATTAATATATTTTCTCTATTTTTTTTCTTATGAAATGATAAAGCTACCCATTTCCTTATGTATGAGTTCAATTTTTTTTATTGGAGTTAAAATTAACGTAGATATATGACCGAACCTAACCAACCCTACCTAACCTAACCTAACCTATCTTTATAGGTTAGGTTAGGTTAGGTAGCCGAAAAAGTTAGGTTTGGTTAGGTTAGGTAGGTTAGGTAGTCGAAAAACAATTAATTCATGAAAACTTGGCCTATTAGGCAAATCAGGCCTTGCATAGTAGGCTGAGAAGTGCGTTCTGGCTACTAGGTACGACATATATATATATATATATATATATATATATATAATATATATATATATATATATATATATATATATATATATATATATATATATATATTAGAATAGAAACTTAGAAACGATGGAACCCTACGTCAACCACAACAACTGTGAGGTTTCACGGACGGTACCTGTAGAGAGAGAAGGCCCACAGGTCCTCCCGGCACCCACACATCCAGCAAACTTCACGTCATCAGATGACCTCCTGGGGGCCATCAAAGCATCCACCACCAGAACTCTTCCTCACATTCCTAAAGCTGCACGCCAATTTGCAGCAGGGAAAATATACAGACCATCTAAGGAAAGTGAATGAACGGTCTGCAAATCTTTAATGCCGCGGCCACACATCAAAGCATGGCATAATTTGCTCCTTTTGGCAATATTTGCTTGGCGTACCTGCAAGAGGAGGCAAGTCACTAGCCTCATCAGTCACTTTGCAATAAATAATTTCCCCAGAGCTGACAACTTGATCCCCATCTCTCCTCAACGCAAAAACCGTCGTGGCAGACCCAAGAGTTCCAATGACAATTTTAAACTAGGAACACAGGTGACCAAAAAATTGAAGAGGGCAACACAGTAGGAGCATTAGGTTACTTACCAGCGAAATCACGATCGCCCCTAGAAATCCCGCTACTGCCGACTCACTGAGAGAGAGCACCCTCCTAGAGAACCGTGGGAACCTACTGCTCGGGACACAAATGCCCGGACATGGACCTCTATTCCTCCAAGCGTCAGAGGTATACAAAGCCATCATGTAATTTCCGCCAGGCTCGCAGTAAGACCTCAGCACCTCAAGGAGATGGTAAATCCAGTTCTCGGAGAAGTTGCCGAGACACTATTGTCAGAGACACTAAGTTTGTCAACGACTGCCTCTCTGGGTTGATCCCAGATACAATTAAACCCTTTTTCTTCGGAGCATCCCTTTGTGCTCTTATTAAGAAGAAGGATGGTGGAGTCAGACCCATTGTGCGTGGGTAACACACTTCGGCGCCTTGTTTCTAGGGCAGCTGTCAGAAAAATTAGCATAGACGCTGCAACGATGCTTCGAACCCCATCAACTAGGTTTTGGTGTCCCCATGGCGGTGACGCAGCAGCTCATGCAGCACGAGCCTATATCAGCACCTCCCAGAAAATAAGGCATTAATTATTAGACTTTAAAAATGCCTTCAACCAGTTAAAAAGGGATGTGGTACTGGAAGCAGTTCGAAAAAGCTTTCCTTCTCTACTCCCCTTCGTCTCAGCAGGGTACAGTAGGGAATCGACGCTGTTGTTTGGGGAACATGAAGTTGCTTCTGCAGAAGGTGTCCAGCAGGGAGATCCGCTTACCCCTTTTCTTTTTTGCATGGCTGTTAAAGAGGTCACAAGCAGGTTGACCAGCGAACTCAACATCTGGTTCCTGGACGATGGCACCCTGGCAGGGACACAGTAGTCCCTGCTAGAAGATCTACAGCTGGTGAAATCTAAGGGAGAGGAGTTAGGACTCACTCTAAACCCTTCAAAGTGTGAAATCATCTCATCTAGCCAACCAACCATAGATGCAATGCGAATCATATTGCCAAGAGCCCAAGTGATCGCTCCCACCGACAGTGTGCTGCTAGGGGCACCTCTGGGCTCAAGCTCCATTGAGAAAGTCCTCGAAGAAAAGCTGAACGACCTGAGGAGGATGGAGGGAAGAATAGGGGCTTTGGACGCCCACGATGCTTTGTACCTTCTTACAAGGTGCCTGGCTTTGCCCAGACTGACTTATTTCCAAGGTGTGCTCCCTCCTTCGACAGCCCAAAATTAACAAAATATGACTCACTCCTAAGGTCAATAACCGTGTAGTGTTAAACCTCTCCTTGCAAGATGACCAATGGAACCAAGCAACGCTCCCAGTTAGACTGGGGGGAATAGGTATTCGCAAGGCGACACAGTTAGCATTGCCGGCATTCTTTCCTCGACCAGTGCTACAGGTGAATTAGTTAAGGAAATATTTCGGAATACCTAAGAGACTCCATTGGGATTCATGATCCCAAATTCGTGGAAGGAGCTGGTCAGTGGGACACTCTTGTCAACTCTCACCCTCGACCGACTTTTCCAAATGACTGCAAACAGTCCAAATGGGATAGCCCCATAGTGGAAACATCGCCACATCATTGCTGGATTCAGCTTCCAGGAAGGACAGAGCGCGTCTTCGAGCTGTGCAAGCGCCCCATGCCGGGACTTCCTGTTGGCAGTCCCTAATTCCGCCTTGGGCACCCACTTGGACCATCGGACCCTAAGTATTGGTGTTGCCCTGCGCCTTGCCGCCCTATCTCCACCGAGCACGGTGTATTTGCGGCATGCACGGGCAGACCAATACGGCAGCCATGGTCTCATCTGTCGTAAGACACAGGGAAAGATTGCCAGACATGAAGCAGTCAATGACTCATCAAGAGAAGTTTGGATACAGCTGGGTGCCCAGCACAAAGGGACCTCAGTTGTGCAGACCTGACAACAGCCAAAAACGCCCAGATGGAGTCACCCTGCAGCCATGGAGGGAAGGTAAACAGGTCGTATGGGACTACACGTGTGTATCTACATTGGCTGATACCTATCTACCTTACAGCACAGCTGAGGGAGGGGGGGGCAGCCACCTTCAGGGAGACCCAGAAAACTACAAGTGCAGGGACTTGAACGTTATTACAGGTTCGTGCCGATAGGCTCTGAGACTCTGGGGCGCTCTGGGTAAATGTGCACTTAAGTTCCTGATGGAGGTGGGGAGAAAACTCATTGGGAAGACTAGAGACCCAAGAGCGGCCAATTTCAGTTTCCAGCGCCTGAGTGTCGCTGTTCAGAGGGGAAATGCGTGCTGTATCTTGGGTACGCACCCGACCCCTGAAGAGCTGGACGAGGTCTTCGAACACTGATTGATATATTGTTATATAAGTGTGTGTTTTCTGTAAACTGTAGCATTGCAATAAATCAAATAAAAATAATAATAAAAAAATAAAAAAATAATAGGGGTGGTAGGAGAGGAAAGATTAAAGTATTCAGTGAGAATCCACAAGGTCTTCTCTGAACACTATTTATTTTCTTCTTCGAGGATGTGGGTTCCTTTAATTAAACGAGTGGTGGTACCCCTAAATATATATATATATATAATATATATATATATAATATATATATATATATTATAATATATATATATATATATATTATATATCACACTCTTCTCCTCAGTCAGATTGCAGTGAAATCACAATGGCGTGTTATATGAATGCAAATAATTTTTGGGCAATGAATTGACTTGAACTCACGACTTGGTGATTCCCAGACGCTACCTTAACCGCTCAGCCACATGAAGCATACGTTAACCAACCCAGAAGTCTACTGAGTTCCCTGAAAAGTTCTGGAGGCCCCAACCAGGCCCAATGACGTTTTTGGCGCAACCAAAACAGAAATACAATTCAAGGGTCCCAAATTGTGGAATGCCCTCCCAAATGTAATTAAAGCTGTCCGTTCCCAACCAGTTTAAAAAAGAGACTACGAAATATTTACTTAATATCATGTTATTATCCTATAATCAATTCCATGTAACTAGTTTCACTCACATTTCCCTATAGTAAGTTATTTTTGTGTTACTCCTTTCTTAAATTTATATTTAGTGAGTATTGTGTACTTCTGCGTTGATTATCATCTAATTTCTTGCATTTCTTTGTTAAAGTGTTTACTCATGTCCTTTATGTTCCTGGTTCATTTTAATGTTGGCCTGATTACCATATTACTCTTATGTTCTCTTCTGTTTATTTCCAAACAAAATGTTATGAGAACAAGTCCAGTTGCTATCCTAAACTGCATCCTGTATTTCCATTTCTATATTAGTGTAAATAGATAACTGTACTAGCTGGGACAGGCATCAGCTGGGACAGGCATCAGCTGGGACAGGCATCAACTGGGACAGGCATCAGCTGGGACAGGCATCAGCTGGGAGAGTCATCAGCTGGGACAGGCATCAGCTGGGACAGGCATCAGCTGAGACAGGCATCAACTGGGACAGGCATCAGCTGGGACAGGCATCAGCTGAGACAGGCATCAACTGGGACAGGCATCAGCTGGGACAGGCATCAGCTGGGACAGGCATCAGCTGGGACAGGCATCAGCTGGGAGAGGCATCAACTGGGACAGGCATCAGCTGGGGCAGGCATCAGCTGGGGCAGGCATCAGCTGGGACAGGCATCAGCTGGGAGAGGCATCAGCTGGGACAGGCACCAGCTGGGGCCGGCATCAGCTGGGACAGGCATCAACTGGGAGAGGCATCAGCTGGGAGAGGCATCAGCTGGGAGATTCATCAGCTGGGACAGACATCAGCTGGGACAGGCATCAGCTGGGACAGGCATCAGCTGGGACAGGCATCAACTGGAGTGGCGTCGAAGTGTGCTACTTTCACCGCATCAATCGAGATAACAACTTGAGCAGGTCGATGGTCGATAGTGGTTGTCTTCAGAGTCCCCTCATAAAGCTGCTGCAGCAGCTGACCACAGTGTCAACTCTCACATAAACATCACTAGAAGAGGGAGAACGTCCCGACGTGTGTTGGTCGGGTGGTGTGGGTCGACGTTATGTAGGCCACATCTGTGACATTGCCCTCTGTAGTACAACACAACACAACACAATACAAAACAATACATTACATTACAATACAGTACAATACAATACAATGTTTTTTTCTAAACGAATGTGTGTACAAAGAACATAAAAGTAATGTTCAGATTGCAAGGCAAGTTACACAATCTATGAAGCCACTATTACGTGAAGCGTTTCGGGCAAAACCGTAAAATAAGACAAAAACAATTTTAACCAAAGATGTGAGGGGTGGTGGGGGGGGGGGGTAAAACACTTAATACTAAAGAAGAAATAAGCTAACAAAATGAGACCGGTCATGGAAAATAACAAATGAATGCAGACAAGGTGACACTTAGGATGACACATAGACTATTACAATATGTAGTCAGTAGTAACAAT